>LPNX011189648.1:0-39671 GCA_001517045.1 Pseudotsuga menziesii | reverse complement strand
TGATGGCAATAAGGAGACAGGAGTATCAACTTCTGGATACACTATGAGTCTTGGATCAGCAGCTGTCTCATGGAGATCACACAAACAGTCAGTTCCGGCAAATTCAACAACAGAAGTAGAATATGTGGCTGCAGCTGAAGCAACGAAAGAAATAGTATGGCTCAGGAAGATACTTGAATATTTGCAAGAAAAACAAGAGAACTCCACTCCATTATTGATCGACAATACTTCTGCAATCAAGCTGGCTAAGAATCCCAGATTCTATGATCGAACCAAACACATCAACACAAAGTATCATTTGATTCGACATGATGTAGAGGTCAAGACATTCCATCTTTGACATTGTTCCACAAATGATCAAGTTAAAGACATATTCACCAAAGCGCTTGGACGAGACAAGTTTGAAAGATTCAGAAACATGCTCGGACTTACTAACACCCCTTCAGATTAAGGGGGGGATTGTTGGAATATAATCCGTCAGGATTATACGTTGTTGTAAATATTAGGAATATGAAGAGACTCTCGGATGTGTGATCCCAAGAGTCACTGTAAATGTATAAATAAAGGCATTCTATGTAGAAATAAGAACAATTCGGGAGTTATTCCACCTGACAAGCACATTAAGGGTAAAGAAAATAAAGTTGCTGATGTATTAAGTAGGAATGCAAGGCTGAATTTTGCAGCAGTTATTAGCACTTATACTATAGATTTGGATGAACAACTTAAAGCAGGAATAGAACAGGATGAACTTTACCAAAATTTACAAGCTAAAATGAAATAAAATCCAATAGAAAGCTTAAGTAAAAGGTACAGTTTGAATGCAAAAGAATTTTTACTGTATAAAGACAAAATGTATGTACCTAATGTACCTAAAGTTAAGTTGTTAATTTTGGATGAAATTCATAAAAATCCATACTCAGGTCATCCAGGCTATCAAAAGACTATAACTATGTTAAGAAAATAATATTTGTGGCCAAATATGAAGACTGAAGTAGCAGAATATATTGCTAGGTGTTTTGAATGTCAGCAGGTGAAAACTGAACATCAAAACCCAGCTGAATTACTTCAACCATTACCCATTCCTAGCTGGAAATGGGAGATAATTAGTCTCGATTTTATTACTGGACTATCTATAAATTAGAATTTAAATGATTCTATTATCGTAGTGGTCGATAAGTTAAGTAAAGCAGCTCACTTTATACCTGTTGAAACTACATATAAAGCTGCAAATATAGCTGATATCTTTCTAAAACAGATTTTTTGACTGCATGGAATATCGAAAGTCATAATCTCATATAGAGATCCTAAATTTACAGGTAACTTTTGGAAATCTCTGTTTAAAGGATTAAACACTACATTAAATTTTAGTACTTCGTTCCATCCTCAAACAGATGGGAAAATTGAAAGAGTAAACCAAGTACTGAAAGATTTATTAAGAATGTATGTAAAAGACCAGCCAGGTAAATGGTAGGATTATTTGCATATGGTAGAATTTACTTACAATAATAATTATCAGGAATCAGCTAGATTTATTCCTTTCGAAATCTTGTATGGAAGGAAATGTAATACTCCTATCTCTTGGAGTAATTCGATGGATAGATTAGTATTAGGTCTTGAACTGTTAAAGGAAATGGAAGAAATTGTAAATCAGGTACAAGGTAATCTGAAAGTGGCACAGGATCGACAAAAAAGTCAAGCAGACCTAAAAAGAACTCCAAACGAGTTTCAGGTAGGTGAACATGTGTTCATCAAGGTGAGGCCCAAAAAGAGCTCTCTGAGATTAGAGAGTTGTGAAAAACTAGCACCTCATTGCTATGGTCCATTTGAAATACTGTCCAGGATTGGACAAGTATCTTATCAATTAGCATTACCACCAAATTTAAGAGCACATAATATTTTTCACATTTCTGTATTAAATAAATATGTTCATGATACTACTCATGTTGTTAACTGAAATGATGTACAGGTGGAACCAGAAGGAGATTTTCTGGTGGAACCAGACTGTATCCTCAGGCAGAGGGAGATCACACTTCGGAACCGCACCATTGGACAGGTGAAGGTGCAATGGAAGCACCTTAGTCCAGAGGAAGCCACCTGGGAATTGGAAAATAATATACTAGATGCATATCCAATTCTATTCCAGGGGAATTATGAGGATGAAGAATAAATAACATCGAGGATGATGTTATGTTCTAAGGGGGTGTGTATGTCACATGCCCCAATTTTGCAAAAACAATATCATCTTATTTAATTTTATTTAAGGACAATGTGTTAAATTTTATGCTAAGTTGTAATTGATGACTCAGCAGAGTCAAGGATATTTAATGAAATTCTGAATATTTTAATTATAAATAAATAAAGGTGGAGACAACAACTTAGGAGAGCTATTAAAAGAGTGTTTACTGGTCAAATTGGTCGAGGAGACTGGGTGGAGAGCAAACAGACATGTCGCAGCGTCCTCAAACCACTTCCAAATGTTGCAGGTGGAAACCTCCCTACATTTGGGGTCATGATCCCCCAAGAAAGTGGGATCAGAGCAAGTGGTTCAATTAATGATAACTGACCCAAAAGACCTAGGCAATATTTATAAAAATACCCATTGAAGAGGGTTTAGGCTACTCATTCTAGAGAAGTGATCATTCAGGTGAATGTACTTTAGAGAAATTCAATGGAAGGGAATTGTGGAAAGAGTTTGAGGGGATAACTGCTAAGTGATCTAATGCATATTTTCAACTGAAGGATCTTGCTGCTGAGTGCAAAGTGTTTTACTGATTCATTGAACTAGTCTATTGCTTGCATGCTCCACCAGTTCTTAGCCAAGAAGACCAGGAACATGCTCGATGGTCCTGAGGAAGCATTGTTTGAGCGCTCTCCAGGAGTTGGTAGGGAGGAACAGCCTCCTAACACTGTTGTTGTCTATCCTAATCAGGTTCTACATTCTTTTGTTTTACTGTGTTAGATAGTTAAATGTGAAACCGACTGTTAAATTAATGTTAAATATTTAGTGGTAAAATATTATAGTTAGTAATCTTTTAGATTATTGAAGGAATGAATCTGAAGTAGATGGAAAATAATTCTAATCTGTGTTTTTCCACGTTTGGAAGGACCATACCGTACTCCAACACAGACAGAGTATTTAAAGTAGATGAAGGAAATGATAAGAGACTGAAATGAATAGATGTGATTATGCATTTCATGTTAGCAGAGTAATTTATTTCAGTATGCAAGTTATAATTTAAAAAAAAATAATGACTTGGTTATATGATCATTGTTTATGTAAATATACTGGAAAATAAATAGCAGTAATCTAGTACAGGTAGAAAGATTATTATGTTAAGAAAATACCCTAGTAGATAAGATGTGTTTACATACAGTAGATAATTCTTTTTTTTTAAGTTAAATTATGTAGGAGGGTAAACTGTATTATGTTATATATATATTCCTTTGTGTTTATTTAGTAACTGATTGTAATGCAGTAAACATAACACAGTCAAACACCTTTATTTCATTCAGCTGAATTAAGAAGTAAATTACAAATACTTAGTTTTTCTTTACTAATCATATCAACTAAACTAAGTCTAACAAATACTAGAACCCAAGTAGGGTGTTATTAAAATAATTAAATTATAAAGAACAAACTAAGTTACAGAGTTTATGTACATCTTTTCAAAGAACTCTGAATAAATCCTATATGTCATTTATTAAATAAAACAAATAGAATATGTTAATAACTAACAAATAAATAAATGTTATTTATGAAAAGAACTGTTTTTATTTTTAAAAACAGGTTATACCTGTAAAAGTAAACTACAAGGTAAAAACCCTAAATCATTATTATATTTACAGATGACAAACATTTAAGCTATAATCCAATCACTTGGATTATTTAATTAATAAACATTTAAACTAATATAAACTGTTTACAGTCCATTAAGGACCAATCAAAAGACAATATAGTGCTTACTGGAAATTTTTCATATCATACCCGTAACACTAATTAAAGAAAAAATTTAACAAGTAACAAAACTTATTAAAAATAACTTGAAAGATTTATTAAAACAAAGGTTTCCTTCAAGAAAAATAGTACCTTTAATTTTCCCGAGCAATAAGTAAATATTACAAATACACTATGACTAAATTACAGTCCTAAATTAAATAACCATATTAAATATACAAAATATAATAAACAGTAAATTCTTTATTCACAGTCGAATAGGGTAAAACACTAAGTACACAGAGTCACAAAAATAGCATTACTACAAGCGAGTCCTAGCTCGAAAGAAATCATATTTAAAAACCATTGTATTGCAGTGACAGGGCGTAAGGCTAGAAATCTTAACCAGATACAACACCCAGCTAACAACGAGGTCTACCCATCATTGAGGCAAGGGTTTGAAAATAAAATAAAACCCATTAACATTTAGAAAAAAAAGAAACTGCCTAGCTATAGGCGAAGCTGGACAAGCTTCCAAGCTCAAGGTTCACCACCACTCAATTCTATTGCAAGCAAGGCAAAAACCCAACTGTCGAACCCAGGGCTTACCAATTTGGAGTCATGGCATTCGAAGATAGCCAACATTTTCCTCTTTATGATTTTCAAATGGAGTCTCGAGTACTTGCAGTGAGAGCACAGAACTACGTTATATTCATAACTCTTTACATAAAAAAAAACTAACTATAAACCAATATTACTGTGAGCCTTCTAATATGGAATGAGAACTAAATATTTACCTTAAATAGGAAGGTTGAATAGTCTAGCAGAGAGACTGTCACTAACAGCAAGGCCTGCACACGATTTATACAAACCCTACGACAACGAAGGAGCTCAACCAACAACCAGAGAAGCCTCAGCTTCGCACAGCAGTGACAGGCTATGGAAAAATCCAAATGGAGTTACAGATAGGCTGCAAGCCAAGAGAAAATGAAACCAACAAACTCTTGCAGAATAAAAAACCACAGTTACAAAGAAATGGCAACAAGACCGAATACCGGAGGTTACAGCAACATAAAATCAAGCGTTGGAGCAAGACAGAGCAGGGAGAACACTCACGGCCACCATGGGACCTTGCAGAACAGCCCGAAGGCCAGCGTAAACATCAGAGGGAAAATAACCATAGTGTTAGCATTACAAGAGTTATATGTAACCAATACATGGCCAGGAGGTGACCACGTGCCCTCATATATTCCAACCATGCATGGGTCGACTCAATAGTTTACCTGCGTTCCAATATTTCCAATTATTTAAACAATGATCTAATATCCAAACTTTGCACAAGCTATGATGTTGTATATGTAAATATCACATCGTAAATCATATGTATTTCTTATCCAAATTATGCATAAACTATGGTATATGCCTTATTATTATCCCATCGCTAATCATAGATCAATTATATTGTAATATTGATAGCATGACATGGGAGTTATGTTAAACCATAATTTATTCAACGTTGACCCTAGCAAAGTGGAATAACCATTTGATGGGTGGAAAAATCCAAAGTTAAATCGTTTGGAACCTTCGAACTAACTATAGATTTGTATAATTATAAACATAATGGATTATACCTATTCATAACCCTTATAAAACGAACAATTCGAATGGTAAATGAATTTTAGAGTTTGATAACATCGTAAAAGAGTATAACCCTGAATTCTTTTACAAGTTCAACTTTGGTTTAGACTTGCATAGGCATCAGTTGTATTTCAACTTATCAATTGCTAGTAACTTACCACAATTATTTATTTGGTAAGATAGTTTTATGTTTATGCAAGACAAAGATCTGCCATAATAGCCACTTTAGACATTAACTTCATGTGAGAACGGCGTTATGATAATAATAAGAATTATAATGTTATAACCTTACTCAAGTCCTTAATCTTTGGAACAATATTGATTGACTTAGATTTAAATAGTAAAGGCAAGTAACTTTCCATGTGAAACGATGCAATTTAGTTTACCCAAATCAAACTTTTATTACCAAGAATATTTACAAGTGGTAAGCTTCCCTAAAGAATGCAAATATCGATCAGTTTGGTACTGAAGTAAAAATACAATAATGTATGTGATACAATAGAATATGCAGCATGACATTTACAAGGGAGCTAATAACCTGTTAATGAGCAATTGATTTATACATATAAGTAATAGTTTGATACTTACTATACTAGTAAGTTAAAAAGGAAATCGAATTTTATATTCTAATGAGAATCTTACTATCAATATTGATCAAAGTGCTTACTGTATAAAAAAAATAGTACGCAATAGTGTAATGATGCAAGTTAATCATGTTAAAATAAAAATGAGTATATGACAAGGATTACAAGTCTAGAGTCCACAGTAAGTATCTTTACTGTCGCTAAGTTTGATAAAGAAATGACTCATTTATTTTGAACTTTGCTTACAAGAAAAACCTGAGAAAATAAACTACTTTACCTCATTGAAGTTGCTTGGAATTTATCAGATTATTTACTAGGCATATTAATTGCAAATAGAAACACTTCTTGATACTTTATGAATTTTAAAACGTTTACTTGTTCGATCATACCTATAAACCTGTAAGAACCAGTAATCTTTCTGCATTAGCATAAATGCTAAGTAAGCCCAAGATTCAAAGTTAGATTCCACCTACTTGCCATAAAGAAGATTCATCAGTAAACTGGAATAAAACAATATGTAAATAAACCTTATTTATGTTACGAAAAGGAAACTGCTTAGTTAACGAAATTTGAAAATAGGTAATACTAATCATTGGACTGTTTCTTTTTCTGCTAACCATTAGCTATTAGTAAACCACAGAATCAACATTTTATGTTATCTCAAAATTTTAATTTTTTGTGAAAATTTGGGGTTTTGACAAGAACAATGAACCTCATTATGGGAAATGAGAATCACTATGAATGTATTTGCAACAACGAGGCTTATATCCAAGGATGGACTAATTCTAAGAAATTATGAGCACAAGTAAGACAAATATATGCATGTTTAGGTCTTTAAATAGACCTAACCAACAAGTGTTCTTAATCATGGATATGAAATGACACCTTTTCTCTAGGGAGAAACCATCTAGTCAAAGAAACAACTCAGATTTTGGTAGAAAATAAAAAAAAATGTTAAATTGTTACGAATAACTCTTATTTTGTATGAAGAGTATGAGTAACTAGGGGAGTATGAGTAAGAGATGACTTATCGAATACATCTCCGTGGGAGAATAATGTATTAGAAGCTACCTTAGCGTATGATTTTCCTGATGCCTTACTGACCTTCACCATTTCTTATGAGTCTCGATGTCAATTTGCCAATGTCCCTCTGTTTTTATTTTATTTTTTTATTTTTGTCATAAACAACACCATTTCCATTGTCATCGTGGTCATCAATGTCATAAAAAACACCATTGCCATTGTTGTCGTGGTCATCAACGTCATAAACAACACCATAGACATCATCATCATCGTCAGTGATGATGATGATGATGATGATGATGATGATAATGAAATTATTGTTGTCCCCGTAGTCAGCAGGACATTTAGTGATCATTGTCCTTATGGCCATCATCGTCATCATAGAGAACATCATCGTCAATATACTGTTTCTTAAAAAACAAAATGTCATATGAGTGTAATATGGTGACCATTTCGAAGTTTGACAAATATAGGATGCTTAATAAAGTCCACTATCAAGAATACTTGAGACAAGCATAGGTAAGAAATAAGGTTAGATGGAATTCATTGTATAATACAATTTATTTTCTTACAAATCTTAAAACACTGAAAAATGTGTAAATTTCAATTAATTACAACTTTGATAAATAGGAAATTGAACACGAAATTGTTCTTGTCTTATTATTATTTTTAAAATGTCTTCTAACATAGAAACCATTGATGATGATTATGATACCATTTATGAAATTAAAGATGAAAATGATGACGGTGATGATGACGATGACGATGATGAGTCTGAGGATGAGGATGAGGTTTATTAGGACATCGAGGATGAGGTTGATTAGGACGTTGATGATGACAATGATGATGATGATGGTGATAATTATGATGATGATGATACCATTGATGATATTAAAGATGAAGTTGGTGATGGTGATAATGATGATGATGATGATGATGATGATGATTATGATTATGATACCATTGATGATCATAAATATGAAGATGATGATGGTTGCGATTATTCTAATGAGTATGAACATGATGATGATGATAACATTGATGGCGATTATGATTATAACATTTAGGATGATGAGGATGACGACGAGCTTGATTAGGACGTCGATGATGATGATGATGATGATGATAATGATGATAATGGTGATAATGATGATGATCAAGGCGATGATGATGATGATGATGATACCATTGATTATCTTAAAGATGAAGATGATGATGGTGATTATGATGATGATGATGATTATGATACCATTGATGATCATAAAGATGGAGATAATGATGGTTGCGATTATTCTAATGAGTATGAACATGATGATAATTATGGAGATGAACATGATGACAATGATGGTGATGATGATGATGATGATACCATTGATGATATTAAATATGAAGATGATGATGGTGCTGCTACTATTGATGATGATGATTATGATACCATTGATGATCATAAAGATGAAGAAGATGATGATTGCGATTATTCTAATGAGTATGAACATGATGATGATTATGGATATGAACATGATGATGATGATGATGATGATGATAACATTGATGACGATGATGATTATAACATTGACGATCATGAGGACAAGGCTGAGGATGAGGTTGATTAGGATGTCGATGATGACGACGACGACGACAACGATGATGCTAATACCATTGATGATCTTAAAGATGAATATGATGATGGTGATGATGATGATGATGAGGATGATGACAAGGATGATGATGATTATTATGATACTATTGATGATCATAAAGATGAATATGATGATGGTTGCAAATATTCTAATGAGGATGACATGATGATGATGGTTGTTATTATTCTAATGAGTATGAACATGATGATGATTTCTATTATTAATCATTAATATCATCATCATCAAATTCTTCATATGTGTCATCATTTGTTCTAGAATTGCTATCGTTGAAAGGATCGCTCATATCAACATCATCATCAAAGTCATTTCTGGTTATATATTCATCATCAATATCATCACTAGAGTTCAAAATCATCTCCTATGTCATTTGGATTATCTACTTCTTGATTACAATCTTCATCTAACACATATGTAGTAGCCAACTGCTCCTGATCTGCATCACCTTCTTCTTTGACATTGTCTTCTTCCTTGATTGGATTATACTTGACCGGTCTTCCTTTTGGATCATATCTAAAAATTTATGACCAACATGATTTACTTGACACCTCTGAGTAAAAGACATGATCACATTGAATTAGAAGAACATAAGGCTCTTTACCCAGTTCAAGTTCCATTGTATTAACCATGGTAATTCCATTGCATGCTCGATAACAATTCTTTTGGAATTACCATGGTTAATACCTATTACCATCTGACCTCAAACATAACTATTTTAAATGAATTAAAATCACACTCAATTATATCTTCCAAATAACCATAGTACCTATTTTTAGATACTTCTGGATACTTGTCACTTCTATAGGAAACATTAGGGACTTGAAAAACTGCAATTATCTCACAATCAAATGTTTTCTTCTTGTCATCCAAATTTTTGATGTGAAATTTATGAACATTGTACCACATAGCTTTATGGTGTATCAACTGCATCATGCCCAACTCAGTAAATAAACATATAAGAAGAAATAAACAAAAGAAATACATTTATATAATGGCAAATGAGGAAAAAAATGATCAGGGTATAAAATATACTTGGTTTTTTATCTTTTAAACCACATTCTCAATCAATTTCCCTTTGTGTAAGCTCATCGGGATATTCTTCTCCATGACGATGCAATATTTTAATCAATTTACTCACTCCTTCCCATGATAAGGTACCATAGAATTCTATAGATCGTTGTATCCATTCCTCCATCCAATCAAGATTGTTTGCAATGTATAAATGTAATGCATCCCACACGTGGCCATCTATATGGAAAAATAAGAATTAAGAATTGTATATTAGCTATCATTAAAGGCAATTAAGTTTACCTTACAATACTGATGGAATAATAAAAATTACATAAGTAAGAAATATATGAAATTGAAAAATTAATTGTATAATAACTTAAATATACACCATCTAATTACCTTTCACATTCCTTGTTTTACCTTTCCCCAACAGGACCTCCCCTTCAAATTTGTTGATGGAGTTGACATGCCAAATGCGAGGAATATTGATATTTTTTTCTAAATTTGGAAGATAGTGACTAATGTACACCATTGATTGATATACCATATAGACCTACACAATTGAACCCTTCGGAAGTTCTCTTTGTCTAACAAAATCCTTCAATGAATTCAAATTCCTTTCCACCATCCAAATTGATCTTGTGTGTACAAGTCCACACAATTCAATCTCCTCAACTTAGGGTATGAGATAGTGTTCTTGTGCATTGAAAAATCTAGGAGGTAAATACTTCTGCATTTCACTCATTAAACGGGGAATTTCTTTCTTCCAATACCTAATATCTTCTTTATGGATTTCTTTAGATGAAATACACCTACAAATGATGCAAGAAAATAACAGTGATCAACAAGATTGAGGCATATATAATAAAGTTCTAATATGTAAAACTCAATATGCCAATAAGATATGCAACAAAGTAAACAAACATTTTCATGCATATAAATTGTTACTTACCTCATGTATTTACCAAGATCATATATAACTTGTTGTATGTTTTCGTCAAAGCTATCTGGGAGAGATAGAGGTAGAATGTACTGTAACAAAAAAAATGATCATTATTTATTTAAATTCCAAATAAGAGACCACAATTACTAAAAAGATGTACTAAATGGATATTACATAGGTAAATAATTACCTTAATAAATGTATGTCAGTCATGATTTTTAACACTACCAAAATCACCATTTTTCTTTAAGATATATTGTATGTTCGATGAAAACCTAGTAGGAAACCTTATTTTTTGAATGACCTCTTTTATATCATTGCTTTGTTGCTCTTTCAATAACCATGGAAGACTAATTATATTTCAGTACTCATGTCCGAAATTGGAATTAATTACACTTTGCAATGCGTGACTAGCTTCTTCAATGTTACTACAAATTTCTCCAATTTTACCTTTGTTAGTCCTTTCATCTAAGATTCTCCATATCATTTCTATTACATTCTTCTCGATATGCATTGTATCAAACAAATGAGCTATTTGTAGGTGCTTGTAGTAAGGAAACCTAGTGAATTGTATGGGATATTCTTCATTCCTCATGGAAGCCCATTCATGCCTTCACAACAATCAATATTAAACATAAACAAAAACAAATTAACAATAATTCATGAATGCACCCATGGTAGAGAAAATTCAATAAAAATATAAAATTCATAACATTACGTATTTATATGCTACATATACAATTTGCATACCATGATGATGTCTATTATATTCCAACTTCCATAGGTGAGGTGTCATTCTTCGTTGTTTCTCCCCATTCTCTTCTTTACCATTGAATTTTATTTTCTCAGTAGTTTGATACCTATGGTTCTTAGGGAGAAAGTGCATGTACTCATAAAAAACCTTCTTTCTTAGACTTCTTAAATGGCAAGATTTTATCCTAGGACCACAGACTAGACATGTGAATTTTCCCTTTTTTTGAAGACCTACAAGATATATGTATTAATGTTATAAGCATCAAAAGATTATTAATTTAAGTAAAAATGCATGATATTTACCTTAAAAACATATTAATTTAAAGTGCAACAGAAATTTACATACCACAAAAATGTGTTCACTTGGAAGCGTCATGAATTGTCCATGTAAGTATTCCATGGAACTAGAAATGTTTATGTCCTATTGGTCAAGATATGTCATACATAGTGATTCCAGCCCATAACTTCAATATCTCATCGATAAGAGGCTCAATATATACATTCATTTCTTTAACGCAGTACTTACCTAATTTAATCAACAATACATGATGCTATTTAGTTATGTTTCCCAATATATAAAAGGTGTTCTTATGTAGAAATGAAATAATATAATTACTTTCAAAAAAATACTTGGAATAATCATTGCCAACATTGTATTCTCTCTCTTTATCGACATCCAAAGAGGAACGTTATTGTTTATGACGAAAATAGGCCACACTGAGTAAGTAGAACGAAGCTCTCCAAATGGATTGAAACCATCAACTACCAATGAAAGTATAACATTACGAGGTTCATCTTTAAAAACTGGCCATTTTTCTTCGATGTTATTCAATGCAGAACCATCTGCAGGCATGCGATGAACACCATCTTCACTTATGTTCTTTGCATGGTAATCCATAAACTGTGTTATACTTTGGCACCTAAATAGTCGTTGGAGACATGGAATTATGGGAATATAATGAAGAGCTTTGCGAGGCACCTTTTTTTTACTTGATCAGTTCAATATCTACTAATTTCACATTGTGGGCATTTGTTTTCAGATGCATATTGTCCATAATATATAATATGATCATTAGGACATGCATCAATAGCTTTATAGTCCATTCCAATTTCTTTCATAATCAATAATACCTCTCGACATGTGCGTGGTAAATTATTTTATGGTGGTAATAGAAATTCACCCAACAGTCTACAACATTGATTAAAAATGAAATGTAAACAATATAAATCATAAATATTTCTTATCCCTAATTTATGAATTAGTTAACACTAAAAATAGGGGAAAATAGTGAACTTTTCAATATGCCATGTGAAGATGCAATTAATACATTACAGATCTTAGGATCCATGTGAAACAAGTGTTTGACAAACCATTCAAAACTTTCAAGTTCACCACCAACAATATAGTAGATAGAATAGTTTTTGTTGATCCTTCATAAATAGGTTCTTGGGACTTCTCGAGTAGAGGAACATCATGAATATCATGGAGGTTGTCCTCATCCAATGGAGCAAATGTGTCTTGGATCAATCTATTTATCTCATCTTCGTCATTTGTATCAATAAAATTATCTTAGTCCATAGGATCATTAAGAACTTCATCTTCAATATTATGATATCTATGTTCATCACCTTGTAAATTAGTATTTCTGCTATAATTATGTGCCAAATATCTCTCTGGAGGTCGACATTTAGGGGGCATTGTCTCTACAATTACAAACAATGTAAAAACATTAGTGTATAATATACAACACATAAATTTGAAATGATAAAACATTTTGTGAATACATGATCAGTACTATTACAAGAAGTACATTATCTAATTAATAACATCTTAACAATGGAAGATATTCAAACCCCCCTTTAGCATGCCCCTTCTTCTTACAATGTTTCTCAGCACTTGTTCCTAAAATTCTTCTCATTCGCAAACCCCTGCAATCATTGCAAGGGCAATAACACTTTCCATCGCCCTTTTCCTCCAATGTTGCCTTAAACTCAGAATACCTCTTATTGTTTTCTTCCCAAGTATATTTCTTTGACATTCTAATAGCATATAAGAACCAAACAAACTCAATCAATGTATGAGTAAAATAAATAGAGTATATATATATAAGGAGATAGAAAATTAAAGGGTGTGACATAAAAAATGACAAATATAATTAGTAAATCCAAGTTGACTTTACTTCAACATGTTACACATCACAAACAATACCGCTCCTTTCCAAATTATTAAGGAATAAGTTAGTATGGGGGTCTTTTCTTACCACCAACCACTATATTTTCGATATTTAGTGATAAAATTTAAATCCCCCCCAACGGTTATGTTCTCCCAAGTTAGGAACCATGATTTCTCACAAGTACATGGGATCACAATGCTTAAACAATTTTTCACATAGGATATTACCACATGCTGGTTTACCCATCTATAAATAAGAAACTAAACAAATAAAACATTTCAAAAGTAATGATCTTGTTTCCCTAATTGGTTCATCTTCATCTTTTTTAATAAAAAAATGATTAAGAGACAAATCTCAATGACATTATATTTACTCATTCAAAAAATATTAGTTCACTAACCAAGGAGACAAAGAATTTAAAAATACTAACCTGGAAACCAAAGGAGATTGCACAAAAACTTGATGTGTTAAACCAGTACTAGACTCTTGCACTCATAGATCAAACAATAAGTAGAAAACATTGTTGCAAGTATAACAAAACATTTGATGAAATATGTCTTAGGAACATGTATTTATAAATCAATGATCATGGTAGTTACAAGAAAAATGCACAACAGACAAATTTCAACAATAAGAAAAATTCAATGATTGTTACTGTGATGACTATTGATTTTCAAATGTTTAGAGGTTCGTCGTTAGAGCGATGAATGTGTGTCTTTGTCGCAATAGAGACAAAAATATGTCGCTATAGCGACACATGGTCATGTACATCGCAATAGCGATGATGATTGGGGGATAGAAGAATTTCTATTCAAAATATTTATCAATTTATCCACGAAAATAAGCATTTTAACTTATTCGTGGCAATATTTCATGGAACCTTTGAGCCATATGTACTAGTGATTATGAATGAGTACCGGTGACTAAGCTATAGTTACAACATCAAATGAAACAAATGACTCAAAGTGGTGGTTAGGAAGGAAAGAGGATCGATGATGATGATCTTTCCAAGGCATCTCATCTAAAGACATAACTTCCATTGTGAATTCATTCGATGGCATAGGTTGCAAAAGATAATATAGATACGGGGAGGGGAATCTAACCAATGTGGCAGATAGCAAAGGTGTGATGCCACCAAAAGGTGATAATTAATCATAGGGTCATTAGTAGTGGATTGGATAGCCTGGTAAATCTCTTCAAAATTACTCAAAGATGTTTAGTCAACAATTGATTTCCCTTTGGACGAGGTGTCATGACTCGTCGAGGATATCATGTTCATATACACGACCTACAAAGTAGGAGGAGGATTTTTCAAGGGGAAGACTCCCATAAGAGAGGAATCTTTAAGAAGACCTACTACTATGTTTTGATACTGCAGAACCTAAGAGGCTAGGAGTGGAACATTGTTCACAGAATTAGAATTCATGTCTGGATAACAAAACTCTAATTGATCAATAGTAAGAATATTCCCTTAGAATGGGAATTGGATCACACAAAACATAGATGAAGCTACCTCCTGCATCGCAGAGAACTAATTTCTACCTAGGAGGAAAAGTAGCATCGATAAACTCCAAAATGGATGGACATTGATTTTCCCCCTAGTTCAACCATGAGAGAGGACAGTAATCCATAGGGTTGAAATCCAAGACCATCAAAGGCCTTCAATGTCGTGGGTGAACGGTTAATTTCAGGAGATCCTATAGCTCTCCAAAAAGATAGAGACATGACCGAGGTTGAGGCACCTTCATCCAATACGGTATGATGGAATTTATACCTAATAAATTTCATAGATAGTTGGAAAGATAATTGATGGGAGAACCTTGACTTAAAATCATCCAGTTTAAAGGTGATAACATTGTTATTCTCAGGGTCCATAGATCCAAGAATTGACAACAGATTCTTCCTCTGTGTAAGAAACATTTGGAGTACTTAGAGAGTAGACATAGAACATGGTGCCTGAGCCATATATTCTACAACATTGTATTATTTGGAGGTGTGTGTACTAGGATTAAATACTGATTTCTAAATTGTACTCTTGGGTGGCCAGAGGATTGCATCAAGAATAATTTTTTCAATGTGAAAATTGTTGGTACAAGGAATTGTTAAATTTGTGAACCATTGGTCTACATGAAAATATGAAAGCTCTAGGAAGGGAATTATGCAGTGGAATATTCAAAGAGAATGTACACTAAACAGGAAATTCATGCCACAAATTTCAGATAAATCAGACAATAATTGCTCATATAATCACAAAATTAATATTCATTCATTAATCAATAATACAATGATTATACAATAAATATAATTCGAATGCTAAAGGTAGGATTCGAATCTCTCAATTCTAACTGACTAATTAGCTAACTTAGTGTGTCTAAATCA
The DNA here is from genome assembly GCA_001517045.1 of Pseudotsuga menziesii. NCBI lineage: Eukaryota > Viridiplantae > Streptophyta > Pinopsida > Pinales > Pinaceae > Pseudotsuga > Pseudotsuga menziesii. Next base: position 23,574 of record LPNX011189648.1, on the reverse strand, counting down.
CTGTTGGAGCTCACTAGTCTAACTCTGGATGTCTAAATTAGTCTACAATCAGTTAACTGATGAGGTAGGTGGGGAAAAGGTGACACTCTCCCTTCATGCATGCAAAATTGGTGCTAGGCTAACTAAAAGTGATCTAACTGATTGTAACTAGAGGTTAACTCAACATAATTACTTACCTACCACAACCAATTGATGGAGGTTGTTGGTGGATCTCAGAGTGGAATCCTATAATGTAGGGATTTCTCCCAAAGGCGCATAAACTCATGCATGCACATGCAGTAAGTGGTAGATAACCTATAAGTGTGCCCCCCATACTTGAGTACAGTAATAATAACTTAATAAGTTAGGAAATATGACCAAATAGACTATACTGGACAAAAGGGGATTAATTAATCCTAACACCCCCCCTTAATCCTAACTTTGGACAACTTGGGCTCTGGAAACTAGGCCAAAATTCACCCATACAATGTAAATGAATAAAATGTTGCTTTATAAAATAATGAAAATGGGGAAAACCTCATGGGAAGAAACCCCCTCAAGGTAAGCGGGTAATCAGGAAACAAGCGTCGATACTTGAGATAATTTTTTTCTCTTTGAGAAAAAACTTGTGAAAAAATTGCTGCAATATGCAACTCTATGGAGAAACCATTTTGAATGTTGGTTCTTATGTGCACTAGCATCCTAGGACTGTGCATGTGAACCTATCCAAACTAAATGATTATTTCTGGAGGAATTTTCTTCTTTGGAAGAAGAGAAATATGCTCAACTGAATCAGTAACATAAACAATTGCAAGATGAAAAATGGACCCATGTAGAGCAACTAAGATCAACTGATGAAAGAGAAAACGGTCTTGATAATTTGAACCATGTGAGGTAAACCCAAGAAACTGATATATTACAACCTTGAACATTGAACCATGTGACGTAAAATCAGCTCCAAATGTTAGGAACAAGTGTCCTGGCGAATGCATGATGTCTCCATCTTTACTAGTACTGTGAGGAGATGAGCATGTGATCAAGTACAAAGGTAGATATGTCCTAGGACCATGGAGAGATAATTTTTGAGATCCATAATATGATATATCTTCTAAATATTCAATTATTCACAAAATGTAATATCAACAAACTCATGAGAGAAAACTAACATCGAATCCCCAGCAGCAATTTTGAAAGAGACTTGAGGTACTTGATTTTTCACACCAAAATTGATGAGAACAACTACAAGCATGACTGGAGGATATTTAAACTTAAATTTTGAACCAAATAAGGTCATATCAGATCCAAGAGTGTGGAACAAAGGTTCCAAGTGCTCCACTGAGATGGTAGATGCAAAAATTTCTCCTTATTCAATAAAACTACGAGTATTGGTGCTAGAAATCATGTAGGAATTTGTTGGAATATCTAGATCAATGGGAGTGAATGGATCACTCCTAAAATATGATATTTGTTCCAAAACATCCAAGGTATTAATTTTATGCACACCAGTAGCAACATTAGAGAGAGAGAAATCGAATTTCTCTTCATTTTATGAAGTAATCATTGGCAAACTTTGCACATACTTTAAAATAGAAGAATCATTGGAGAATAATTGAGTACAATGGAAGGAGTGTTTTTCTTCAATAACATAGATTCAAATGTCTTATTTTGGATCAACTATATGAGAAGATGAGATCTCTGAGATCTCATAAACTTCTGGAGAAATAGGAGAAGGAGTCACTTCAAGGAGACTTTCTACAATTTGAATTGACTATGTTGAATATTCTGCTTCTTCTTCATCATAGAGAATAGAGGTCGAGGTTTTTGAAGAAAGAAATATTGTGGTTATGGGTGTTCTCTCCAAATTTATAGAATGGTCCTCATTTTTCTTTCCAAAGGTTCTATCCAATTATGTCCAGAGATCCTTTGGGTATTCATCAGAATCAATAAGGTAGCGCGAGCTTGGATAAAAGGCCAGACATATCCTTCCAAAATCTCTATCACCGTCATTTAGCTAGTCATTCTCATTTTCATAAGACTCTTTACCAAGTCCAATAGATAACTCACAAAGAAATTGTCTATTTAGAGATAAAATCATCTTAAATTTACACTCTAAATATCTCGTGAATGGAGTAAGAAGAGGAACTGATACTCTTGAATCCATATTGAAGTTGTACCTGCAAAAAACAATTGCAAAAAAAACCGATTCAAAATCATATGTCAATTCAATCCTTTCCTCCTTGACATGTGCACTTTCTTAGAGTCTGTCACACCTGCAGATACTTCTCTGGACATAATCCACAGTTAGCAAGGAAAACATTGCAGGAATTATGTGGAAACTTAGCTGCTTCTGGCGCACAAGGGAGGTCGAACGAGGTACTCTGCTAGCCTTAACAAGGCTCTAATACCATGTTAAATTTGTGAACCATTGATCTTCAAGAAAATATGAAAGTTGTAGCAAAGGAATTATGCAGTGGAATAATCAAAGAGAATATACACTGCATAGGAAATTCATGCCACAAATTTCAGATAACTCGAACAAGAATTGATTAGATAATCACAACATTAATATTCATTCATTAATAAATAATACAATGATTGTGCAATAAATAGAATTCGAATGTTAAAGATAGGATTCGAATCTATCTATTCTAACTAACTAATTAGCTAAGTTAGTGTGTCTAAATCACTGTTGGAGCTCACTAGTCTAACTTCAAATGTCTAAATCAATCTACAATCAATTAACTAATGAGGTAGGTGGGAAAAAGGTGCCACTCTCCCTTCATGCATGCAAAAATAGTGCTAGGATAACTGGAAGTGATCTGACTAATTGTAACTGGAGGATAACTAAGAATAACTACTTACCTACCACAACCAAATGATGGAGGTTGTTAGTGGAACTCAGAGTGGGCTCCTATAATCTAGTGATTTCTCCCATAGGAACATAAAATCAGATAACCTCTAGGTGTGTACCCCATACTCTACTACAATAATAATAATTACTAAGTTAGTAAATATTACCAAATAGACTATATTGGAAAAATGAGGATTAATTAATCCTAACAAGAATGGAAGTTGTAGTCTTATTGACTGAAGTGTTATCATTCTTTTTCTTCGAGGGAGGTTCATAACTCTGGTATCTAGTGGTAAGACTAACCGATTCACTGAACATCATTTTAACATCATCTATAGAAGATGAAGAAGACCAGTGCAAGGATTGATGGCCAATCAATTGTTGTTGGGTGGGGAAAGGACCAGTCAAAACCGTTGAGGTGGAAATGTTTTTCAAAAATTTCCTAACCTCCTCATGATGAGGACATTCTATACTAAAATTGTCACCTCCATAAATAAGGTAGGGAAATCTAACCTTTCTCCTATTTCTAGATTCAAAATATGAAGTTTGTGTTTTATTACGAGATTTCTTGGATTTGTTTTGTCCTTTCTTCTTTGTTCCCGAAGATTATGAGGATTGAACCACATTCACTTCAGTAGAAACAATAGGAGTAGAAATAGTCTTGGGATTGGTAACAATATGACTAGTAGGTGAAGCAAGTTGGTTTTGTTTTTCCACGTATTTTATCACCGGATGTGTCTAAACAAAACCAAGTACGCCATCAATAGGTGGTTTAGTTGAAGTTCTTGAAATGGTCCAAAGTAGGGTGAGGAGAATTTGGAATTAGATCATACAATGTGGTCAATTGGGAATAAAACAACTCTAGGTACTAAGCACGACTACTGTCTTTCTCTTCGGTAACAACACCTTCCATGGAAACATCCCTGGAAATGTGTGGAATAAATGACTTAATGAATTGATCGAAAAGTAACTGGTCAGGAATAGGGGCCTTAATCAACCTACGTCGTCATCTCCACTCATGTATATGATCAGATATATTGATGGAAGTGGTTTGACACAGTGAGGTCAAAATATTTGTACTCGTTTTAGACCTAATTAGTAGTTGGAAATGCGTCAAGAACGCTATTGCTAGAGTGTTGAAATCCCAAAAGGAATGTTGAGGAAATTCTATATACCACTTAGCGGTGGTACCGATGAGAGTTCTTTGAAAAAGTCTCAAACAGATGGAACCATACATAAGAGAGTTTGACAAATACAAAAAAATATAATTCATTACATGGTTTTTGAGATCTTCACCAAGTTTGTCGTCAAAATTTGGTATATTCAAAGGTTGCTTTACAAGAATAGATGGACATGAAGGATCATGGTGAATAGGATCGTTAATCAATCGTGAGAAATATGGCAGAGCGAGAGTAGCCAGAAATGACAATTTTTGATTGGGTTGAGGGATTGGTAACATGTATATGAGTACTAGTAGGGCCATAAGTGGACTGATAAATGGGTGTCAATGATCATCCTATAACAGGATGGTTCGGTGGTGGTTGGTTTCAAAATGATCCACTTAATGGGTCGATGGGTGGTGGGGCTCTAGATGGTGGACCACCCTATGGTGGGCATATAAATGGTGAACCTCCAGTTGGTGGTCCTCCAGGTGATGGGACTCCAGATAGGCCTTTGGATGGTGGACCTCTAGGTGGGCCACCATATGGCGTACCTCTGGGTGGCAAAACTCTGAGCGGTGGGCCTCCATATGGCAGACCTCTAGGTGGGCCTCCATATGGGGGACCTCCAGGTGGCATACCTCTAGGTGGTCCTCTAGACGGTGGAACAAATTAATTCGTAAATGGCATCCCATTCATGGGGACATTCACCCAAATGTGTTTCCCCCATGGGGTATTAGTGTTACCATGATAAGGGATTCTAAGACAAACATTTCCCAAGGAAATGGGTTGATAATTATTATTAACCATTGTCATTTGATTTCCTGGGTATGTGTACCCCCATGTAGGTTGATTAGACATGGGTTGAACCCATGATGGTTGTCTCGTAGCGGGGGAAGGAATAACCACATTTGCAGTCATGGATGGTGCATTAACTATCAGATTCCCTAAAGAAACACTCCACTTGATATTTAAACTAGTTTGTCTAGTCATCGAAACAACTTTCTCTAGGGGTTTCCACCCGAGTCATATAATTTGTAGAAGAAATAGGGATAGATGGGAGAGTTTGAACTGGTAGGGTATAGATATAAGGTTGACCTAGATCGTAAGAAACCATACTGTGAACCAGTATTCTAGACACAACAACAACATGAGACGATAGACTGAAAATGGCATGGTATTCGGGAGTGGCTATTTTTGAATAGCTAGGAAAATGAGAGAGACTTATCCTCTTTATGTTATCCCCCCTTGTGCAAAAACTAGACACCTTCTCATGGATGGGTTTAAAATACTCATCATTTGATAATAATAATCTCGGATTTGGTGGGGGTGGCATAAGGAAGAATAGTAGTGCCATATTCAGAAATCATCTGTCTCAAGGAAGTCTCCCAAAATGGGGCAGTTGGACCAAATTCTAATGCCACGAGGTCATCTGATGGCTGGGAAAGCACCCAGTATCATTTAATTGAATGGAATTCCATAGGGAATTTAAAGGTTGAATCACATGAAGAAGGAAATTTTACTAGTACTAGGGTAGAGGTAGATGGATTCTCAAAGGAAGAATACTCTTCCCTGGCTCAGTGACTGGAATTCCCTCTACAGATGGATTAGTTGTGACAGGTTGGTACATGGTCACCTCCTTTCTTTCTTGCGTAGTAGGAGGAAATTAAGGTGGTAAATCCGATAGCTTGTGAGATCTACTCATAGGTGGTTCAACCAAAATGTTGGTTAAGAAATTTTACTCTAAAGGTCTTCTAGTAAAAAAGACCACACACAAACAATTCTACGGAAGCTAAGGTCACAAGCAAAATTAAGTGATAAGAGGGGCTGAAAAATCCAGATCCTCACAAGAAGTGTCAAGTTGTCACAACTCGTGATATACCGTATGGTCCAATAGTAAAACGCGAGAAGGAGGATTAGGACCATACCCTTTTCTGAATACCTGACTCCCTGTACGACAAATGTGTAGTATCTCCCCGAGTGCTATTCTTGGTGTATTGATTCAACAAGGCGAAGAAAATGATTTTCTTAGTTGGTATAGGTTCCTAGAAGGGTCTCCCGATATACACTAGGTACGTGGGATCTCAAATACGTGTTCGTGTTGTTTGATCCACAACTGTTCAAAAGGATCCTTTTGATATACTATCAAGTATGTGAAGAACTTTTCAATATACCTCAATGGTACGTGAAAAGTTGTTCGATATACCGATTGGTACATAGAAGAACCACATGATCCCATAGATGTAGTATAGGAAAAGAACAAAAGCTCCTATATTTATAGACATCGGAACATGTCTTCTAAATTATTACTCAAATTACTAAGAATTTTAACCTAAGCTACAATTCAATTTTATCTTGATGGTTATTCAATGTTTGTGGAGTGTGAAGTAATTGCAAGATTAAATGACCTAAATGCAATGCAATTCTTCTCTTCAATGAATCCTAGATAGATCAAAGGAGAGATATTTTCCTTTCAAACAATGAATGAAAACACCATGCAATTTAATAACTCATTCTTCAAGCTTCGAAAAATTTCAGACACACAAAACTTCTCAATGCTAAACTATAACAATCTCTAACGTAAAAAGGAAAATCTTCTTAATGCCTAAATGCCTATGCTTTTCTTAATCAAAGCTCAAAAGAAACACTTCTACTCTATAAGATCAATCATATTCAAAACACCTAATCAAATCAAAAGAAACATATCTAACTTTTTCTTTTGTTTTTTTATGTACTTTTGGAAAAAGAAACACAAAGAACAAAAAATCACCTTGAAAAAGTGTAAGAAGCCATCACATTTTTCCATTTTGTGGATTTGGAAAGAGCTTTAAGAGGTCTAAATGCATACTATAAACCTAAGACCAAACTTCTAAACATAAAATAATTCACTCTAGAGCCCTTGCTAAGTTTTTTTTTTAATATTTTGACTCAAAAAGCACCCAAGCTATATCATGCACGCTGTCAGGTTTGACAACTACAAAGCAACAAAAAAGACAAACCCAAACAAAATAAAACACAAAATTTTCCAAAAGAGTAACTATGGAGTTGGAGATTTCCTACCTTGACAGACCTTCTAGGGTATAACTAGGGAATCCCCTAAGGGCTGAAGCTATTTACTTTATTCTGAACAAATTCAGTGTCACTCCTTGACTCTAGGAAGAAGGCGTCAACAACGCTCCATGACAGTAGAAAAAAGGTGTCAGGGAAAACTTGGCACTCTGTCAAAGGAACCCAGGTATGTCGACGAATTCATAGAACCAAAAGAAGTAAATAACCTCTAAGATAAGCAATTGTAAATCAAGTTGGAATTTGCTAAGTGTAAAAAATGATTTGAGAAGGAAAATGGAATTGAAATAAGATGGATTTCTCACCTTAAATCCTTGAATGAGCAAGATAAACTTTTTTGAGAGCTTGTAATCAAGAGAAAAGTGAAAATTTGTAGATCTGATCGATTCGCCAGTATGGTCGTTGTTTTTGTTATCAGGAATTCTCAATCAATGTAGGCAAATATTGTTTCCCTAGTCTGCATGGGGTAGATCTAGAACAAAAGACCACAACAATGAATCCTCTCCCTATATGGTTAAAATACTTATATTTGAAGCTTTTTTTCCTCAATAATGAAGGTAATACTTGTCTCGTGGATTCCTTTGCGATCAGATGTACCTACAAAAGAATATAAAGAAAAGATTCAAGGGTGAAAGCAACAAGATAATTCAACAATCTATACTAATGGTCAAGGAGAAAAGTAATGAACAATTGATATTAACACAAATCATTCATGGGAAAGGGGAACATATTTGTATTAACAAGTAAAAGAGAAGAAAACAACAACCAAAACCTTGATTTTGAATCTTTTTTCTCACATTGTATTTGACTCACTTTCAATTATATTTGATCTACAGCCTCTACAACGCTCTCACTCATAAGCCACACTCTTTGTCACCTATGCCAGTAGTGATTCCAGCAACATAAAGGTGCTCTATTTTTTTATCTTCCTACTTGACATCCATGAGTTTAAACTTGTATATATAGGCCAAAGAGGACCTAAAGGGGTTTATATTCTTAAGGAGGAAGGTGAGGGATAATACTTAGAGATAGGGGTACGAATGTCACCTAATCCAAGCAATTGGGATAAGCCTCCATGAGGACTTTCATCTAGAAGGTTCTCAAAATATTCTATTTTTTCCCTTTTGAGAGTGTTGACGCTCCTTGTCCCCAGGAAACAAGTGTCACCAACACACTTTGTTAGTAGGAAATAGGTGATAGGCAAGTCTGACACTCTATGTTAGGAGGAAGGGTGCGCTAGACCTCCTAGAGTTGAGAAAAAAGATCCTCCAAAAGATGTTTTTTCCAAGTCACTTCAGGGGATTGAGCATAGTGACAACTTTTGGGTGTAACACATAGTACCATTCAATGATGCAGCTCTAATTAAGGGCAATGTACCAGAGCTAAAAATGATGTTATCTCTTTTCTTGATTGCTATTATCTATTGGGTCTGTATTGAACATTAATATTTTATCCATAAAACTAATATTTGAGAGTCCCTTTGATGCTTAAACAAATATTTAAATAATGCCAAAGGGGGAGAGAGAGATGTGTTTCGAATCTGATTTACATATTTCATTTTGATGCAATATAGAGGGGTGAAATTCATGCATAGTGAGATCATCATTGATATTGATGATCTATTGGCAATTTTTCAAACACTTTGCATGTAATAGACACATGCTAAAATTTTGCATTTGCATTAATAAGAGGGTTTTCAACAAACAAGTTTACCTCAAGCCTAGTTTTGGTGATATGGGCATGGACCTATATCCTCTCTTATACAGATATAATTCTCACACAATCATAAAATAAACCATACTATATAAATGAATCCAAACTATCAACTATATGAAATTTTCTATAACTTACCCAATTTTTCCTCCTTGCAAATTCCATAAAATCCTCACCGGTGCAATTGCACCGTTGATTTTTTTTTATCATCTCTTTAACTTCTTCCCTCCTTGAAAAATGCCATGAAATCCTCACTAGTGCAACTATACCCTTGATGAATTTTGTTACCTCCCTTTACCTTTTTCCCTCCTTGCAAAATGTTATAAAATCCTTACTGGTGCAACTATTCCCTTGATGAATTTTGTATCCCCTCTTTAATTTTATGATTTACTTGGGTTCAATTGTTTTGGGCTTGAAGGCAATATCCATCATGTTCAAGCTAATTTTGACATAGAAATTATTCTTATATTATTATATGGTCTTAAATCTTTGAAGATTAGGTACTATTTATATGGATGAAATGATAAAATTTGTTCAGACTTGTAGGCCTGATTTTCTGACCTAGGCCAACAAGGAGATTAATCCCACACAAGTAGCTTAAATCAGCTCCCGGTGTGTTTGGGATAGCAAAATATCGCAGGTTATGGTCCTGCTACCAACTGAATTTTTCTCTTAAGGAGAAACTAAAATTCAGTAAAAATCTATCCTAATGTTATTTCTATCTAAATAAACCCTAAAATTAGTTTGAACTACCTAAGTTATCCTACAATTGCTTTCTTAAGGAAAGTCTTCGATTTTTTGAATATTTTATATTTAATATTCTAAATATAAAAGACTATTAAAAATTATCCTAAAATTACACAAATTCAATTTAACAACTGCTAAATAGAAACTACACTATAAAAACACTAACTAAACTATCCTATCTATCCTATCCCAATTGAGAGCAATTTAGATATTATATTAATTATCAATTAATATAAAGATGAACAGAACGATAAATGAGTAAGATCTAAATGAAAATATTTAAACCATACATTCTAAATCATTCTTCTGTAAATTATCTTGACAGAGAAATTGAAATAAGCAATTACTTCAGATTTTCTGAAAAGTTTTAATTAATTAACAACTAATGAACAACATTAAATATTTGAAATAAAAGATAATGTTTAAAATTAAATCATTGCAAAAATACAAATGAGATCAAACAGACATAAATATGTATATCATTATATCTCGAATTTTCAATATAAACACTGATTAATTCAACTATAATAACATACTAATTCAAATAAAAATATTGTGCTGACAAAGTGTAATATCACATAATAAATATAAGCATAACCAAGTATACTGTATCAATATTATAAGTAGAAGATTATATACTGAAATATAAAAAAGAGTATCCAAAATAATACCGATCAACGATATCAGTCTGAGAATTTCCATTCACATTCCACTTCCAAAGATAAAACTTCAGTCAGGAACAAAACTAGTACCAAAATAATATTTCAATGATGTTTCTCTTCCATCACTCCATCCCCTCTTTACGCATAAAAATTACTAATTTATATAATCCTACTAGTCTTTCGATTCAGTTTTTCATAAATGCTGTATGCAATACTATAGGAGTCTTATCACTATTAAAGTGCATCGAATCTCTCCAACAGACACTTGTCACTATAGGATAACAATAATAAAAAACGACTAGCTTGAAACATCTGCTGATTTAAAGGTGCTGGCATATCTGTGGCTATGTCGAAATTCCAGTCTTCAAGAAACATCAACGTCTTCCAACTGAAATCCAAAATATCCTGTATTCACTGAGGATGGTAATACCATGTCCACCTGTTTAAACAAACATGAGAAACTTGTTTAAAATAAATTCTAACAGAAATAACAAAAGAACAATAAATTATGAGCGTGCCTGCAAAATCTGCGATTTTGCAGGCATGCATTTAAAAAGCTTTTAATACTTGTTGACAGAGACATAAACCATATAACTGAAAATAGAAACAATCATCAGGTTCTACTTTGCAAATTGATCATTCTTCTGGCTTCAGAAAGCCTGGCTTTGAGCCTGATGATCACTAGCTTCTGTTGTTCTACTTGTTCGAGCAAGTGTTGATTTGTATCTATCATTGAATTTTTTGCTTTCTTGTATTGGTTTTTCTTGATGTTCATTTCCTTCCATCTGTTAATCTAGTTTAATAACTCTTCCTTGAATGTCTTATTTTCCACCTCTTTCAGGGTTGCGTTAGCTTGATACTGTTTTAGTTCATTTTTTAGTTCTGCAATTTTAGTCTCTTAAACCCTGTCAAGGACCTGTTGGAGAGTTTCTTCCTCCTTGTCATGACACAAATCATCTGCTTGAGAAGAATCAATATTATCTATATCTTGACCAGACAATGGAAAGCTCATAAAAGATGGCTCAGGGCCCGAACCATATGTGTCCATACATGATGGAGCAGCTTCAAACTTACCCGACTTTGTAATGTCTTTAGCCAACCTTTCATGATTATTTTTGATAAGAATAGGTTCATCCATATGAATGGTTTCAGGAATCGATGATGGAACATCATTCTCAAGATGGACAATCACTGGCTGAGTACTTTGTTGAGTGGCCATAGGCACAGAGGCTGTAGGTGTGGCATTCATACTTCTATTAATTCTTCTTGTACAAACAAACCCAAGATCTTTTGATTCACAATGCCCTTTTTCACAACAAACCTGTGCTAATTGGTCTAGTTTATGCATGAACTCATCACCGTGTTTTTGAGGAGTATACAGCTCAGAGGGGTTTTCATAATCAACAGCATCAACATCTTCATTTTTGGTTAACTTGCCTTCTACCTTTGCAGGTGTACTAAAGAACTTGTCAGATAGGGTTTGGTCCAAGGTTGTCTTAGCGTAATAGGGAGCTACCTTCACAACCCCATCATCACCGATACAAGTATTTATAGGTGGATTTGCTTCCCAAATCTCTTTATCCTTTGATTCAACCCTATGAACATCACCAATTTTGGATTTTACTGTAGCCATACTTTTCCTACGGGTCTTGGGGGGAGTGTTTGGCCAATATTGAGTTGGCCCTAATTCACATTCAATCAAAAACTCATCCCAAGATTTACAATTAAGAGACAGTTGATGCTGTATTAAAATTTTGACTAGACCATGATGGAACAGACTTCGATCAGGATTACCTATGGTAATTTGAACCAAATGAGCCATTTTTTTCAGACTTTGCAATAGGTAAAATGGAAGATTAAGTTTAAATCCTTTTAATGCTAACAATAGCCGTAGGTGATAATAATGCAGATGAGAAAATCGTCCATCACATGATACATACCTGACCAAGATTTCGTATAATGCTCGCCATTCTGGCTTTAAAAACTTAACCGAAACCCCAATCTTCAATTTTTCACTGGCCAGTAAAGGCAACAACAAGGACTGACATTTCTTCTTATTCACTTTCCCACCTTTAAACCATCGCTCTCCAGTTTGTGGAAGCTTCGTAGCCTTTGCAATTTTATCTTCGTCAATGATAAACTTGAAACCTCTAATCTGGGTTACATTTTCTTTAAAACTCAAAGCAAACTGTTTAGTAACCTCTACGTTATGGCCACTAAAACACTTGAAGAACTGACCCCATCCAATCTTTTCGAATAATAGAGCAGCTTTCTCATCGGCTTCAACAAGCTCCGGTCTTGAAATTTCAAAACGACTAAGCGGAGCCATAGCTCCCTCACTACTACTCAGGTTACGAATTGAAATGAATGGAGTCATGAAGATGGAAGGGATAGGCACCCAGGTAAAAGACATTACACGAAATGTCAAATCCTCACATGGTTCATACCTGATAGAGATGAGAGCTCCAACTTTGGCCATTTTTAACCAAATTTGGAGATGATTAACACAACAGTCAGTGTTTTTCCTATGATAAATGAATGGACAAATCACGACTAACTGAAACCCTTAACTAATCCCTCATATCAAAGATCATTCGATTCATGGATTACAAATTGAAACATTAATGACATTAAATCTGGAATGATGAGCTCGTACAGCATCATGAAATGAAATGGTTATTCATCATATGTAACATTAAATTTACTGATACGATTTCATTATTTCGCTTACAGCTGTCAATTAATTTGAAAGGTGTTAACCAAATCTTCATACCACACAGCGATCCTGGTAACAGGTGTTGTTTATTAGCCATATGGATCATGTATCTTCATAAAAACTGTCAATTGATGATTTACTCCAGGTTACACGTGAAAGGTAGTCGTGTTTATTAACATGATGATATAGTGTTATAATAGTAAACCCTAATGTTCTAAAGATCTATAAAATGCAACTAACTAAGTATCACTTCTTAACACTCAAACCATATATGTACATGAAGTTTCATTTCGAAATATAGTTTTAAAACTTTATGAAATCCCAACCATTCATGTCCCAAAACCAAATTCGATAGGATATAAGGCTTATAAAACTATGACACATGAAAATTTCAAAATGATATTCATTTATTTGCACTCTTACTAGCTATATATATACAATTTTTACAAAACAATGATATGATATTAAAGATTAAGTTACATATGAAATGTGAACTTTAGGTCTAATGAGAAAATTAATAAATCACCTTTAGTTCTAAGGATTTCAAGAACTTATAATAACTTATCAATACTAAGCCCCAAGCAGATTCAAAATATGTTTTCTTTAAACACCAATTAACATACTATCCTTTTAAATCTCTTAAATTAACATATATAATAAGATAAATTAATTAATGATAAAATTGATCATATATAAAATCTAAGAGACTGACAGCTGCTAATTATTAAGTTTATGAAAATGTTTTCATAAACTTCTAATATGTCTTGTAATTCTTCTACAATTGAGAGTACCTTCAGAATCGAGGATTCTGAAGGTACTCTTTTATAATCTTTTAAAAGTTAAATCATAAAAGAGAGTTGATTCACTTTTCATTTCAACGAAAAGTGAAGGGGTTGTTGTTGATTGCCAACAAATGGCGATGACCTAGGCGAACCAGTTATCTCTGTTCATACGGCTTACAAATGACATAAACAAAATCTTAAAACTTATTAAAAACAATCAAAAGTTCTCTGTCTAAATAAAAACCATTATTTTTATTCATATTCATAAGTACAACTCAGAGTTATTCCATCTTTTAAAATAGAGATATTTTAGAGATAAACTTAGAGACATCCTGATCAAAACAAAGTACTTCATAGTAAAAATAATTTGCACCATCAGTATAGGATATAGAAATCTACTTTTCCGAAAAATTTCCAGAATCTGTTCCATAAACATAATAATTTTCTTTTCGTTTCTTTTCTTTTTCTTTAAACAATAATTTTGACTGAAGACTACTATCTAGGTATGGTATCCCAATGTGATAGTATCATTCACGAGAGCTGTCTGGAATAAGCATGCGGCTCATGATGAGACCTCTTGCCTCTTGATTTATTTTTTAAACCAAAAACCATCACCCTGGTGATCAGAAATGAAGTTATCCTAGAAAGCACTGATGATCATGATTAGGCCGGCTCGTGATGAGACCTCCTATTCTTCAATCAAAATTATGTTTTCTTTACTAACTTTGAAATTTTTAAATTTTATAAAACGAGAGATCATTACCCAGCATGGTGACCAAATGGTAATGTCAGTCATTAATATCACCAGAAAATGAATCAGCTGGCTCGTGATGAGACCCCTTATCTCTTGATTTTTTAAACCAAAATCCATTACTAGTTTCCTAATAATGTCATACTAGTGATATTTGTGATTCTGATCAGATCGGCTTATTACTAAGACCTTCTATCTCTCATTTTAACATTTTATTTGACTGGAACAAATTCTAAAAAGTTTTCATATTGTAAATAATTTTGAAGACTGATGGTAGATATTTATGGAGTCTTTCAAAGTACAAGCTTCGAAAAAGACATTGATAAGCTATCCAAACTTATTATAAAAAATAAAAAGGTGAGGGATAATCTGAGTAATACTTAAAAATAAAATAATGATAGGTTTTTTATAGATTTAAGAAACTTTGATCATCCTGAACAAACTTTAAAAGATTTCAGTTTAGTATCATAATGAGCAAACTGACTCTTTTTCAACTAGAAGATTTATTTATTTACATTTATCTCTTCAGTTGACATCTAAAGATTATTGACTGGTTATATATAAAAATTTGGCAGTCTTTAATGCAAATGAAATATTTGATTAAGAGAATCAGAACTGGTTGCAAATAGCAGAATGATGTTTAAAGGTTACATAAGTCTCATGAATTTATCATCATTCTTCAATTCTATAAAATGTAAATCAGTTTATACAAAATATAAAGTTATTTACAAACAGTAAACAAATTATATACATTTTAAGACCTAAAATATTAACAGAAATATTTTTTTAGGATCAGTCCATTCACTGGGAATGTTTCGAACTGACCTTCTAGTGTTTGCAAATGAAAGGTACATGGACCTATCTTCTCAGCAATAACAAAGGGACCTAGCCAAAGCTTTTGAAACTTAGTATGATCTCCTTTGTCCTCATGAACTTTATCTCATTTTAAAACTAAGTCTCCTACCTGAAATTCTCAATTGGAACTAAAGGATTGGTCAAACCAAGACTTCACAATTTGTTGATGTTTTGTAAAGTGTTGTTTTGACTTTTCTCTTTCTTCCTCAAGTTTTAACAAAGTATTGATCCTTTTTTCCATGGCTGGACAATCTTCATCTTGAACAGACTGGGCTAACTGTAATGAAGGTAAAAATAAATTCGGTGGTAAAATAGCTTCAGTTCCATACACTAAGAAGAAGGGTGAGTTTCCTATCGTAGCCTTAGGAGTTACTCTGTCTGCCCAAAGGGCATTGACTAATTCTGTATGCCAATCATGATGGTGAACTGAAATAGTTCTTTTGAGAATTTTCAATAAATTTTTGTTTGTTGATTCAGATAAAACCATTTCCATGAGGATGGTAATTAGCTGAATACCTGATTCTTATTCCATTCTCTAAGGCAAATTGAGTTAACTCAACTGATGAAAAATATGAAGCATTATCAAAGACAAAGGAATCTGGAACACCAAATCTTGTTATGATAAAGGATTCTAAAAATAGTATAACCTGATTGGTATTTACAACCCTTAATGGTGCAGCTTCTGTCCAACGAGTAAAATAATCAGTTGCAATTATTAGTACTTGTGTTGTTTAGATGAGGGAGGATTTATTGGCACTATTATATCAATACCCCATTGCTGAAAGGGTCTTTCTACTGAAATTGATTGTAAAGGAAAAGAAGGTTTATTAACCCTTCCCGCATCAAGTTGACATTCTTGGCATTTTCTGACAAAAGCATTGGAATCTCAAAATAAGGTAGGCCAATAATAGCTAGCCCTAAGAATTTTATGCATAGTAGTTTCTCCACCAAAATGACCTCCTGCTGGTCCAGAATGTAACTCCTTCAGAATTACTTCCATTTCATCTTTGTCTAGACATCAAAGCAATACTCCGTTTGAATTTCTCCGAAAAAGGACATTATCAATTAATAAATAAGGAGCAGATTTCAATCTAAGTGCTCTTTTCTTCCTTGGTTCTAGGTAATCAGGGGCAGTTCCTATTCCCAAAAGTATTCTTATGTCTGTATACCAGGCTTCCTGTGGTGGAGGATAGAAATAGATTTCTCTGGTAAGTAAAACCTCATCAATGACAATTTCAGCTTTATCATTAGGTAGATGAGCAATTTCAGCAGCTAATTTACATAATCCTTGTCCTTTGACTATCATTGAGGGTTTAATTTCTAAGCCATACTCTTGAAGGGCTATCATCCAAGGTGCTCTTTTCTCACCTAAATCCTTTTGTACTAACAAATTTCTGATTGAGGAATAAAGGACTATTATTTTCATTTTAGATTTCAATAAATATGGACGAAAATGTTTGACAGCTTTAAAAACAGCAAAAGCTTGCTTATCAACTTCATGATAATTAAGTTCGGCACCTTTAAAATTTGAACTCATAAAGGAGATTGGTACCTCGTTATTTTGCTGATTTATTTGGGTTAACACTACTGCATATGAGATTTTAGAAGCAAAAGTATACAATATGAAATCTTTGTTAAAATCTGGGCTTAGAAAGCTAGGAGCTTCTGAAATGGCTTCTAAAATTTTCTGAAATGACTCTTTCTCAGTTTGTCCCCAATTAAAAATAATGTCTTTCTTAATCATTTTCTGCAAAGGACGAATGATTTCGAAGAAACTGGGAATGAATCTTCTAACAAAATTTATTTTACCGAGAAATGATTGCATTGCTTTCTTGCTAGAAGGGTAAGTTATTTTTGAAATAGCTTGGTTTCGTTCAGGTTCGATCATGATTCTGTGTTTTGAAACCACACAACCTAATAAAATACCTTCTGAAACAACAAATATTGTTTTTTTAGGATTCAAGGATATTCCAAATTTTCTACACCATTCAAATACCTTTATGAGATGATTAATATGATCAGGTTGATATTTAGAATATACAGTAACGTCATCCAAATAGACAACAACTAAATGATTAATTAAGCCTCTAAAAGCACTATCAATTTCTCGTTGAAAAGTTGCTCTAGCATTGATTAACCCAAAGGGCATCTTGCAGTAAGCATATGTTCCCCATGGAGTTCTAAAAGCTATTTTCAATTGATCATCCGGGGAAACTAATATTTGGTTGTATCCTAAGAAGCCATCAAGAAGTGACAGTATCTCAGACCCAGACACCTTTTGAAGAATTTGTTCCATGGAAGGAACTGGGTAATTATCCTTTTCAGAAGATTTATTAAGATTTCTAAAATCTACACATAACCTAATATCTCCGTTTTTCTTCCTGACTGGAACTAGGTTGGCTACCCACTGAGTATGTCTAATGGGAAAAATAATCTTGGCAGCTAACAATTTATTTAGTTCCTTCTTAATTGTCGGTTCTAGTGATGGGTGATATTTCTTTAGCTTTTGTTGAAAAGGTTTTGATTCCTGTTTAATTGGAATTATGTGTTGCATGACTTGTGTATTGAAGGTTTTTAGATCATCATATCTCCATGCAAATACATCCTTAAATTTTTTAAACAACTTTATAAATGTTTTTTTTTTTTCTGTGAGGTTGCAATATACACCTGGATTTATAGTTTGGGGGTTTAGTTCTGTTCCTAAATCTATGCTTTCATACCTCATTTGAGAACTATTAGTTTTACAATTAGGGATAGATCTAAATTTATCCTGCAGATCAAAGAATGTTTCTAATCTTAGTACTGAATTAGGGATCGGTTTTACCTTTTCAAAATCCTTTTCAATTGAACAAAAATCATTTATTACCAAAAAATCCCGCAAATTTTCGTCATGAGTAACTTCATCAATGGATGAATCTTTAAAGGTATCCTCATTCATCAGAAAATTCAGCACCTACACATCATTATCAAATACATGCCAGTTAAAAATATTATCTGGTATAGAAGTCTTAAAAATCAATTCTACTGAAAAGAAATCTGATGTAAGATTTTCTGACGGAATTAATTTTGATGCTACGTTTGCTAATAAATCTGCTTCTTGATTTTGAGTTCTTGGAATTGAAATTATGTTAAATGCATCAAAGTGTGAAATGAGGTTGCATACCTCTAGTTGATAATTCTGTAAATGTTCATAAAGGCAATGAATAGAGTTACGGACGTTTCTGACGATAATTTCGGAGTCACCATATGCAATTAATACTTTGATATCCAAATCAATCGCTTTTTTCAAACCCTGTATTAAAGCTTCATATTCCACAGTATTGTTTGTACAATTAAATTCCATCCTACAAGCTATACATGTTTTATTTCCCTGAGGGTCTACCAATAGGCAACCAGCTCCGGCTCCTTCTTTGGATTTCGCACCATCAAAATATAGAGTCCAAGTAGAACTATTAACAATTACTTTTCTTTCTATAATATTTACAATATTAAGATTATTTACATCATTAATAATTTCCTTGAACGAAAAGTCAGGAACAATAGATGTCATATTGCTAATTTCATATTGTTGTGTATTTTCAGAGAAAGCAGAATGTTCAGCTTTAAAATTACCAAATCCCAATTCATACATGTAATTTCCCATAATGCAATCTGAAAATAAAACAAGTTCGCTAGGATCATGTATTTCAGTCACAGTATGTTTCATATATCTTTCTCTATTTATCTTTATTTGATTTGAATTTCCGTTCTTAGGTAACCATAATGTTGACCAATCCGTGGCAAAGAATCCATTCAATTGTTGAGACCAATATCTACTTAAAAATAGCTCGTATGCATCAGGGATATCTGCAACAACAGAATCTATAATTTGAAAAATCGAAGGGTTACAAGCAATTCTGACTAAGACATCTTTCATCTCCCCTACAACCTTCACATTCATCCTGTCCAATTGAGTTATTTGAGAATTTGATGGAACATATTTTCCATTCAACCTTTTGCATAATGATAAAGGCATCACATTGGAGGATGCTCCAGAATCTACCATGCAATTATGAACATTCCTATTGAAAATTTCAAAGGTAAGTAAGAATGGGGGCATGGTTGATTTAGAATTATTTCCTATTAGCAAGGCTTTATTAGCTATTAATTTTCCTTTATCAGTTGCTGTTGAATCATCATTAGAATTGTTTGCAGCAACATTTTGTTTCGCATTAGGAATAATTGAACTCATAGCAGGATTCATAACATGACTGTTAGGCATTGGGTAAATTTGAAGAAGATTGTACATACTGATGTTTGCACGTGTCTTCTTTAAATCTTCAATTATATCATATTGTAAATCTAATTTTGGAGCATTTTGAGTGGGTTAGGTAATTTTGATTGATTGAATTTGTTTTCCAGATTGAGTTTGTTTATTAGGTTGTGAATTATTGTTGTCATAATTTGGAGTAGAACTTGACGAAGCTCTAGGAGTGTTTCTGAATGTTCTACTACGTGTATTATAGGCATGTTGTCCTGTAGGTGGACTTTTACTCTCATATTATTTTACAAGACTGTCCCAGAAGTGACCATTAACTTGTTGAGGTTCCTCTGATTCTTCATCATTTTCTGATTCCTCTTCTTCTTCATTTTCAGTTACTTCTTGATTAGAAAGAGTCTCAGATAAAGATAAAACAACGCGAATTGTATTAAAAATTTCTTCATTTGTTGCTATGTCAGGTGGTGTATTTGTTTTATTATTTGTATTCGGATTTTGTCTAAACTGATTTATGAAATATCCCCTAGAAGAGGAAGCTTCAAAATTGGTTTTCTTTAATCCTACAACTTCATTGGTTAATCCCCGAATAGCATTTTGCAGCTGTTCCACATCAAATGCTTTATCGTTTTCTAAACTAAGCTTTTCCATCTTCCTACAGGGAAAAGTATCAGATTTCCCACTTCTATCTAGTTCATAGGACATAGAATCCTTCTCGACTCTAATGGCTTCCTCAAAAGTTTCTACCAACGTTGTTTTCCCAACTCTCTTAACAAACATCCAAGAATATTTTGGTAATGTTGAAGTATAATTTTCAATAATTATATCCTCGAGTGGTTGAGAAGTAATTGGAATTTTATTTTTTAATGTTAGAAACCTTTGATTAAAATCTTTAATTATTTCTTTAGACTCCATTTTAATCCGAGATAACTCTAGAGCTAAAAGAGCAGGTGTTTTATGTTCCCCAAATTTATCTAAGAAAACTTTATTAAATTCACTCCAATTTGTGTTGATCCCTGTACTAACAAAAAGTACCAGGTAGAGGCTCTTCCTTCAAAAGTCAAAGGAAACAATCGACAAAACACATCTTCATGCTGAACGTTCATGGTTTGAACAGCTAGCATGAATTTGTCTACATGCACCTCTGCAGGTTCCTTATCATCTGGGTTAAACTTAGGAAGAAGTTTATCTGAGTGTTTAGGCAAAGGATGTTGTACACCAGGGACAGCTACAGCAGTTGTTCTTATCCAAGGGAGTTGTAGATTAGGTGGAGGATTAGCTCCTCCTCCCATAGGTGTGTTTCTTGCCATAGGGATTTTCTCAGAACCTGAAGAACTCCTTGAATTGGATGACCCTGGACTATCAGGTGGTGATTCGGGAGGAGAAGGTGGCTAATCAAACCGCCTACTGAAGTTAATATTCTAGCAGTGTTTGTTTGTGTTAGAATATAATCCGTCAGGATTATTGTAAATAAATAATTAAATAGGAATTTGAATAGTTGCCCGGGAAGGTGAAAAGGCTGGTTCTCAACCGCCTCATTGTAATCTATAAATTAATGTTTTTAGTCGTGAATAGCAATTTGGAATCGGGAGTTATTACCAACAAGTGGTATCAGAGCAGGGCTGTCTGCCATAACTCCTGCTGCATTTCTGCCCATTCCTGGCATTCTGCTTGCCAGTCCATTGCCAGATTGCTCCATCAGTCTGCCAGTGGAGTTCGCATGCAAATTCCTTCATGATTGAGTTTGTATGCTGAGGAAACCCTAATGAGTTGAGCGTTTTGTATGTGTATTATGTCTGCGTTTTTTCTTATAGCATGGGCTTAAAAATTCTGTGTTATACCTAAACCCTAATTTTCAGTGTTGAAGTCTGCCCTCCAGGCATGCGTTTTTCCTCCTAGTGAAACCCTAATGTATGAATTGAGAATTGAGCAATTAGTTGGCTTTTGCATTTTCACCAAGTTGTATAACAAATTACCACTGTGCATTCTGTCATTCCAGTGAGCTCGAATTTTCCCAGTTCAGTTATTATCCTTCGTCCGTGCCATGCACTTCTCCACTGGATCCATACTCCTCATTGGTAATAGATTGACGAGTCTGGTTAGGTTACCTAACGAGCCTATTAAGCATGGTCTATGTGTATTGAAGACGCCTTGTTAATCGATGCTGCGATATATGTTAAACACTGATATTTATCAGAGCTGTGATTTTATGAAGATGTAAAGACTGATATCTTGTGCTGCGTGCTAGGATTCGAGCCATTGCACATTATAATCTTGTGCTGCGTGTAGTGTGAGCCTCTTGTGTTGTAAGAGCTGTGACCCATCAGCGTGGAGACTCAAGCTTGCATTGAATCTTTTATTATATGCATGAAGATGAAGGCTGCGTCCTATCTTTTATGACTGTGTTGTGAGAGCATGCTCCGTTTTCTTCATTTTATTGACCCAGCCCTCTTTTAGCGCTGTCCGTTGATCAAATTCTTGAATCCGTTCTGTTGGGCGCCAGTCTAAGAATTTCGGCCTGTTGTTCAGCATATGGCGAGGCCGAGTTGTAATCAGATTATCCAATGCTTGAATTGCTCTGAGTTTGACAGCTCGTCCACGCGATTTAAGGACTGCATAGACTTCCATTGGAGCTTCCTTTCTCGCCCCCTTGTTTGAGAACCAGAGTTTGGAGCTTCAGCGATCTCTGGGCTCTGGATGTTGCTGCAGCAGCATAGAAGCAGTATTATTATTATATAGTATTGCAACGTTGAAGGCTCATTCTTTTTTCATTTGCGTGGAGACTGTTTGAAGAGACCAGCGTGGAGACTGCCTGAGTTGGAGATTGAAGACTGATATTTTGATGTGCTGGAGAAATAATATATGCGTTGGAGAGTTATTACTTCTCTGAAAAGGGCTGCGACTTCATTTGCAGACTGCATAAAACCCTAATTTGTGACCTAATTTCTCTCGTGACTGATTTCTTTGACTGCATGTATGCTGTGTGAATGGTGAAAGCTGTGCCTTGAGTGTTGAATTGCTGCGACCCAGAGCTGCCTGCTATGTGTGCCACGTTCTGCTGCGTGGAGACTGCGTTGTTATATAAGTAAGACTGATGCCATTGACAGCGTGAAGCTGGACACACTGATGCCATTACTGATGCGTGAAGATGGACACACTAATGCTAGTGCAGTGAAGCCTGCCTGAATGCTGCCTACGTGAAGACTTGGTTGAAGACTGCTACGCCTGGAGGAGATAAGCATGCGTGCCATTAAAAGCTACATTGAAGCTTGTTGAAGCCTGCGTGAAGCTTGCTGAAGCCTGCATGAAAGTGTATAGGCGTTGAAGAACTGATATATGTTGAAGACCGAGCCTGAACCCTAACTTCTGTTTGGTTTTTGTGAAGAAATAAATACCTATCTCAGACTCATATGTGCAAATGTTGTATGCTGCATATTATGCAGACTGATTGCTAGTGACTGATGTAAAGAAGCCTGCATATTATACTGACTGATTGCTAGTGATTGATGTAAAGAAGCCTGTGTATGACTGACAGTGATATATTTTGTATCTACTGATGTTTTCTCTCTGAGTTGGAGATTGAAGACTGCTGCGATACTGTCATTGTATCACTTTAAAACCTGAAGTTGAGATTGTAAATCACCTTGGCAGAGACTGTAGACCTGCAAGGTTATTGTTTTTCTCTTTGTCATATCAAGTTTATTATTGTAAATTACACTAACAGTTGTAAAGATGCACTCTTTGGCATCTAGTATTGGTGCTGCCCTTGCCGGCAAAGACCAATCCAAAGACCCTTCCAAGGGAGATTGCGGCAAAGAGAGAGGCAGAAGAAGAAGAAATCTCAGAGGCAGAGGGGGCAGAAGCAAAAGATCAGACTTGCAGTGCAAGCGTTGCGGAAAGACTAGGCACACATCAGATCAGTGTTGGGATTCATGGGAGTCCATCAAAGACAAGCATAACCAGAAAACACATGACCAAGATGCTAGTAAATTTTCTGATTCTTGTATTGTTGCACATTGTAATCTTGGATTTAATGA
>LPNX011189625.1:0-17989 GCA_001517045.1 Pseudotsuga menziesii | reverse complement strand
AAAGTATTACATAATTATTTTTCCATGGAAGTTAAATCTTTTAAGCTCGACCACGAGCGACTTATAGTTTTCTATAAATATGTTTTATTTCTATTATTAAATTCCTTGTGGTGCTGTTGATTGTAATATATAAATATACCTATGGTTTGTACCCTTAAAACAGCATAGTATCTATAATTTCTGTATTCTTATATTATTGTAGAATGTGTATTAATACTATAATTTATTTAAGTAAAGAAGTTCTGTTCCTTAGTTCTTTCCAGTATATTATTTAATAAATGTTATTTGAATTCTTACTGGGAGGTTTTATAACCTGATTTCTAATCATTTAAAAGTTAGAAAACAGAAAGTAATCCTTGGAGTTAAAAGAATCTATTGCACTCTTTTAGTTTTCTTTATTTATTAACCACAGTAGGACTAATTCATAAATTTATTTTATTTGTTTATATACAGGTTCTAAATAAACCAAATTTGCAGTCATATACTTATATACTGCATGAGTATACATAATGTTAATATATAATAGGTAATATAATACTATATTACTTTGTCTTAATATTGCCTATGAACATTATTTTATTGTTGTTTACTAATATCTATATGAGTTCTGTATTAATTTAAAGGTTTGAGTATTTTTGTACAATATTTATAAATTATTTAAGTATGGTTCCATATACATATCTATGATTACTCATTACCAAAAATAAAATAGTAGTTATGACCTATACTTAACCTTAGTTAAATATAAAGTATACATTACAGAAACTTTGTATTCTTAACTAGTTTACCAACCGATAAATAAAAATAGAAAAAAATCTATAACATTAAACAAATAAAATACAGATACTTAATCATATCCTACTGTGAGATTATTTTATTTAACTCCTAAGGAATGAATCCTCCTTTAAACTAGAAGATTATAAACCCTACTTAATCTGCCAAAATATCTTGTCTATCTTTTTAATCTTATAATTACTATTTTCAGAAACAGAATATATTACTGAAACTAGATTGTAAAACTGTAAGAAACAGGTTCATGAAATTGTAAAAACATTTGTAAATACTGTAGATAATTTAGGAAACTTAGTTCAGAAGTATACTGGTTCTAACACTGAGATACTGTGCTAGAGTACTATCTGGTGATACCAGATGTGGAAAAACACAGTGATACTAACAAGTTTTACTACTAACATTCTAGATACTAGTTTTACTGATATTAAATTAATTACTCAAACATATAAGTTAACATAACATTCATCCATGTATACTCAGAAAGACATAAAGAAATGCATGAAGAACCTGTTTAATGCTGTGGACAACAACAGCAATGGGAGGCCGTTCCTCCCTACCAATTCCTGGAGAGCGCTCAGACAGTGACTTCTCAGGACCCCCGAGCTTGTTCTGGTCTCCCTGGCTGGAACTAGGTGCATCAAAACAGATACTAGTCTTTAACTCAGTATTGACCCAGAACTATCAGTCAGTTCTCTCAGCTCAATTAGCTGGGAACAGATCAAGTTACTGCAGCAATTTACTCAACACACTTCCTTACTGTTTTCCCTCTTTCCTCAATGAAATTCCTGAATAACATTCACATGAATGAATTCTTTCTGGAATAAAAATAACTGAGCAGCCTGAGCTCTCCTCATTGAGTACTTTTAAAGATTTCCTAGGTCTTAGTTGGGTTAACTGTCATTTAATGAGCCACCTGCTCACATTCCACTTTCTTGGGGAATCATGACCCCAAATATAGGGAAGTTGCCACCTACAACTTAGGAAGTGTTTGAGGATGCTGCCACTTGTCTTTTGCCTTTCCACCTAGTTCCATCCACCAGTTTGACCTGTAACCTCTTTTTAACAGCTCTCCCATGCTGTTGTCTCCACAATTTATTTATTATTAATAAAATATTCTGAATTACACTCCATAACTGTTGACTCTATTGAGTCATCAATCCCTACTTAGGATTAAGTTTAACATAATGTCTCATAAATAAATAAAACAAATTACATAATTTTACAAAATTGGGGTATGTGACAACCATATTAGCCGTCTATAGGGAATATTTGGCTGACAAGTGGGATAAATTAGATTTTACAAGCTCCCAAGCAATAGGGATTAGTAGATAAGAATTAGAAGATATTTAAAACATGGACCAGAAAAATGCTAATGTGAGAAAAAAATAACAATTAGTTATGAACGTGTTTAAAAATATAATTTATATATTCTCATTCAATTTTCTAATTTATTTTTTACTTTTTTACTATAATTAATATTTATCCATGGCTTGTAATCAATGCTAGACTTCTCCTAGAACCTAAAAGGGGCTACTTGTCTAGCAAGACACCAAAACTAACATTTATTATAATGACACTTGGGTACTATTGACTACACTTACATCCAAAGATTTACATTGGTTATTTCAATGAATCTTAAATTACCAAACTCCTCTCGTGATGGAGGAATACAATCGATACATTTGCAATATCTTCCAAAGTTACAATACTTTAAGAGTAAAGACATACATTGTGGTGCTCCTCCTGTTGCATTTGTCACCTTCCATATCTACATCAACATATCTCTGTAAAATACATTGTGAACCTCCAAAACATAAAGCATGAGAAGTGGTACCTATCAAATGCCTCAAAAATCCATTGTATTGCTTTACAGTGCACTTTACATGGATTTTTTATACACCTTCTCACAACTCCCATTGCATGCACAATATCTTGTCTTGTGCACACCACGCCATACATCAAGGTGCCAACTGCTAATGAGTACAGAACCTTGGACATATATTCTATCTCTTCCTCTGCATAAGGACACGTCTCCTTACTTTGTTTAAAATGACCGACAAAAGGGGTACTAAGTGGTTTTGCATTCTGCAAGTTAAATATATGAAACAACATTTCTATGTGCTCACCTTGAGACAATGTCAAATTGTGATTTTTCCTGTCTCTCGTTATTCTTATACCGAATATTTGTTTTGCATTACTCAAATCCTTGATCGCAAATGATTTAGCCAATTTCCATTTGAGCACATTTATATCCTCGATGTTAGACCCTACAAACAGAAGGTCATCCACATATAATAACAATATAATATATCTTCCATTATCTAGCCTCTTGAAATAAACACAGTGGAAAGAATGACATCTACTATAACATCGTTTTGTCATAAAATTATCAAACTTTAAATACAATTACCTTGGAGATTTCTTCAGTCAATATAAGCTCTTTGTAAAATACCCGAGATACCTTCAAGCTATAAAGCATTCAATAAGTCTGCAAAATAAAAACTTTAGAAATCTTTTCACCAATTAAAACATTTATACTACATTTCTAACCATCATGTAAACGAAGAAATAATCCTGCACAACAAAATAACAGAAAAGAGACAACCATATTCACGTGGTTCACCTCGTCTGTGAGGCTACATCCACCAATTTTATTTGTTCTTTTATTTCTTTATCAATAGCATGCTTACAACAATCACGGCTCATTCATGGCCGGTTTTATCATATCTCAAGGCTTCAGCCTTAATGTAAGAACCTTATAATCAACTCATAGAAGAAAAAAATGTTAATAGCCCCTTTAGGCACCTGATGAACAACACATAAGTACCCTCATCGATGGGTGTCTAGAAATAGTTACCTTATACTTGGTCCAGTAATATTAGATTTATTATTCTGTAAATACTTCAAGATACTTTTACTCGTGAGGTATTCATTATGTACGTTCTTTATTCTTATCAAGGTAGCGCTCTAAGAGGGGTACCAAAGTGAAGAGAGACAACCAAGCTGACAAGCCATCATCCGCCTAACTGTTACAGTTTACGGGCATACCCGAGGTTTCGGATGGCCGTTAAATAGATAAAGGATGTAACAGACACTTCCAGAAATGCGTTCTAGGATATCATAGTCTTAACTTGCTGCAATCCATCAGAGAAAATAAAATACTTGATCGAAGGCAAGCGGAACCAATCCAGGCGATTGGAGCATAACACCTAAAGGTTTTTTCTACAAAACTCATGAAAGATTTAAGCACCAACAGAAATATGCTGGAAAGGGTGATGCATAGCTTCGAATGCTATGTCTAAAAACTAATACTGGGAGTTGTGATCCCGGGTCAACTCTCATCATAGTAAGCCCAGGTCTATCCACAAAAACACTGGCATGAATTAAAATAACCAAAAGAAATAACCACCGATTTGAAAATCAGTCGCAGCCACCGGTCTATGCCAGTGACCCATACGCAAGCCTTTATATCTGCTAGGAAGAAAACTTCTCCTTGTGCAGGCGTTTACGCTAAGGCCGTGATGTTTTCTTTTTAAAAACAGCTAGTTTGAAAGGAGGTCGCTAGCTCTACTCTGACAGGCCACGAGCTCTAAATCAGACAGTCATTAAAAATGCAAAAGTTTAAGAGGAGGCCGCTAGCTCTAAAATCAGACAGTCATAAAAAAAAAAGCAGCAGTTTTCGAGGAGGCCGCGAGCTCTAATCGGTCTGAAAGTAGACATAAAAATAAATGTAACTATTTTGAAGGAGGAAGCGAGCTCTAAAATGGATTGAATGCAGACATTCATCCTAACGCCAACAGATTTAAAAAGATATATCAGTTTTGAGGAAAACAAAAGAATCACACGGTTTCAGTTAATATATATATCTTCTAGCTCTCTATCAGAAAAACCAATCTCATAGCAGTTATCGAAAAAGACACACCAGCGTTCCAGATCTGTGATCCAGGTCAGGCGCATACGAGCCAACGCTTATAGAGTGTGTGAAGGTATTCTTTCAGACCAAATCTTAGCATATTCTAGAAAGTAGACATACTTACAGAGATCCGGTGGTTATGATCTCGTTGGCACATGATCCTTGCTGGTCGAAATTCCCATGGAATATGATCTGGGCTGAGAGGAATCAGTAGCTTTCCTACAGGATTTTGTGGCATGACAGGCTTGAGGGAGATCCTTCAATAAACAGAACCAGAGACTTTCCCGTCCCCAAATGGCCACGATTAATATCTAACTAGGGATTCAGACATTGACTTCACTGATCTACTATCAAAATGCATCAAGGGTAAAAACATCCTACGGATCAAGGAAGATATCAGCTCCTTTTCCCAAGGACCAGCGCAATGCCTGCTAAAATAACAGTCTTCTTTTCTTGCCATACATAAAATCGACACACCCCCTCCGAAAGATATTCACGCAGAGGTACTTATAGAATGAGAAAATTGTTTGCAGTGGCCTGCGTTTCTTCCTCCCCTAACCGTGCCTAAGCATGCCCTAAAATACCTCCCTTTTCAGAGCTAGGCTTGTTCAGGGAATTAAATTTGGTTCAACGTCTCTTAACTTCAATTGTTTTTCCCCAGTCAAATCAATCCTGTGGAGACCATAATGTCTCCATAGTTAATGGTCCTGAAAAATATGTGGTAACGCATCCATTCTTGGTGACAGTCAATTAAACCCTGCGGAGACCATAATGTCTCCATGGTTATTGGCCGTAGTTTAAGTAACGGTTTCCACCATCATGGCTTCTCCCATACACAACAGAAATATAATAATAAATATATGATGAGTCAAAAAATATTTACATATATCTCTCTATATATGTATAATTGGTTTTTTCCACATAATCCTTGATTAAGTATATAAGGCATTGCAGACATTGCTCTCTTTGATTGTGTGGAAATTTCTTTGTGTAAATACTATACACGGGTTCCTCCTTTTCAATATATATATATATATACTCTTTATATAAATATTCAAGCATAATAATAATGCTCCACCTCCATATATATATCTATCTATATATATATATATATATATATATATGTTTACTTTGTATAGATACTTCTACCTTAATTCTTTTTTTCGAAAAAACCGTGGTGGTTTTTCTCTTGTTAAACTTTATAAAAAAAACAAAGCCCCTTTGTGACGGAGTCAACAGAAGGCTAGGATAGGGTAGTTGTTTTGGGCTAATTCTCTTAGTAAATTAGGAATCCCTAACCATGCTCTTTTTCGCTTACACATTCAATTTTCCTGTCATTAAGGTGTGTCTATGGCCTAAGCCTCCGACTTGGAACTTAGGCTGTATTAATTTCAAGGTCTTACTGGTGGGGCCTTGGCCTTGGGCTCCTCACCAAAAGACGAATACAATAATATTCAAAAGTTTACATAGCATTCAGGGGTTTACAAGAGGAACATTACATACTCTCCCCCTAAAATTAACACCGTCCTCGGTGTTCTTGTTCTTCAATAACCTTTTCCTTTCCTTTTGAGTCGTCCTGTTTGCTTGTATTTCAAGCCATGATCCTGCATTTAAAATCAGACATGTGCATGCATACTAGTATCGAAATGTAAAACTCAGAAATACAATATAACATATCAGTTCTATTGCCAATAACATATAGGTACCAGTTTACCTGTACTGCACGTACCTTTCCCTGGCATTGTTTTCTTCTTTGGATATCCTCCATCCCAGCACATCAAGTGCCAACAGTACTCCAAGTACCAATTCAAGCGACCCAACACAAGGATGATACCAACCCTTCATGTATCTCCTCTGTGTTATTCAGGGTGCGTGTCACTATTCTTCATTCAAGCCACCCAACACAAGGACGATACCCTGTACCCCTCTTAGCGGTATCTCCTTTAGGGTGCTTCACCAAGCTGAGGCACTCCGTTCTCGCACACCTCCACAGTGCCTAGAGGTTATTCTCTTCACAGAGTCCCCCAACTCATGTGACAGTCCTCTAATGTGTGCGGAACGAGTCTTAACCACATGTCTTACATCTGGGCGTCCCCAGAATGCATAATGGTCCCTCGCTGGCCCGGGGGAAAACAAGGTAGATTTTAACCACTACCTCCATCACCACTCCCTCTTCTGGTGATAACTTTATACACATGAGATTTAACTCATCATAGTACTCGAGCATTAGCCTCTTTCATGGCCATAAATCCCCATGCCTGCAAGCACTTTATAGGTGGTCAGTATATCATCAATTCAAAGAACATTAACTTTTAGCATAAATCATGCCTTAGCCCATTTCTCATTCATCAGCAAGATCCTTTTCAGTTCTTTTAACACCAAAATTGATAAGTAAGCATTCACACAAATCCACAAACCTTTCCAATTTACATCAACACAATTCGCAAGATGCCACATATAACCTGAGAAAATTGACAATGCAAACACCACCTTACACATTAACAATAATAAACTCAACATAAAGTCACAAGGGTTAAGTGTAACATATATTACTATGCGATGGTACTAGCCATTTTTTCTGCTGTAACTAAAAACAGATACTTCCTTCAATTGTCCTTTCAAACCTTTTGACTTACATGACCAAAACCATGAATCACAGTATTTTTCAAAAACCCTACGTTTATGTTCAACTATCCCTATTATCTACCTTTCATGTGTACGAGAAGTCCTAGTTGATGCAATACCTACAATTAGCTGCCTTTCGCAGATATGTAATCGTACCACATGATCTCTTATGCAAGGCATGTGTTCCAGGGCAACAACAATTTAGTTATAGAGAATTTTGTGAATCTCTCAAATCACAAAGCAATTTTCAAAAAATAATATAACTAACTTCTCAGCATATAAAATACAGTGTACTTGCTTATGGAGCATCTTAAATGATTCCCAAAAAAAGAAATTGCAGAATCATTACATTTCCTGGAATAAAGAATTCAATATAACTAGTGAACATAAATTGCATATGCACACATTCGACTTCTAGCATATATTGCACAGGCACGCATTCTTGAAATGTCTATTCATTAGAGAACCACAAACAATTCAGCATGTCCCACATGATGCAGGTTATTGTAATCAACTTGAATCTATGGTAGAGAAGGAAAACTCAATCAATCAAGAATACTCACCCTCCAATCAGGCAACGACCTCTCAACTAAACAATAAACAATGATGATGTTATTACGGAAGATCACTCCTTGTTAACTGCCTCCATTGATATAAAGGACATAAGAATCAGTCATATGCTATTCACAACCCAGCTGGTATATAAACACATTGAAATTGCTATTCTATTCATGTCGAGGAAAAATAACTCTGGACACAATCATTTAATCACGGAGATTATACATATCGCAAAAATTCAAAACTAACCCAAACTAAGGTCATCAACACATAAGGGGTTCGAAACCATTCCATTTAAAACTTTTGAATCCAGCCTGTAAACTAGTTCCTTTATATATTCTCATATACTGGGCATTCGTTGCTGTCAACGACTGACAGTGAAGCTTCTCGGTATTGAAAGGTTTTGTTTATATGCAAAAATTATTTTTCCAAGACAATAATTTTACACCCCTCCCAAGCGTGTGTTCTATATCGGATCATGTGTGTGCATATAAGTGTTAATCCCAGACCTCATTTTTAGCTGCCAGAATACAAATATTCGATGTTATCAGAATACTTCTTGCTCATAAATGAGGGTATGTGTTCGCAGCAAAATCATGGAATAAACAAATATGGCACAAAAAAAATAACTTTCCTGATAAGACATCAAATAAACAAGATGAAACAAGCTTACCCTACTCCTCGCGAGTTCAGATCCTGGATATAGAATCCCAACCAACCGGATCGCAGGTTACCCTACTCCAATCGTTTTTATCTTACTCGTATCCTTTAGGGAGAATAACGTTATTTACCAGTAAATAAAGTCTCCCATTGCACCGATCGGTGATATGACTGGGAGTTCTATTTTAACGGCACCATGTATAACAAATCCCAATCTTACCTTTGTTTGGTGCTAATATAAAAATTAGTCTTCAGCGACGGTTCCAATTGCTTAGTTGCACAACCCATTTACCAGGGTAACACAGCAATGCGTTTAACCAGTTGGATGAGTTTCCCTCTCTGCATTTCTCTACTACAAGCACCACTGTGCAGCCGGATAAGTAAAAGAAAATAATGAATAGTAGCAGTTTACCTGGATGGTGCAAGTTTAAATGACCCCTGGTAATGCTTGCGACTTCCAGGTTGCTGCTATGGAAATTTAATGCCAGAAAATTCACTCATCCTTATAATTAATAAACGCAGAATTAATTTTCTCATAATACATTTTATGGCCATCTACTTTCTTTGTATGAAAGAAGATCGTAAGGTCCAAGGTATCTCCATATCAATATTTACACAAACCTTAGTCTTTTAGCACCAGATTCTATGTTCTACTTTTTAATTTAGAACCAAATTAAAGTATTGGACTTCTCATAAAAATTAAAATATTCCAATGGTAAACATTAAAGTATTCAACTCTTCATTATGAGGGACCTCTGGTTAAGAGGAGAAGTTATTTTAAATAAATACCTAGAAATGTTTAGCTAAGAAAATTAGGTTTCGGCTTTCAAGCCCCGTGAGACATATTCCAAAGATAAACTTTAACAAACTCAACCATATCCAAATATAAATTGTAATACAATAATTTTTGGCTCACAACAATAAGTCAACCATTCCCACATCAGCCTTTGAATGATGATTAACGATTTTTTTTTTTTTTTTAATTTCTTTGAATACTTTTCTGACATTTTAAACTGCAAAAAGTGTCGTGGTGAGGCATGAGTGACTCAATTATTGGCATATGGTTCTTAATACGCCCCCTATGAACATATGTAACCATCCCATTCCCGGAATTTGGTAGACAGTTATGCCAAACAAGGAGAGGATTCGAGGTGTCAAACTTGCAACTCCGGTCAATATCTTAAGCCCAAAAATGTAGCTTAGAAAAATGAGATCTGTATTCAGGGAGAAAACGCAGGTTTGGAATAAGATGCAACCTCCAAGAAATCGTACAAAATATAAGATCGAGTTATTAGGTAAAACGCAACTCAGGCAAAATTACGAAATGCAAATCAAAGGCTCAGTCTCATGAAAAACTTTGGGCAGATCGGACTAGTGTTCGGACTATATAAACTTAAGAACATCGGAGGTGTAGAGAATTCCATAGCATCATGCATCCACGGAAGATTACAAAATGACATATGCATACCAGAAAAATCCATACTAGATATGATCTTTCCAGACGTGTCAAATATACTATTTAAAAGGGAAGATGAATAAATTGGCATACATACTCAAAAATTAAAAATGCATTCTCTCTACGAGACTGAATATCATAGTCATAGTGCATAGGTCAAACTGAAACCGTGGGGAGGCTAAACACATAACATTTGATGGACCCTTTCCGATCGGTTATTTCCCAATGAAATACTGCAGAGCTTAATAAATCAAAAGGGTAATGCAGGCACCGAAAACTTGTAAATACACAAACAATGTATCTATTGCAATTCAGCATTCATCATATTAATACTAAGTTGCATACCTATATTTTACATTACCAGTGAATAAAATTGAAATCAAACCTAGATACTGACCCGGCATACTTGTTCCTCCTCCAAAACACAGAGATTACCTTTAAAACACAGAGGTTCTCCCCTTCACTGACTTCCCCTGCACAACTCAATAAACAAGTGTATTGGGTACACTTGATGTTCCTGGATTACAGTGCGAATTTGTTGGTTTTCTCTTGCCCACAGAGACAAATTCAACCGTTAGTTAAAATGAAACCTGGTGGAGCGTTTTGAGCCCAATAGGCCTGAGCGTTTCAACCTCGCTCTGATACCATATGTAAAATACCCCAGATACCTTCAAGCTATAAAGCATTCAATAAGTCTGCAAAATAAAAACTTTAGAAATCTTTTCACCAATTAAAACATTTATACTGCATTTCTAACCATCATGTAAACGAAGAAATAATCCTGCACAAAAAAATAACAGAAAAGAGACAACCATATTCACGTGGTTCACCTCGTCCGCGAGGCTACATCCACCAATTTTATTTGTTCTTTTATTTCTTTATCAATAGCATGCTTACAACAATCACGGCTCATTCATGGCCGATTTTATCATATCTCAAGGCTCCAGCCTTAATGTAAGAACCTTATAATCAACTCATAGAAGAAAAAAATGTTAACAGCCCCTTTAGGCACCTGATGAACAACTCATAAGTACCCTCATTGATGGGTGTCCGGAAATAGTTACCTTATACTTGGTCCAGTAATATTAGATTTATTATTCTGTAAATACTTCAAGATACTTTTACTCGTGAGGTATTCATTATGTACGTTCTTTATTCTTATCAAGGTAGCGCTCTGAGAGGGGTACCAAAGTGAAGAGAGACAACCAGGCTGACAAGCCATCATCCGCCTAACTGTTACAGTTTACGGGCATACCCGAGGTTTCGGATGGCCGTTAAATAGATAAAGGATGTGACAGACACTTCCAGAAATACGTTCTAGGATATCATAGTCTTAACCTGCTGCAATCCATCAGAGAAAATAAAATACTTGATCGAAGGCAAGCGGAACCAATCCAGGCGATTGGAGCATAACACCTAAAGGTTTTTTCTACAAAACTCATGAAAGCTTTAAGCACCAACAGAAATATGCTGGAAAGGGTGATGCATAGCTTCGAATGCTATGTCTAAAAACTAATACTGGGAGTTGTGATCCCAGGTCAACTCTCATCATAGTAAGCCCAGGTCTATCCACAAAAACACTGGCATGAATTAAAATAACCAAAAAAAACAACCACCGATTTGAAAATCAGTCGCAGCCACCGGTCTATGCCAGTGACCCATACGCAAGCCTTTATATCTGCTAGGAAGAAAACTTCTCCTCGTGCAGGCGTTTACCCTAAGGACGTTATGTTTTCTTTTTAAAAACAGCTAGTTTGAAAGGAGGTCGCTAGCTCTACTCTGACAGGCCGCGAGCTCTAAATCAGACAGTCATTAAAAATGCAAAAGTTTAAGAGGAGGCCGCTAGCTCTAAAATCAGACAGTCATAAAAAAAAAGAAGCAGTTTCCGAGGAGGCCGCGAGCTCTAATCGGTCTGAAAGTAGACATAAAAATGAATGTAACTATTTTGAAGGAGGCAGCGAGCTCTAAAATGGATTGAATGCAGACATTCATCCTAACGCCAACAGATTTAAAAAGATATATCAGTTTTGAGGAAAACAAAAGAATCACACGGTTTCAGTTAATATATATATCTTCTAGCTCTCTATCAGAAAAACCAATCTCATAGCAGTTATCGAAAAAGACACACCAGCGTTCTAGATCTGTGATCCAGGTCAGGCGCATACGAGCCAACGCTTATAGAGTGTGTGAAGGTATTCTTTCAGACCAAATCTTAGCATATTCTAGAAAGTAGACATACTTACAGAGATCCGGTGGTTATGATCTGGTTGGCACATGATCCTTGCTGGTCGAAATTCCCATGGAATACGATCTGGGCTGAGAGGCATCAGTAGCTTTCCTACAGGCTTTTGCGGCATGACAGGCTTGAGGGAGATCCTTCAATAAACAGAACCAGAGACTTTCCCGTCCCCAAATGGACACGATTAATATCTAAGTAGGGATTCAGACATTGAATTCACTGATCTACTATCAAAATGCATCAAGGGTAAAAACATCCTACGGATCAAGGAAGATATCAGCTCCTTTTCCCAAGGACCAGCGCAATGCCTGCTAAAATAACAGTCTTCTTTTCTTGCCATACATAAAATCGACACACCCCCTCCGAAAGATATTCACGCAGAGGTACTTATAGAATGAGAAAATTGTTTGCAGTGGCCTACGTTTCTTCCTCCCCTAACTGAGCCTAAGCATGCCCTAAATACCTCCCTTTTCAGAGCTGGGCTTGTTCAGGGAATTAAAGTTGGTTCAACGTCTCTTAACTTAAATTGTTGTTCCCGAGTCAAATCAATCTTGTGGAGACCATAATGTCTCCATACTTAATGGTCGTGAAAAATCTGTGGTAACGCATCCATTCTTGGTGACAGTCAATTAAACCCTGCGGAGACCATAATGTCTCCATGGTTATTGGCCGTAGTTTAAGTAACGGTTTCCACCATCATGGCTTCTCCCATACACAACAGAAATATAATAATAAATATATGATGAGTCAAAAAATATTTACATATATCTCTCTATATATGTATAATTGGTTTTTTCCACATAATCCTTGATTAAGTATATAAGGCATTGCAGGCATTGGTCTCTTTGATTGTGTGGAAATTTCTTTGTGTAAATACTATACACGGGTTCCTCCTTTTCAATATATATATATAAGTACTCTTTATATAAATATTCAAGCATAATAATAATGCTCCACCTCCATATATAATAATGCTCTTTTTCGCTTACGCATTCAATTTTCCTGTCATTAAGGTGTGTCTATGGCCTAAGCCTCCGACTTGGAACTTAGGCTGTATTAATTTCAAGGTCTTACTGGTGGGGCCTTGGCCTTGGGCTCCTCACCAGAAGACGAATACAATAATATTCAAAAGTTTACATAGCATTCAGGGGTTTACAAGAGGAACATTACACTCTTCTTAAATCTACAAACCAAATTCTCCTTCACTCTGACCTCATACCCATGTGGCTGCTACATTTAAATATGTTACTCCACCAAATCTCCATGGAGAAAGACTGTTTTTACATCTAACTGTTCAAGATGCAAACCTTCTACTGACGCTAGACTTAAAATAGTAATAATCGATGTCATTTTAAGAACATGAAAAAATATTTCATCAAATTCTACAAACTTCTTTTGACGTAAACCCATTTACCAGAAGTCTAGCCTTGTACCACTTCTTTCCTCCATATTATTCCTTCAACTATGAGTCGAATTATTCTACAATGGGCTTCCTCCATGCAACTCAACTAAATCCTAATTATGGTTAGTTACCAATGAGTCATATGCACTGAAGAGGATCTTAAGGCCAACATTTAGGAGTTGGATGCATACTCAACCCATATAATTTTGTATAAACCTCATTCGAAGCTTGTTGGAAGCAATCTTGTACATAATGTCAACATAGAAATGGAGAGGAGTAGTAAGATAATGAAGAACATGTTAATAAAACTAACCTAACAAAATTTATCCTAAGCAACTATGGAAAGCATCGTTATCAATGTAAAATATAATGAGTTTGAACGAATCCATTCAAACTAATAAATTATATGAACATTCATTATTTCTATAGACACCTATGTGAGGATAGACATCTTATTACATAACATCATTGCAAAAACATACGGGAGATTTTCCCTTTGAAGATGATAAGCATATATTTTACAAGCTCCGAGGCAACATCAATTAGCCTAATATTTAGTAGATATGAATTAGAAGATATTTAAAACATGGAGTAGAAAAATGTTAATTTGAGAAAAAATAAAAATTAGTTATGAACATGTGTAAAAATATAGTTTATATAATCAGATTCAATTTTCTAAATATTTTTCTTAGTATAATTAACATTTATTAATTGCTTATATTGAATGCTTTAAGTATGTTAAAATAACCATATAGAATACCGGATGTCCGAGTTTTTGTTCTGTTACATCTATCATGTAAAAAAAAGAACATCGCTATGTCGCACTAACCTGCTCACTATCTATATAGTTGATTGTTTACCTAGCGTAGTTTTGTAACACCAGTTTACAGTTCATATAAATTGTGTGAGCAGAATTTCTGAAAAGTCATAAGAGTTCGAGTTGTGTGTTTGGAGAAATTTATGAATACTAAAGAAAATATCTCATTAGAATAATCTCTATGAACAATGGGAAGGGTTTGTAAAGAAGCGACCCAACATAATTAATTCATTACGAGCTCATCAACATAAACAATGTGAAGGGTTTGTAAAGAAGCGACTCAACATACTTAATTCATTATGAGC
Source organism: Pseudotsuga menziesii (assembly GCA_001517045.1). Lineage (NCBI taxonomy): Eukaryota > Viridiplantae > Streptophyta > Pinopsida > Pinales > Pinaceae > Pseudotsuga > Pseudotsuga menziesii. The sequence goes on along the minus strand of LPNX011189625.1, from coordinate 3,222 downwards.
TCATGAACATAGTTATTTCATTAATTATGAGCTCATGAAGCGAATCAAAATAATTAATTCATTTACATGAGCTCACGATCAAGCGACTCAGTGGGTATTTCGTATCGGCAGAGTGGACAGGTGTTTTGTTTGAGAAAGGCAGGGGTGATGGTAGACACGGCTGGAAAATTGGATTCGATATGCCTCCTCGCCCAACTGGAAATGTTCATTGCAGATTGAACATGACGAATTGACACTGTTATTATCATTGATATGATCCTCCGAGATGGTTATGGATGCCAACTGCTCCTTTTCCTCCTCCTCCTCCTGGACGCTTTATGAGTTGGGATCTCTTGATCTTCTTTGCACCACGTTTTCATATATTCTGCCGAACCAGTCCGATCGAGCTAAACCGGCCAGTCGCTCACGATTCTGCAAAGTGCCATCTACCCAACGGCTGCCAACGTTTTCTGTCCACTCACTCGAATTTGTCCTTCTTCCGCTCAGGGGTTTCTTCGCTTCTTTCTCTTTCTCGTTGCCCTTCCATTTCAATATCGCAAAAACTAAATAGCAATCGTCAAAAGAGGTGACGCATGCCATTATATTAGTAAGATCATTACAATAGTTTCTACATCTAGCGCCAAGGCAAGTAGTCCTAAGGTTCATAAGAATGCCTACCCATTCATTAATAATCCTCTAGCAAGTGTTTTCGAGCGCCCGTGCCTCTTAGTTGAGGTAGCCAGATGCACATAAGTATAGGGTAAGTGTAGGCAGCATAATCAAATTTAATAGTAAGGATTCAGAGTAAATGTTATAAGTGCCGACCCCCCAAAAACTAGTGTAACACAATTACATAAAAAAATTTTAAACTGCTACAACACAATTACATAAAAAGTAATAAAAAAGCTTCTAAACTATCATAGATACATTCTAGACAATTACATATACAAAGTTTTTAAACTATCATAGATGCATTTTAAAAGTTGATTTAACAAGTATCTAAAGAGTAGGTTCTAGACAATTAAAAGTTGCTTTAGATACTTAATGGAATATAAGATCTATGGAAATCAACCTCCCTCATATGTAAAAATGGAAAAAATTACATTCAATATAGGTGTTATAAATAAATTTTTAAAAAAATATGATATAATTTTAGACCAACTTGGCGGTTTAAGAATTTGAATTTTGATGTATCCATGGTGGTTACTAATGATCAAATTGCAAGGGTTAATATTGGAGCCTTTCAAAGATGAAGGGAAATATAAATAATTACATAGTTCTACTTACAGTGGGTGGTTGAAAACAATTATTGTTACCCATTCTCTTTCCCTTGAGACAATTGATTTTATAAGGTGAGGATGTGTAAATGACTAGGAGGTGATGATGTGCATGCATAATAGTCCTTAATTGTGACTACCACCTAAGGATATTTATGCATAATAATCCTTGGTTATTACAATCAAGTGGGGATTTAAATAGAAGAGGATGTAAAGTCATGTATTTTTTATATGTATTTTGCTAGTGAGTGTCGAGGACAGATGTTGTGAGAAACCACAAATGTTTCGAGGGAAGGAGGGAGATTACATCATGATCATGCCACCCATTAAATTGGCGACTACTCTTAAGCCATTTTTTATTTATTTTATCAATAGGCATTGTAGTGAGTTGGGCCAAATGTTTTTTTTCACTCATCGCTTCTTCATGCCGTGTTCCTAGTGACACCTCTCTACATCAATGCATAAATTGATCTCTGCATATTTTGTGATCCTATATGCATTCCATTATTTGTAGTTGCATGATATTGAGTCTTGTTTATATAGTTGTAGTGATTCCTATGAAGGCTCGAGCACTATTTTGGATGTTAATTAGCGTCCCAATTAGCAACCCAGCTAAGCTCTCGATTAACGTCTTAATTAGCATACCGATTGACATACCAATTAGCTTCGTGATTAGCGTCCCAATTCTCGTCCCAATTAGCTTCCATAGTCGCATCCCAGGTAACACCCAGAATAGCCTCCAAAATAACGTCTAGAATAGCACTAATCATAGGGTTATCTATATAGCTATGGATTGCGTCATGAGTTACGCCATGAAAAAGAGCCAACATAGCTCCAAGTATAGAACCAGGTATAAAGCGAGGAATTGCACTCTGAAAACATCCAACATAGTGCCAAGTACAGTGCCATAAAGTTTTAAAGGACCTACGCTATGAATTGTTAGCCATTTCGGAAGGTATAACACCATGAATGATTTTTTATATATTTTTTCCATGCTTTTGGATTTACGCATAGAACCTAAGTTCATATAGTTTTTTATAGGTGTCGTGGTTCATGTGTTCTGCCCCAAACAGTTGAACATTCCCTACACAGAAAATATTTAGCGTTTGAGCGATATATGTCGATGATTTTGGGAATTAACATACCAAGGATAGCTCTTGATTCCCATGTCATTGTCTAGGGATAAAAGGAAAGGAAATAGGACATAACATAGATTAATATGGGGCTCACATGCCATGTTTCATTGCTCGAGGCATCCCACATGCCCATAATACATCACCTTTGGCCTCCAAGTTTGATACGGTGGTGATTTAAAAGATTGAAAGACTTGATATGTTTCTTGGGTAGAAGGGCATAGCTTGGTGCAAAAACCTAGGTTCTAAGTCATACATCTCTACTCCTTACATGCCATGTGCGGAGCCTTAAGCCAAAACATAGATCATGCATACGCAATTTTTGGCATGTGAGTAGTATGTGGTGACACATTTAATGGTTTAGTACACCAAAGGTGGTCCTCATGAATCTAGTCATGTTCCAAGGTGAATATTTATAGTTTTAGTCCATAACATGTGGATTTAAGGTTCTAGATAGGCCATCCATAAGACCCTATACCATGTTTTCCTTGCGATAGGGATATCGTGGGCATTTTTGTGGTTTGTCACATAATCGATGCTTCTTGGTCACTATTCTATGGTTTGAGACCAAAACCCATGTTCTTGATATAGATATTACATTTATCTATCGTTCTCATGTTCTTTTCCTAGTAACCAACTTTATCTCAAAGGAGATATGGTCACTACATTGAGGAGGGGTACACTAGGGATGGATATTGAGGACCATTCCATGGTATACAAAAATAAGTTAGGATCTTCCATTGTAGCATTTTACTATGGAGCTCATGGTCGATGTATGTTGTCCCAAGCCACCATATTGGCCCTCTATAGGGAGTATTTGGCCGAGAAGTGGT
>LPNX011189616.1:0-17732 GCA_001517045.1 Pseudotsuga menziesii | reverse complement strand
GGAAGAAGATTCCAAGAGACACCGTCAGATGTTGCAGCCACTATGAGAAGCTTGATCAAGGCCCAGGAAGAGCAGCATCAGTTGAATGCTGCTATGTTGCAGAGTTCAACAGACTTACATAGAAGGATAGATTCTGGACAAGGTACAGCAAGACTGAAAGGCAGTAAGAGCAGTACTAGGAGAAGGAGAAGGACTCATAGTGGATCATCTGATTCTGATGAATCCAACGGGGATTCAAGTTCTTCTTCTCATAGAAGAAAAAGAAAGAGGCACCATAGGGATCACTCTCAGGATGAATTTAAGAAAGCTAAACCTCCTACATTTGATGGAGAGGTAAAGAATGGAAAAAAGGCTGAATCTTGGCTTCTTGGCATAAAGAAGTACTTTCAAGTGCATGACTATTCGAGAAACATGAAGGCAAGAGTTGCCATATTCAATCTGAATGGAAGGGCATCCATTTGGTGGGAGCACTTCAAGAAAGTAAAGAGGATTAGTGAAACAAGACTTAAGTGGAAACATTTCAACAAGTATTTCAAGCAGAAATACCTCTCTGATAGGTATTATGATGACAAGATTAAGGAGTTCCATGAGCTAAGATTGGGACAGCATACCATGGAAGAATATGCAAATAAGTTTTTGGAGTTGTTGAGGTATGTCCGATACATCAGAGATGAAAAAATGAAGGTCCATCATTTTCTGAGTGGATTACCTCAGTCTTACAAAGATAGGATTGAGTTTTATGAGCCTAGAACTCTTGAAGAAGAAATAAGGAAGGCTAAGTATTGCTATGAGCAAAGCAAATGTAAGCCGAATTACCATAAGGCATGGAGCGACAAGAAGAACGAGAAGTTTGACCAAAGGAAGAAAGGTTTCAAACCTTATAACTTTAGGAATCAGCAAAAGCAGCCATCTCAAGCTGTGAGTAAGCCAATTGGAGTGACAGGAGAAATGCCTAAGGATCCACAATAGAATAGAGGACCACTTCAGTGTTGGAAATGTGGAGGACCCCACATGTGTAGAAATTGTCCACTCGAGAATGAGAGTGCAAGGCCAGCTTACAACGTCCACAAAGTAGAAACAGTGGGCCAAGTAGCAAGGGAAGTACCTAGGATTTATGCAGCACTGGAGGATCGTCAAGCAGATCACCAGTCAGCTGTAGTTGAAGTAGCAGGTAAGATTGTTGAGCAATTTGTTTCTATTTTGATTGACCTTGGTTCTACGCACATTTACATTACTCCTATATTTGTTCTTTTAAGAAAGTAAAGCATAGGAAGTCTTGGTTAGTTTAGCTAGCCACTGGAACTAAGAGAAAGGTCAGTGAAGTGGTAGAGAAGTGTCCATTGGTCATGAATGGATTGGTCACTTGTGTAGATCTAGATGTTCTACCGCTTGGTTCCGATGATGTTCTCATTGGAATGGATTGGTTAGAAGCTCACAGGGTGAAGCTTGACTGTTACAATAAGACTTTTGAATGCATGAATGAAGAAGGGAACCCAGTAGTTATGAAAGGAATTCCAAAGGTGATTTCAGTAAGGAAAATTTCAGCAATGCAAGAAGTTCTATAGGAAGGGTTTCCAGTTGTATGCAGCTCAGATTTTGGAGGAAACGAGAGAGGAAACTCCAAGGTTGGAAGACTATTAGGTGCTACAGGAATTCATGGATGTGTTTCCTGACGAGATTCCAGGGCTTCCTCCAAAGAGGGACATTGATTTTACAATTGAACTTGTGCCAGGAGCAGCACCAGTGTCCAAGGCACCCTACAGGATGAGTATATCAGAGATTTTAAAGTTGAAGATTCAACTGCAAGAGTTGTTGGAAAAGAAGTACATTCGACCGAGTGTGTCTACTTGGGGAGCACCAGTTCTATTTGTAAAGAAGAAAGATGGTACACTCAGGTTATTTATTTATTACAGACAATTGAACAAGGTTACTGTGAAGAATAAATATCCTTTGCCTAGGATTGATGACCTCTTTGATCAAATGAGAGGAGCAAAGGTATTTTCCAAGATTGACTTGAGGTCTGGTTACCATCAGGTAAGAATCAAGGATGGATACATTCATAAGACAACCTTCAGGACAAGGTATGGGCATTATGAGTTTGTAGTGGTGCCATTTGGCCTCACAAACGCACCAGCTACATTTATGTGCCTTATGAATAGTGTCTTTAGCAAGTATTTGGACAAGTTTGTGCTTGTTTTCCTTGATGACATTCTTGTTTATTCTAAGAATGAGAAAGAGCATGAAGAGCATTTGAGATTGACATTGAATTTTCTCAGGGAGCATCAGCTGTATGCGAAACTAGGAAACTGTGACTTCTATAGAGATAGAATTCAGTACTTGGGTCACATTATCTCAGAGGAGGGTATATCTGTGGACCCTGAAAAGATTGAAGCCATTATGAATTGGCCTACTCCTAGAAATGTGACAGATGTAAGATCTTTTATGGGACTTGCAGGATATTACCGGAGATTCATTGAGGGATTATCCAAAGTTGCACATGCCATCACTTATTTGCAAAAGAAGGGGATGAAGTTCGAATGGACATTGAGGTGTGAAGAAAGCTTCCAGTAGTTGAAGGACCTTCTCACTAGTGCACTAGTATTAAAAGTTGCAGATCCAGAAAAAGATTTTGTGGTATGTACCGATGCATGTAGACAAGGGCTTGGAGGAGTCCTTATGCAAGGCAACCACGTGATATGTTATGAGTCAAGAAAGCTGGAGGAACATGAGAAGAACTATGCCACTCATGATCTAGAGCTTGTAGACATAGTACATGCTCTCAAGATGTGGAGACATTACTTGATGGGCAGGAGATTTGAGCTCATAACAGACCATTATGGTCTTAAGTATTTGTTTGATCAACCTACTCTGAATGCTAGGCAAGCAAGATGGCTGGAATTTTTATGTGAGTTTGATTTTGAGATCAAGCACATAAAAGGGAAAGAGAATAAGGTAGCTGATGCACTCAGCAGGAAGGTGCAAGAAATGCATGTGGCATCTCTTAGTATTTGCCAGTCAGATTTGAGGCAGCAGATTGTTAGTCATGTTGCTGGAGATGAATTGTATGAGCAGGTAAGAGACAAGTTGCAGCAACAAGGTATTGAGAAGAAATATGAGGGATATAAATCGGAAGAAGATGGGATTCTCACTTATAAAGGTAGAATTTATATTCTTGATGTAGCAGATTTGAGGAGAGTTGTCATGGATGAAATCCATCAAGCTATGAATTCTGGTCACCCAGGGTATCAGAAGACAATTGCTACAGCTAGAAAGCATTACTTTTGGCCAGGAATGAAAAAGGATATGGCTGAGTACATTTCAAGGTGCATGAAATGTCAACAAGTAAAGGTTGAGCATCAACATCCAACAGGTTTGTTGTATCCATTGCCAGTTCCGAAATGGAAATGGGAAGTTATTTCCATGGATTTTATTATAGGATTGCCGAAGACTTGGAGACAACATGATTCCATCATGGTTATGGTAGACAAGTTGACTAAGGCAGCACATTTTATACCAGTGAAGTCTACGCATACGACGGATGACATTGCAAAGATCTTCATGAAGGAGATTTTAAAATTGCATGGATTGTTGAAGGTAATAGTATCTGACAGAGATGTCAAGTTCACTTCCAAATTTTGGAAGGGGTTGTTTACAGGCTTGGGTACGAAGCTAAACTTCAGCACTGCATACCATCCTCAGACAGATGGTCAGACAGAAAGAGTTAATCAGGTGCTTGAAGATATGCTTCACATGTACGTAATGGACAAACCAACCAAGTGGGAAGATTACTTGCACTTGGTGGAGTTTGCTTACAACAATGGATAGCAGGCATCCTTGGGGATGAGTCCGTATGAAGCTTTGTATGGAAGAAGGTGTAGGACACCAGTGACTTGGGATAATCCAATGAACAGGATTGTGCTTGGACTAGAATTGCTCAAGGAGATGGAGCAAGAGGTTGTAAAGATCAAGCAGAAGCTGAAAGCAGCACAGGATAGACAAAAAAGCTATGCAGATAAGCATAGGGTGAACAGAGAATTCAGTGTTGGGGATCATGTTTACCTCAGAGTGAGGGCAAGGAAGAGTTCCTTAAAGCTTGGAAGTTGTGCCAAGTTGTCACCGAGATATTGTGGGACGTTTGAAGTGCTTGAAAGAATAGGGCCAGTTGCATATAGACTTGCATTGACTACTAGCACTAGAGTTCATAATGTTTTTCATGTTTCTTTGCTTAAAAGATATGTACATTATCCTAGCCATGTGATAAATTGGGATGTGATTTAGGTGGAACCCGAGGAAGAGTTCTGAATCGAGCCAATGCGCATCCTCGACAGGAAGGTCACAATGCTCCGGAACCGAGCCATAGGTCAGGTAAAGGTGCAATGGGAGCACTACGGACCTGAAGAGGCTACATGGGAGCTAGAGGATGCCATGCGATTGGCACATCCATTTTTGTTCAATTCTGTGGAACACTGAGGCGATACCAGTGTAGCATTTTTTGTTCAATTTTGTAAAGCACTGAGGACATTGCTATTGAAGGGGGAGGGGAATGTAACACCTCGGTTTTGACCCCATTACATTAGATGCACATGATGTATATATTTTAAATGATCATGGTGTGGAGCTAAAGGCCAAGGCCCCACCATTGATCGGTTATGCTATGTTTTGGGATTTAATTTTGTCACCGATTGTATATCGGGGCATGCGGCATATATTATGTTTGGCATCATGTAAATATGCATCTACAATTAATTAAATGAACCCGACCAGCTACGATCACAGCAACTAAATCAAAGGGGGCATGATTTTCACAAGGATAAGGGTGGGGGAATTGTCAACCTTGGCCAATGAGGGAAAAACCCATGTGTCTTCTTCCCTTGTCTTATTCCAACCACTTTCATTAAGAAAGGCTGGTGGTGGTTGAGACAGTTATGATTTTTGGGAGCGGGGTGGTAGGACTGTCAGTCCTCACCCACACGCACACTCCACCAGCAAGAAAGACTCACTCACTTTCTCCACGGCACATTACCTCCACGGTTGTCTTCCTTCCTCATGGTCTGCTCTCATCCACGCACAGGATTACCTGGTCTCACTCATGCAGACATTCATTCTCTCCACAACAGTACCAGAATTTTGGTGCACTCTAATCCATGTCCTCTCTGTGTTTGTTCATCCACGCACAAGATGGAAGCTGCTAGTCCCCATGCACGAACCGTTCTCTTCTCATTACCCTCATGCGCAGGAGTCTGCTCATTTCACACTCCGTTTGGAAGTCGGTATTTCTCTCTTCCTCTGCGTGGTTCATGTATGTATTCTTTTCGGTGATTTAGTTACCCAAGGGCAAGCTATGGTCTTTCCCATGCTGTGAGCTCGGTTTCCTTTTCATCCTTGGACTGTCTATAGCAGTTGTTTGATCTCCTATGTGCAATAGTGGGTCTTCAGACCGTGTAGGGAGTAGGGATGGGGGATTAGTTTTGTTTGACAAAACTGGTGGCTGGAAACCACAAAGACAGAGCTAGAGGGCTGTCCTTCTTCTCCACCAACCCTGAATAGCATTGGAAGGGAATACAGGTCCTGAGGGACTCTGTAGCAGAGAAGGGACTGATTCCTTGTGTTGGGTGTGTGTGGGTATCTTAGAGGTCAGGCTAGTTTTGGTGTAGGTTTTCTTGGCTCTGTAATGAGCTCACCAGCTTAGCATTGAGCCTTTTACCCAACTCCTGAGTGGCCTGATAAACCCAACTGTGTTGGCTTGGCGGTGTTTGCATATCCTTGGCTATGTGTAAGCTTGCTAGTTCCCTTATTCCTTGGAGAATTATGCCCAGCTTGGGGGTGGCAGCGCTGCTGAGAGATTAAGGAGCACGCTGGCCTATGGTTGGGTGGAACATTGTAGTGACGTAGCTGGTTGCGGATCAACCTCTTCATAAGATAAGTGAACTCATCCATTTTACTCCTACAACCATGATTACTATTAATGATATGATGAAACATGGTGAATGAATGCTTGAACGAAAGCACATTAATTCCACTGTGTCTGATGTATAACTACATCTGTGCATGTAAAAGTTCATGTGTGCATGCTTTACTTCATTGCATTCTATTACAGCATGCTATTTTATTAAATCAGCTATGTGTGTTGAATAGTGGCATTTGTGTATATTCCCTTGCAATGCATCTTGGTATCATCATTCCATTTCATCATTTCAGCAATTTTGTGCATGCTTATGTCCATGGGGATCTTAGCCCGCTGTGATTGAAGTTTTTGGGTTACATCCTCTACACCGGTCAGAGGCATGGGGATGTGACACCTAGAGGGCCTGGCGGCCCTCCTCATGGTCCAGGAAGTCCTAGTGGTCCTGGGGGACCTGGTGGCTTTCCTCCTTATGGCTCTAGAGGGTCTTGTGGCCCTCCACCTAGTGGTTCTGATGGCTTCAGAGGTTTCCCACCTCCTGTAGGTTCCAGAGGGTCTGTTGGTCCACTTCCTAGTGGCCTTGGTGTTCATGGTGGTCTCAGTGGTCCTGGTGGTCCCGGTGGCTCTGGCGGTCCTCCTTCTCGAGGCCCTAGTGGTCCTAGCTATCCTAATTCTGGAAATCAACCCCCCATGGGCAGATTTCCCGGTAGTTCTTCCTCATATCAAATTGTTTTTCAGTCAACCTATGGCCCTACTGGTAATTTCATGCCATATCAATATTACCAGTATGTGCATCCCAATAGACAGTTACCTTTCCTTGCAACTTTGGACTTGCCTGATTTTTCCAAGTTGATTAATGATCCCATTCGACACAATCCATTGTGGCCTCCCATTCCGGTAAAGTTACCATCGGACATTCCAAAATTCGATGGGAAGCAAGGTGAAGATCTATGGAACCATGTCATGAATTTTGATTTGTGGTGTTCCTTGAACTCCCTCATGGATGATTCCATCCGGTTACGACTCTTTCAATGAACTTTGACCGGTACGGCCACGAAGTGGTACATTGAACTCCCACAACATTCGTTTGTGGATTTTGGCTTGTTGGAAACCGTATTTCTTACGCACTTTCATCTCCCTATTCGTTATGAAATGGGCACCGATATTTTAAATTCTATGTGACAAAACACCTCCACCCACATTTCTGATCATATTCACGAGTGGAGAAGGCAGAGAAGGCTTATTAAGGCCCTTATTACGGATCAGTTGTTAGCTGATTGGTTCAATAAGTCCTTATTTCCTCCTATTGCTCGAGATGTGGCCATGGGTGGTGCTGTTACCAAAGAGCAGGCTATTAGTCGGGCTCAATACCTAGACTTGGTCTATTCCCAGTTCGGGACCCTTTATGACCTAATTCCTCAAGCTCCTTACCCCAGCACTGACCCTGCCAAGAAATCAGCAGAAGTACCTATTGATGAGATTGTTGGTTCAATCCAATCCCCATCTGCAATGAAACCTACCAAGCAAACCCAACCTGCTACTCCTTCGACTCCCAAGGTTTCTGCCGAGGTCAATTCTATTCAAAGTACTCAAACCTCAGGTAATAAAAAGAAAGGTAAAAATCGAAATAAAAACCTGGAAACTAGCAAGAGACCCCACAATCAACCCATAATGACAACAACACGGGGAAAAAGAAGGCTAAATACCCTTGTTTGTTATGTGGTGGTGATCACTTCTCTAAGGAGTGTCCCCGTCGAGATGAAATCTCCCAGTTTTTGAAGTCTAACCCTGCATCTGCAGTACTTACGGATCCTTTTCCCTCTCAACAATAGCTGGTAGACCACATGTCGAACCAGGGTAACTCTAGTTCATCAGAGGAAATTTGTATGATGTCCTCAGATACCATCCATCTGCAAACTCAAAGCCAGAATTATGATAAACCTGTAGACAAGCAAGAAGACCAATATTCTTCAGGGAAAGCTCCCTCCTCTAGTTCTTTGGAATCCTCGTCTACTATCCCCTTGTCTATCGAGAAGCCTACTCTCGACATGATTTTGTGCCCACCAAAGAGTACTCTTTGGAAGGCTATATTTAATCCCAATGCCTGAGCTGCTCAATTCTATAATGTGGTTGAAGATCTTGCTCAGGAACCTTGTGCGATGTCTACCTTAGAAGTAATCCAAAGTTGCCCTACACAGTGCAAGAACTTGTTGACGACATTTGGAGCTGTAGACCTAGATACCACTAACTTGATTCACTTCAATGTTGAGAACTATAAACCTAGATTACCGCATAAACTTGATTTTCAGATCATTACGAAAGGAGTGGGAAAGAAAGTATTTCGAACGGTAATAGATGAAGGAGCTTCAACCTTGGTGTTATCTCTGACTTGTTGGAAATACCTTGGCTCTCACGAGCATGTTACATCACCTACGACCCTTAAAGCATTTGATGGATGGGGATTCGAACCCCATGGCCTCATATCAGCCCTAGCAGTCGATTTGGGGGGCAAAACCATTTCCATCCAAGTAGAAGTGGTAGATGGCCCTTTAGATTATAACCACCTTTTAGGAAGGAATTGGTTCTATGCCATGAATGCCATTTCTTTGACAGTATTTCGAACGGTCCAATTCCCGCATATCGGGAGAATTATTACTATTGACCAGCTTGATTTCTGTATGCCGGATGTTACTACCTCCATGTTAGGTCAGTCCCCTCTTCCTTACCAGTTGATTGGGGTAGGTATGCTGAAGGATTCATCCCTTATGGGGATTTTTCCCTCCACTCCTCCTAGAACGGATACCACAACAGTACACATGATCACCTCATTTGATATTGATCCCTAGGGCACAAATTTTGTTGAATCCTCCTTGTTGAGTCCACACGAAGATATGTATGACACCATTCAAACTTGTTTCAATGATCACACCAATGATATTCATTTAGTGGCCTCAAATCCTTACCATTTACCGTACTAGTTAGCACCTTCTCTTCCAGTTCTAGACTATCTCTCTGAGACATTCCCTTCCAATGAGTCCATTATAGAGATCATGAACATGGGTGAGCCCATTTGGGAGGATCACCATCATAGATCCATGTTCCTCCTGAATACTAGTTCAGGCAGCTATGATTTTGCATCCTTGTTTCCTACTGATATTGTCAACGTTACGCAAAGTTCTATATTGTTGCAAGATACAGATTCTGAAGGAAACCTTTGCAACATTACTCATATGAACCCAATTGACTTATCAGCCAAGCCTGATGTTATTGAGCATGTTCATGTTGGGAAAAACTGCTCCATAGATGAATCTAAAGCATATAAGGCACTTTTTAAGGAATTCCGTGATATTTTTTCCTTGTCTTATGAAGAGATGCCAAGGATTAACCCTTCCATTGTGGTCCACAAGATTAAAACTTATCCCATCACTAAATCTGTCAGGCATAAACTTAGGCAATTCCATCCTAGGAAGGCCGCAGCTACTAAAGATGAGATTGAGAAACTTCTAAAAGCTGGTTTTATTTATCCTGTACCTCTGATGGAATGGGTATCGAACATTGTTCCTATTAACAAAAAGAAGGGCACCATTAGAGTCTGTATCGACTTTAGGGATTTAAATAAATCTTATCCCAAAGACAACTTTCCTACCCTGCACATAGATCATATTATCGACAACTGTGTTGGAAGTGTCATCTTTTCTTTCATGGATGACTTCTCCAGCTACAATTAGATTGAGATATTTCCCGCCGATCGGCATAAGATGACATTCATTTGCCTATGGGGAACCTTTGCGTATAAGAAGTTACCTTTCGTCTTGAAAAATGTTAGCGCCATGTTTCAGCGTGCGATGTCCTATGCATTTCATGACATTAAACATATTTTTGAGCCGTACCTTAACAACCTCCTTGCTCATTCCTAGCGACGGGAGGACCACCCCGGTCATCTTAGATCCATATTCCTGAGATGTCATAATTATAATATACGGCTCAATCCGCATATTTTTTTTTTTTTGCGTTGAGATGAGACGTCTGATTGGCTTTGTGGTATCCAAACATGGCATCTGGATCGATCCTTTGAATATTGCCACCATCATTAATCTACCAGCCCCAACCACCATCCTTGAACTCCAAAGTTTGCAGGGGAAGGAAAAATTTCTCTGTCGTTTCGTGTGCAATTTCGCTGAGAAAATACACGGTTATATGCGTCTCCTCGAGAAGAACACTCCATTCTTCTAGGATGACCAGGACCAACATGCATTTGATAGTCTTAAGCATGCTCTGACTCATTCACCCGTGATACACCCCCCAGACTATTCAAAATATTTTCTTTTGTATATTTCTGCCTCCACTACTACCATTGACATGGTTTTAGTGCAGGACAATCTTCACGGTCAGGAGCATGTGATTTATTACACCAGTAAGAATCTTATTGATTTCGAAACTCATTATTCACATGTGGAGAAGCTATATTTGGCCACAGTCATTGCTGTGAAAAAAATTCATCACTACATTCTGCTTCGCACTACCACCGTATTGGTAGACCAGGACCCAATGTACTACATTCTGACTCGTCAAGTACTCAGGGGCAAGTACTCCCGTTGGATCGTCATCCTTCAGGAATTTGATCTTGAGTTTGCCAAGGCTACATCAAAGAAATCCTTGGGTTTTTTTGAGCTTATATGTGACCTTCCCTGTGCTACCACGGAATTTGAGCCCAATGATTCATTTCCGGATGAATTCTTGTTTCTAATTAGCACTACTGATCCTTGGTATGGAGATTTGTTGGTTTATCTCCAGACCCAGCATTTTTAGCCACATCTATCTCATGATGATCGTCGTCGTATTCATCACCATGTGAAATACTACCTCATCTTGCATGATACCTTGTATAGACATGGGATTGACTCCATTCTTTGGTGATTCCTCACTCATGAGGAGGCTGAACCCGTGTTAAATGATTGCCACTCTGGAGCATGTGGCGGTCATTTCTATGGGATGGCTACAGTCCAGAAAATCCTTTGCGCTGGCTTTTTCTGGCCTTCTGTCTTCAAATACTGTCATGAGGCTATTAAGAAATTCCCACCATGCCAACATTTTTATCCCAAAAAGTGCACCCATCCTGCTCCGCTTCACCCCATCATTCCCATTGGCCCTTCATGCATTGTAATCCATGGATTATTTTAAAAAATGCGCTGAGGCCATGCCTACATATGCAGAAGATGGTAATACTACCGCTCTCTTCTTGTTCAATCATATCATTGCTAGATTTGGAGTTCCGCAGTCCATCGTCACTGATCACAGATCCCATTTCCGTAATCACATGATGGAGTAATTGAGTGCCAAGCTAGGTTTTCACCAGGAAAACTCTAAGCCATACTATCCACAAGCTAATGGTCAGGTAGAGGCCATTAACAAGGTTTTGAAAACTATGCTTCATCGGATGGTTGGAGATCATAAATCCAATTGGCATCTCGTTCTTTTTTCTGCTCTTTGGGCTTATCGGACTTCCGTGAAAATAGCCACTGGTTTCACGCCATTCTAGCTTGTTTATGGACTTGAAGTTGTCTTTCCTATCCAATGTCAGATTCCATCTTTACAACTCGTTGTCAAACTTCTCCTAGACACTTCCACAGAGGAAGCAAAATTTTTGTACTTGAATAACCTTATGAAACTCGTAGAGATGCTTCCTTGGCCAATGAGGCACATAAGAAACGCATCAAGGCGTAGTACGATATATCTGTCCAGCCTCATGTTTTCAATGAGGGTGACCTATTTTTTACTTATGACCAGAGATATGACAAGCTAGGAAAGGGCAAGTTCGAGTCTATGTGGTATGGACCTTTTGTTATTTCCAAGGTGTTAGAGAAAGGAGCCTATGAGTTGGTAGATTATGATGGAATCCCTTTGGGGTAACCTCACAATGGGTTGTACCTGAAAAGGTACAATGCCTAGGTCTTCTTGGATGGTATCTTGTATATATGTATATTGATTGACTTTTAGTGTGTTTTTATTATTTTCAAGATGGTTTTGAGTTTTTGTGCCCACATTTGTTTATACCATGTGCTGGTCATGCAGATGGCTTTCCACAGCTTTGCTGATGGTGCTTGCCACCACACCTTGAATCTAGCCTCGGTTGCTTGGGTTCTCTATTCCCCAGCTGAATATTTGGTCAGTTCAGGAGCGGTTTTCTTAGGTCCTGCTACTAATAACATCATTGAGTATGAACCAGTCATCGGTCTTCTGACTGAAGCTGCCTCCTAGGATTTCCATGATCTAGTAGTTTTGATGGACTCTCAGCTCATGGTTTGTCATTTAAACCATATCTACACCATTAGGAACCCAGTGCTCATACTCCTCTTCTGGAAGGTATGTTTGTTAGAAAGATCATTTGGAGCCATTACATATAAGCATATCCCTAGGGAACATAATGTAGTTGCTGATTCATTGGATAATTACATCCTAGATTGGCATATTGCCCATTCATGATGCTAATCAAACATGGTACATTGTAAATAAACATTTAAATACACATAGAACTTAGAGAAAATGCATTCATCCATTTGAAACGTATAAACATCATGTAAAAGTATGTATATATATATATATACAAAAATTTTACAAAAAATAGGTCCCGAGACCTCTTCTGAAGCACGTAGGATTTCAGGAAAAATCATCATACAAAATCCTGAAGCTATCAGCTCTCAGTATACATGTCTCATCTACTAGTGGTTCTCGTGATAGCACATCACTGCTCAGGCCACCCAGCGTAGTATTCTGTTGAATCGACATGGTACTCCTGCCGTAGATCTCTGATATCTAGTCGGGAGATCAACTATGTTAGCATCTGGGATGTCCAGAGTCAACCTCTCAAGGTTCTCCTCCATCTCCTCGGTGATATCATCACCTTGTGGCATGAAGCGAGCTCAAAATCGCCTATTTAATGGAGATTCTCCTCCAGGCCTCGCTGCTCCAACATCTACATGAAGACAAACAGGTCTCATCACTTATCATAAAAAATATAAAACATAAAAAACATAAAAAACATTTTTCATCTTTAGGGTTTCTTGTTTCTTATCGATGTCTCCCCACTACCCTCCAAGTGGGAGTGATAGGTCAGGATCATCTATAAAATCTATGCCCGCATAGGCATAGTCCTCGACCATGAGCATTTGATCCCACAACCATCTAAAGAATGCGTCACCAAAATTCACTCTGCCCCTACCCACTCTTGTGCGAGCCATGACCTGGACCCACCTCAGCATGCGGGGGTCCCGTGCTCTCAGAATCCGAAAAAGTCACCTAGGGCCTCATCAGGGGGACCCGCTCAAAGAATAAACAAGCTAAGTTGGAACCAAAGCCAATTTGCTTCAGCTCTCCCTGTCGACATTTAGTCAGCTGATCCTTGAAGATTGGAAGCAATCCTTCCGCCCAGTTGAACATCGTAGGTGCCATTGCCTCTAGGGAATACAACATATGTGCCCTGGAATCCTAATGTACACCCTTGCTCCCTGCCACCCTCTACATGGTGAATATAACGATCCATAGAGCCCTGTTTGTCACTTCCCTGATGGGGATTTTCTTCCCCAATGTACTTGTACCTGGTGCATAGTGTCGATCTATGAGCTCTCTGGTGGTAATGTCCCCACCACGACAACCTGTCTGTGAGATAGGGGCACCCCATATTGATAGGCTAGTCAAGAAGTAGATGTCCTCCACCTCCACTATAAGTATTTGTGCCCCCACCTCGAAATACTGATGTTCTAGATTCCACATTCTCAGTATGTGTTCTAGTAGTCTCTCATGGGACACCATGCTTGGTGTCCGGAAGAAATTTAGAAGTCCATAGTTCTGGAGTGCGGCAATACACACCAGATTCCTTTCAGCAGTGGCATCCTCATCATCATGAGTTATTTCCTTCCATATAACCATATTTTGGAAGCCTAGACCTACCAAAACACCAATGGTACATCAATATCATCCTTAAATCATTATAAATCAAAATAATGAGCTAGTTTTGTATATATTATTGGTTAAATTTCTCCATGGCTGGAACCTCCTGTGCCTTGTTAGAGACAGGCGGTGGCATCGCCTGTTCACCTTGTCTTTGGCGCGGTTCTCGGGTGGTACCGCCTATCCCGCAAGGGGTAGCCGCGGTGCCCGCAAATAGGATTTTAGGGCTTGCCAAATAGGCCTAAAACCCCATCAAACCCAAAAATAAAAGATATGGAATAAAAGAAGAAGGTCTTAGCTCTTACCTGCAACTGACGAGACTAAAAACAAATGGTGGAAACGCCTGGTATCAGCTGTGGAAGATCTAGCTAAAAAATGCTCCAAGTGCTCTCTACCAAGAGGTAAATAGTGAAATGTTTGGTTTTTTACTATTTAATTGCCTTATATAGACATTTTTTGGGTCTGACTTAGTATAGTTTTGATATTACATCATGTTCTAGTCAAAATCTATTTGTCGTAATCCCATAATGTTGATTTTGGATGCATTTAACACTTGTTTATGAGTCATCTGTAGGTTGACTTTAGTAAAATATTTGGAAAGTTTGTTTATGGATTTTTCGTACTTTCACAAAATGGAAAAGGTCATTGAGCGTTTATTATGACACTTTCTCACGCTCGTCAAAATCTAGTATCAAAATTTCTGAGTCTAGTTCAAGTTTCTTTCTAGGCTCGTAAAATACCGTATTGTGTAAAGAAACGTTATGGAGTCTTCTTTTCACATCTTCTTTCAGACTCCTTAAACATGAAAAGATAGTCGAGTCCGTTTCTGAATCTTTCCGGGCTCATAAAAAGTGACATTGTGTAAAGAGACATCATGGAGTTCTCTTTAAACCCTTTTCAGACTACCTAAATATGGAAAGATTGTCGAGCGATCTTGTATTCTTCACGCTCGTTAAAGTATTTGAAGAGTCGTCTATCCGACGGTAGGTTATCTCTTTCTCGGTTCAGACAGTACTATTTATGAGAAAGGAACGCTCCACCAATCATGACTGGAAGAGTTCTCTAAGGTATGATTTACACTTTTTTGGGCCTTAGAGACTAAATCATACGAAAAAGGACCCCCAAGGAGTCTCCTTCTATATTCATTCAGACTCTTTAAACATGAACGATACCAAGTTTTCTTTCAGTGGACTCATTAAAAATTAAACATTGAGAGACCCGTTTTGGGAACAAACCCATCCTCTCTCAGGTTCGTAAAACATATGGGACTATACTTGTCTTCTGACAAGCTATATCGAGTGTTTGTTACCCTCTTTGAACTCATAAAACCAAAAAGAGGCACTCATCGATCATGATGAGGGAAATGGGAACGAAATCATTTTGCAAATAATGGTATTTGTTTGTCGTTACCTTTGAACATGGCACTTGTTTGCGTAATCATGTCAGTCAATTGGGTATTTTAGCTGATCTCTGTGACGATCCACTTTCATGAGTCATGCCAATCCTTTGAGCCTTTCAAAAGAACGCATTGTCCACTGTCTCATTGTGTATCTGTCCTGTCTGGTCATACTGCCAAGTCATTTTGTCGTTCCACCCGATGTTCAAAGGGAATATGAAGAAGTCTTACCTCTGCAGTATACACAACCTTTCTATCAGTATCGTTGAGTCAGTCATATCGTTACTATGTTCACATCATTCCAGAACTATGTTCCAAGTTTCATGTCTTCGATGTGGGACTCATCATGGCCCTCCTTCGACGAGACTATTCTCGTCGACAATAGCTCATCATCTAGGAAATAGTCTTAGAAACAATATTCAGTACCTTGAGATCTGTATGCCTTAATGATAGATTCTCTCACTTTCGACATTGGTTCACATCATTGTCCTTTGATCGATAGAATAAACTAGGTGTTCAACATTAGGACATCTATTCGCACTAAGTATATTGTACTAGAGTACCTTGGGAATCATTGACATTAATGGTGATATCCCTCACACTTGTTAATGGTTCACTTCATTGGCCAGTAATCAAGTGGTTTCTACCATGTTCGACTTCATATCATTGTAACCACATGGATAGAATCGTACTTTGTGGAAAATGAGACGAAGACCGTGGGTATCTATTTAAAAGCACTCATTGCTTTTCCTCGGGTTGCAATGGAGTTTTGGATATCTAGCATGGATCCACATTTGTATGGTCATGGCTATGCTCAAATTTGCATCTGTATGACATAGATCTATGTTGTATGTCTGGTAGCTATGTCCAAGTTTGAGTCCTCTATCACATGGATCTACGCTGTATTCTAGTAGCCATGCTTGTTTATTCCACTCATGGATCACTCATGGATCTGCCTTGTATTGGTCTACAGCTATGAGTTTGGTTACTTGAGTCTATGAGTCAACATACTAATGTACTACAGATGCCTACTTGACTACATACTTCGATCGAGCCAACATTTTTCATCTCCTAGCAACAACTTGTTCTCAAAGCTCTCATTTATCGTATCACTCTAAGACTCATGCTTTGTGGGGCATCCTGTTATCCCGAAATCCTGTCACCATCATGTGATAAGACCTTTGACATACCTACTTGCCCTGAAATCCCAGCTTCTAGAGTGAAGACTAAATGATTTCTTATCATTTTGTCATACAAATTCCCAGCACTGCTCATTGTCCCTTATCCAGGAGTGGTACCCCTGTTCGCGCCACTTTTCATTGGTTGTCCACAAGTGGTGCCATCGCCTATCACCCTTGGCCCATAGGTGGTTATTACTAGAACCGCTCTATCATAGAAGGAGAAGTGCAATACCCTAGGTAAAAGGGTAAAAATAGAAGCTTCTCGAGGCTTCTAGATGATAAGCCTCGAGATATCCCTTATCCCTACTACTGTGGGTTAGTTGAGCTCGAGATCCTTCATCCTAGGATCTTAGAGGCCACCTCACACACTCATTTCTCAACCATCTCTATCCATCTATCCCTATAAATATGAGCTTATAGCCATGGTTGAGGGGAGAACATAGAAGGTATTGTTATGCTGTTGGACTGATTCTTGGCCCAAGATCATTTGGAGATATCATAGAGAGCTAGAGTCAGAGCTTTTGGGGATGAAGAGCTGGTTTCATGGAGATGCATGTCAACACTAAGGATTGGTTGTAAACTTATTCATATTTATAATGCAAGTTGATTTTCTGTCCCATATATATTGTTGATGTTTGATTTCATATATATATTGCTAGATTCTTTAGTCACTATCATAGATTAGTAGATCATATTCTGGTTGCTTTGATATGTTTTGTGTTGAAATCTTTTGCAGGTACATAGGTGAACTATCAAAGCCTTGTATTACAGATATCTACAGTGTCTAGGGGGAGTTATCAACCTCTGTGATCTATTTGTTCTGGATCTGAACCATTCAGACTAGTGGAACACCTTGTTGTCCGTAGGAGGTGAAATATTCTGATCAACAGAAAGTTACAATTAGAAGTAGTTGCGACGGAAGGAATCATGATAGAAGGCATACTGTGGTTGAAAATGACAACTCGAGCAATTGTGGGTAATAATTTGGCTAAGAGTCACACATGATTTAAGGAATAAAGCATCTTTTTATTTTGGGTTGATAGTTCCTACTAACAGTTGTAACTAGAATAGGAAAGACACCCTGTTGACTAATGGAGTGAAGGTGACTAATTACGACATATACTAGTCTATAAAAGGGAGAACTGAAGCTATGTGCAGGTTACTTACCTAATTCTTGTTTATATGGTTATTCTATAGGAAGGATATACTTCTAGAGCAGTCAATTGGTTGGTCACTTCCTAGTTGGTTTGTGTCTATTTGTAGAGTTGAAGAGTTGTAGAGTAGAAGAGTGATTCGATCCAAGTTG
>LPNX011189597.1:0-13176 GCA_001517045.1 Pseudotsuga menziesii | reverse complement strand
AAAAGGAGATTGAAATTGGAGCATAACTTAATCCTGTATTGAATAAGTGTACATTATCCCACCATATGAAGTAATAGGCTGCTCAAATATATAATTACATTAGATATTTGAAATCACTAGGTTGCTATTCAAATTGGTCAGAAAGCAGGCTTACTAAAACAAGTTAAATCCCCCATAGGTACAAAAAGGAATTTCCAAACATATAAAGATCCTCATGATTTAGATAAAGCAAGTGGGAAAGATAATATGTTGTGGAAATACAACTCATTCATGCTTTTTAATAGAGAAAATGAAGCAGGATGATGTGCTCAAAAACCAAGGCAAGTTCCCCTAGACTAGCTTTTCCTTTATGCCTTAAAACAGATGTAAAGCAAGGCAGCTTTCAGAAAAAGAAGATACGTGCTTTAAGGAACTTGAAATAAAGAAGACATGATAAATATGTTTCCAAGATGATTCCAAAGTGCTCCATGACCCAATTTAGCAAGTATTGAATTCTAGGAACATGTAGAATTCAACTAGCATAGAGAGGGAATCTTGGATTCTAGGAATAAGACAAAATGATTTAATTAATGTGAAATATGGGTAACTATGGGTTGAATATTATAAAATGCCCCCTTAAGCCTGAATTTTTGAGTAGATATCATAAAATTATAGGGCCTCGAAACAAGGCTTAGTCACCCTTTTACATATTCCATGTCCATACAACCAAGGAAAGAGGCAAAACCCTAGTGGGAAAATCCTCCCATAAATATGGATAGGAAATATTTTTTTTTGGAAATCTTGTCTTTAATCATTCTTCACCACATGATCAGAAATAACTAGCATTTATTTGAGATTACTGAAGGTATTCTCACGGAATACTTTGGTGAAGATGTTTGCTACTTGTTCTGAATATGCACAGTAGAGTAGAGCAATGGTACCATCATGCACAATCTCCCTGATATAGAGCATATGGATCTGAATTTGCTTGCTTATTTGTCTTTGAACTGGATCAATGGAGATTCAAATGGTTCTTTTATTGTCACAATAGATGACTGTTGAAAACTATGATCTGAAACCACATTCTCTAAGTATCCCCTGCAACCATAAACATTCAGTAGCTACATTTACAACTCCTCTATACTCTACCTCTGTAGATGAGAGTGCTATGTCACTATGTTTCTTACTTAACCAGCCAATTGGTCCTTATGCAAGCATCAACATATATCCTGATTTAGACTTTCTATCTGTGTTGTCACCTGCCCAATATTTATAAGCAAATCCCACTAGATCTAAGTCATATTTTTCTTTCTAGAAAATCCCATGAGTCCTTGTTCCCTGAACAAAGTTTATGATCCTCTTCGCTGCTCTCCAATGGATCTCATGAAGCTGATCCATGTAACTTGAAGCCACACTAACTACATAAGATAATTCAGGTTTATTATCTGTAAGATAAAGAAAACACCCTATCAAGTACCTATATAGTGTATTATTTACCATAGGAGAAGAACCTGCTTCTTCAAGCTTAAATCCTGAAGGGAATGAAGTCTTGCTTGGCTTGCAATCTTTCATGCTGAACTTGATGAGAAAATATGAAGCATAATTTGACTAATGAACCTTGATTCCATGTTGGAATTGAGTGATTTCGAGACCCAGGAATTGGCTCAACAATCCCAAATCTATCATAGAAAAGGCATGGTTCATTGCATCCTTCAAGGAGGCAACCTCTTTCTTTGAAATTCCTATAACAAATAGGTCATCCACATAGAGAACAACAATAATTAAAGAACCATGAATCAACTTCAAGTAGGCATTAGGATAATACTTTCTTAAAAAAAACTCAGTGACAGCAGAAAGCAATTAATCTTAGCATACCAAGCCCTAGGGGCTTACTTGAGCCCAGACAATGATTTCTTCAATCTGCACACTAAATATGGACTAGATAAAAAACCTTATAGTTTCAGCATATAAATCTCTTCATTCATATCTTGATTCAAAAAGGAACACTTTACATTCCATGTGATGTACCTACCACTCTTTCGAAGCTGCAATGGCTAGGGAAAGCCTTATGGATTCCATCTTTTCAAATGGTGAAAAGGTCTCATTGTAGTCAATACCATGTAACTAAGAGTATCCCTTGGCTACCATTATTTCATTATATTTCAAAGGTTAACCGTCATCAGGAAACTTACTTTTGAATATCCACTTACACTTCACTAGCTTTCTCCCTGGGGGGAGATCAACGAGTTCCCATGTTGTTTTCCTGGAGCGAGCAGAATTATTCTGTCATGAATTTATTCCATATTGGATCATGTGCTACATATTCATATGCTTTTGGATCATATTCTATCATAAAATAACACTTCTCAGCAAAGAGAGGATATTTCACACAAAGGGCACTCTCAAATTGAGATCTAGTCCTCTTAGTGTCATTAGGATTTACATCTAGTTCCCCAGCTGCATGAATGGTCCCTGCTTCCCACTTTGGTCTTGTAGGGATGTTAGGATATGTAATTAATTAATTGTTATCATACATATCACAATCATAAAACTCATTAGTCTCTTCACTTGCAATCAATGGATGTGGTGGTGAAGAGGACTCTCCAACTTCAATTGCTGCTAAAGGCTCTTCTTCGAACTGAACACCTATTTCAATGAAATATTGTTAGTGCTCAATTTGATCATATTTTACCCTTTCTAATATTTAGAATATCTAACAATAGGCACTCTTGGATTTGGGGTTGCAAATCCTTCCTCTTTTTAGTTGGAATTCTAGCCCAAGCCTTTGAGCCAAAAATCCCGAAATGGGTCACATTTCGCTTGTTCCCACTCCAAGATTTGAAAGGAGTCATAACATAAAGCTACTTATGTTGAACCATGTTCTAGATATAGGATACATAGTTTATAGCTTCAGACCAAAATTTTTGGTGGCAATGTTTTAGCCTTCATCATACAAGTTTCCATCTCCTTCAATGATCTGTTCTTTCTCTCAGCAATACCATTTTGTTGTGGTGTGTAAGGGATAGAATGTTGCATCTAGATACCTCCATATTTGCAATACTATATGAAATCATACTTTATATACTCACCACCATTTTCATATTTGAGGATCTTGATTTTCATGCCTGACTGGTTTTCAAACAAGGCTCTAAAGACTTTGAAGAGGTAAAAAACTTCACACTTAAGCTTTAGGAAGTGAACCCAACAATACCTGGAAAAGTCATATATGAAGGTGATTGAATATTTGGCTTGAATCATGGACATATGAGGGAATGGACCAGCAATGTCAATGTGTATCAACTCAAGATTTGTAGAGGTTCTCTTATACTTGTGCTCAGGGTGTTTTCCTAGGATACAACATTCACAGACTCCCATAGAAAACTTGAACTTTGGTAACCCTATGACCATGTATTTTTCACTCAAATCAGAAAGATACTTGTAGGTAAGATGTCTGAATATTTCATGCCAAATATTGCTTTATTCATTAGCATCAGTAAGAAGAGTATAGGGTTTTGAGTACGGTAGAAAATGGGAAAACTTTTATACCATTGAAGTGTGATCAACAACACCTTTTTCTATGACTTTACCATTCGAAATATCAGTGATTTGAACTTCATTGGGGGAGAAGATGACCTTCTTTTGAGACCTAGTGTGAGTCATCTGATACACTAACAAGAGATTAGAAGAAAGACCTGGAATATACAGCACATTATTGAATATACCATGGTCAAGATCAATCCTACCCTTTTCCATATTATCAGTCAGACAGTTATGTCCCAAAACTACTAGTGGACCTTTCAACATATCAAGAGAAGATAATATCTCTTTTTTTGAAACCATATGTCTAGAAGCTCCAGAATAATTGATGAAACTAGGTGAGCTTCAGGTGCCAGCAACCAAGGCATGTACTCTCTCCTTATATTCCTAATTTGATCCTCCTTCCCTATTCTTTGAGCAACCAGGAAGGGAGATGTTGTTCTTCTCCAGGAGTTGGGTCAACATTTCTATCTTCTTTTTCATACAAGATCTCTTAGGATGATATCCGTTACTGTAGTATGCGCACTTGCTCATTTATCCTTTGTTCTTCTTCTTCTGGAGGTTCTTCTTAGAGCCTAGCGAATCCTCTTGACACTTTTACTTGTCTCTCTTTTGCTCAGGTGATTTTTTATCTTTTTTCTTTCTTTTTGAAACCACCTTCGAGTATCCAGCAACCAAATCTTGGTCTTTGGAAGGTTTGATAGTGCCCATCATCACCAATTTATCTTTCTCCTAAGTGAGGGATTCCATGAACTCAACAATCTTAGGCATCGTCCAGGTTTGAGCTTTAAATTTAGTGGCATATAAGGTCAAAACAAAAAATGAATAGTTAGGACCAAGATTTGAGAGAATGGTCAAAACTAGTTTCTCCTACTTCTTTTAAATCCCACATTGTTTTGACAACAAAACAAGGGCCTTAAACTTGGTAAAATAGAGTTGCAATGATTGAAAGATACTGGGATTCAAGGAGATCAATTCATTATTGATTTGATGTCCTCTCATCTCATCTGTATTTCCAAAAATCTATTCAATCTTCTCCCACACCTCATTAGGATATGTCAATGAATAAATATGAAAGAGGAGGTCTCTTGAAATAATCAGACACAAAAGACCATAGGCCTCATCCCTCCTGTTGTGCCATTTTATTTTCTTTGTAGCTACATTAGGATCTACCTCAGTAGCCATAGTAACCCTGTAGAGACCTTTCTCTTTCAACAATATCTCCATCACATCTTTGCATTCGAATAAATTGAATGGAGTCAAGATGGTCCTTTGAGATTGGTCCATATCTCACTTCCTGTGCCCTTAAGTTAGAAGAATGCACTCCCAGTCGATGATGTTGAACTTATAATAAAAATTTTGGAAGGAGATAAATAGATCCAAAAAGTATCTAATACCATGTGGAAATCGAACACAAGAAATAGATCAATTACACTCACAAAAATGCTAATCAAACATCCAAAATTCACACAAAAGAAGGTTGAAATTGGAGCATAGCTTAATACTGTATTGAATAAGTGTACATTAGAAAACCATGTGAAGTACTAGGGCTGCTCAAATATATAATTACATGAGATATTCAAAAGGACTAGGTTTCTATTTGAATTGGTCAAAAAGCAGGCTTACTAAAACAAGTCAAATCCCCCATAGGTGCAAAAAGGACTTTCCAAATCTATGAAGATTGCCAAAAATTAGCTAAATAAAGTGGGAAAGCTAATATGTGGTGGAAGGAAAACTCATTCATTCTTTTTTATGGAGAAAAGGAAGGAGGATGATGTGGTCAAAAACCAAGGCAAGTTCCCCTATACTAGCTTTTTTTTATGCCTTAAAACATATGTAAAGCAAGGAAGCTTTCAGAAAAAGCAGATATGTGCTTTAAGGAACTAGGAATAAAGTGGACATGCTAAATATGATTCCAATATGATTCCAAAGTGATCCATGGCCCAGTTTAGCAAGTATTGACTTCTAGGAACATGTAGAAGCCCACTAGCATAGAGAGGGAATCTAGGATTCTAGGAATGAAACAAAATGATTTAATTAATGTCAAATATGGTTGACTATGGGCTGATTATTCTAACATGCTTCAGCTAGGTTTTTTCCTTTTCTTTACATAACCCGTAGACCTGAACTATTTGTATATAAACCCTAAGAGTAGATGTTATGCTACAATTTAATTTATTTCCTTAAACATTAAACTCAACCATTATTCCCTAGCTAGGAAAATATAGTTTATATTATTTGAGTATTGTTTAGATTTTCAAACATGCATATCCTGGATTTTACGGTTTAGTTATGGAAATAAAATAGCTATGGAATTTATGCTCAAGCTTTAAAATAAACTAGAGACTTCGTTAAAAACAAATGATTTACAAAATTATAGCCATACAGATGAGAGATCCAATATCTGAGTTCTTGAAACTAAAATAAACGAACTAAACCATAGCTCGAAAATCTTAGAAAAACCATTAAAATCAAACTCTCAACTTATATCCCAAACCCTACAAGATTTCATATTGCTATCGTGTAGGATTTTATTTCCACATTATAATCCAATCATAGTCATCACAACGTAACACCAAATAAGAAACTATGTAAACCCTAAAATCCATGATAAGAAAACATATTGCTTTACAAATCTCATAACCCAACCCAACCATTGAAACCCACAAAGTTTTGGATGTAGGATATCACATATATTTTATATCAACAAACTAAAACCATAAACATAGAATTAAATGAACTAAATGCCTAAATGAAATTATCAAGACAGAGTCATACTCTATGCATCACTCTAGTGGAGTCCCGTTGCTACAACCATAAGTTCTCACATTAAAAAAACCAATTCTTACACCTCTAATCATTATTAAATTGAAATGCATCCAGGAATTTTGAATTTGAGATGACCACACCCTAAACT
This sequence comes from Pseudotsuga menziesii, assembly GCA_001517045.1. Taxonomy (NCBI): domain Eukaryota; kingdom Viridiplantae; phylum Streptophyta; class Pinopsida; order Pinales; family Pinaceae; genus Pseudotsuga; species Pseudotsuga menziesii. Next base: position 6,743 of record LPNX011189597.1, on the reverse strand, counting down.
ATTCAAACAACAAACATATTTTATTAAAACAACCTAAGATCAAATCTTGTAGGCAACATTACTAAAACAAAACAAAAACGGTGCGAAATATACAATAAAGGTTTTTGCCTCTCATGTTTCCAAAGGTCTTCATATTAAACCAATAGTTTAAAAATAATAGAGCTATGCTCTTTACATATGTGCATAGTCACGTTGTAAAAACATTAAATACAAATATAGGCTCTGTATCCACGCCCACGGCCAAGCCAAGCTTCATGCTTACTGCCGCAAGGTAAGACCCAACTTCAACATTTAAATAAACTCATACATCCACAATTATATCACCACAGGAAATACATTGGATAAATTACACAGTCAAGCTATCCACAGTGACATTGAAAGAAATGGCACTATAAGAACAAAAGACACCATAAATATAGACACAGAGCTTCCATTAAAGATTAAAATACCCATTACAAATCGTTGCACAAAATGACCCACAGATTCGAGCCAAGAATCAGGCAGTCAGACTCATAGTTTCCAAAAACATTACATACGAGAGTGCCATGGAGATAGAATACATAGTCACATACCTTGGATGCTCAACATATATCAAAACCCAGCTAATGAAACTACATAGCCATACATTTCCCCACCTAGAGTTCGAATCTCTGTCAAAACAAGCACACAGTGGTAAAGGACTTGCCAATTTCGAGGCTTACTCGAATAATGGTTGTGCAGGAAACCTATTACACCACCATGAAACCACGAAAGGGCCATGCTTTTTCACCTAAAAAAAACCCACACAAACTCTATCAGGTGTATGCAAGAAAAATCATATTGAAAACAAAAAGCATCACATTGTGCAGACCAAACAACCATGCTTACATTACGAGAGAGCGAGAAGGTTGTTGTGTTGTGCATCATGGCTCCTGGAAGCATGAGGCCACCCAATAAAAATAGCGAAAGACCAAATGAATCCAATTCCAACCCTAACTAGTGCATAGGAATTTCTTCTCACGCTTCCCAACAAGTATTTAAGTCCCCACCCTATTCACCACTGTCCATCAATGGAAACCCACATCTCTATTTTTTTTTTCACATCGTGAATCCATAATTCACCACCCATCAATGTTAAACCATAAAACCCAAAAATGTCACTCTATTGCAAAGTTGCTATGGCATATGAAATATGCCATAAACCCTAAACCTTTTTACTATATAGTTTCCAAAGCATATATTACAAGGTAGTTAAGGATTTAAACCTTAGCATAAAAATGTTTACCATAAAGTATATAAACATGCATATAATAAATATCTTAGGAACCTTATGAACATAATACTTAGGTATAGTTATGCCTAAGAATTTAGTTATCTTTTTTCATCCATCTTTTAACAAGAATCATTGTAGTGTAGATGTAGTGTCGTAGGGTACTTTTAACTGCCACGGTCATAGACAAAGTTCAACGACGAGATAACCTGCACAACAGTAGTAGTCTGCATTGGTTCATGGCGAACTAAGTAATCCCCTTAATCAATAGGAATCCTTACCATTTCATAGTGGTCCCTCAAGGGATAAAACCCTGTCACTCCATCGCTTGACATACAAAGACAAGTTAACAACTTATGAAGAAAACTAGAAACAAATTTAAAGTTAGAGAAAATAAAAGTAAAATGTAACATAATGTAAGTGTCGATATATGTCCTCAGCTAGTAGACAAACATAGTAACCATACAAACAATCCCACATAACATAACATCATCGCATAAGTGCATCATCATCAAACATGAAAACACATAGCGGGAAAACAACTTATGACACCTAGGTTCAGTATTCAACCAAGTTTTATTCCACATAATTTAAACAAATGTCCTTGAATTGTAGTATTTTATTAGCCTACAGTTTTTTTTATTTTACAAATTTTAGGGACATTACAAGAGGACTCCATCAGTGTTTCTTTTTTGATGAAAAAGTTTAATGAACCCAAAAAATTTGACTCGAAAAATTTGTTCTAGGGTTTAACGAGAATGACTAAAGTTTTAAAATTGCACTCGAAAACTTTTTATTTTTTATCAAGAATGAAAAAGGAGAAAATAAAACTCATCCATATCCAAAAATATCAACTCTTCATGACTTGCAATTCTGAAAAAAGACCGTTAGACCTTCATTTGGTAAAAAAATTTACTTTAAAAGACTATACTAAGGGTAAAAAATGATAAATTAATTTAAATAAAAGTCAAAATGGTGAATAAGTCTAGTAAAAAGTTAAAAAAACAGTTACCATTTTTTTTTTACCCATTTTTGAGAGAAGAAGAACCCTTTTGAAAGAAATCTTGGAGTGTGAACTATGGAGGCTACAATCAACCATTTCACAATGTAGCTGTTAAGATAAGGTCAATATTGAACTCTTCCTCTTCATTTCATGGTTTGATTTTTTATTTTATGCATTTTGGGGGTTTTAGGGCCATTTTCCAAGAGGAAAATGCATGTTTTGAGCACAGCGTGTTTTCCTTTCGGGAACTGCGGTGCTGAGAAACACCGCATATTTACTTGAAGGAAAGTGCGGTTCCATTGATTTTTCTAAAAGGATAGGGTGCGATGGTGAAATTTTGCCAATAACACCCAAATTTGTCGTCTAAGTAAATATTTTTAAGAGTTTAGAGATAGTTGAAAATGTTGTTTATTCCCCTAATTTGTTTTTTTTTTGGAGGTTAACTAAGAAAAAATGGTTGTGTGGAAAGAATGAGAACATGAATTAGATGACATTCAAGGGAAAAAAGGTCATGGCACTATTAATTCTCTTCAAGAATACGGGTTTCTAAAGTTCTTCAAATTTCATAGCATGAGGGCACATATCAGGTTGCTTGAATACATACTCATGATGTGGAATCCTGAGCAACAACATTTAGATGTAAGAGCACAAATACTCATGGTATAAGTAGAAGGAATCTATGTCCTTACCATGGTATCTAGGGCTCACATATTGTATTCCTTAGAGGAAATGGCACTAACAATATTCAACTGGGTTGAATCCTTATTAGTGACATTCAAAGAACAAATTTCCAAGTCCCACCATGGTGATTTCAAACAATTTGCATATAGCGCCATTTTAGTCTCTTTTTTCTTAGAGTGGGTTCCCTTGTTGAGGCCTTGGGTGGCCTTCAATGAGCTCAAAGTAGGATATCCACGTATGCTCCTGTGGGTTGAGGTTATGGCTTCCCACAATGGAGTGTGTCATATGGTAAAGTATGGAGCATCCTTCTTTTGTTGGTCAGATGACCATATTCCCATGATCAAATACTATGCATATGAAGCAACAAATTTTCAAGGATATTTAGACTTAGCCCTGATTGAAGATGAGTAGTTTGGAGATCTTGGTAACTAAGACACTAAAATGCCATGTTTTTATGTTTGTATGATTTTTATAATTTTTATGGGTGGTATTGAGATATGTTTCCTACTTTGGATATGTTTGGATAGTGATATCAGGAGGATCCTTAGTGATTGAAAGGTGAGATAGAGCTCGGTTTCTACGTCAATAGGCTGACAAGGAGATGGAGGAGCTCAAGGATAACCTCAACAAGATGACACTAGATATATCTGACATTTTGGTGGATGACCTTCCTAGGAGATACTACCAACATACGACTAGTGTTTCGGGCCGTTTTGATCACTTGCTACGCAAAGTAGCAAGGGCCATTATGTGTTATGATGAGCATCACTAGTTGTTGGAGGGATATGTACACTAAAATCTATTAGATTTAGTATTTTTGTTATCTTGTAATACCGAAAGGTGCATGCTTCAGAATTGGTCTCGAGACCACATTTTTGTATTGAAAACATTATATATATATACAAACTTCCGTTTTGCGGCCTATGGACATTTTATGATGGAAAATGATTTGCATAGACTGTATTTTTACACTGTTTATTTAGAAATTTTGCATGTTACTTTACTTCTCAATGTGTCAAGGATAAGCTATATGCTAGTCTAGCATGTAATTAGAAAGTGAGTTATAAATAGATTTAAACAATATTGGAACATGTTGATCACTAATAGACTCAATTGACCGCTCAAGTAAGCGTACCCTTCGAAAAAGACAAATAATTGCTGGGATCCACATGATGTAGACATTGTTCAACTAAGAAACTAATAACTGAGAGTCCAAAAATATGACCATGTGGCTAACATCATGGGATGAATCCTCGATTAAAATCCCTATAAATTTATGATATTTATTGATATTGTTTGTAGCAGGACCTATACAAACTCTCCCTGAAATAACTAAGTCATGGGCTTAGGAATAAATAATCGGGATGCTCAGGTTAGACTCAGGGTATGGATGCTAGTAACATCAACAAAACTGTAGTAAAAATTCATTTGCAAAGTTTAAAACATAACATGGAATAAGCAGTGTCGGACAAAATCCCAAAACCATACTAAAATAATAAAAACACACTAAGATTAAAATATAAACAAATATACAAGGTATTGATGCAAGATGTTCTAGGCATAATACCTTTTCAGGTAAAGCCCATTACAAGGCTCCCCGGAAGGTATTCCATCATAATCTACTAGTTCATAGACCCCTCACTCTAAGACTTTGCAAATGACGTAGGGACCCTACCACATTGATTCAAGATTCCCTTTCCCCAAATTATCATGTTTATGATCGTATTTCAAAAGAAGGTCTCCTTCATTGAAGACATGAGGTTGAACCAATTTATTATATTGGGCCTTGATACATTTTTTATGTGACTCATTGGCTAGAGAAACATCTCTTCTAATTTCATCAAGGTTGGTTATATAAATGAAACTTTCTTCCTCGATCGAGGTGTTGGTTAGAAGATAAACAACTAGTTTCAAAGATGAAATTTCACATTCTGTAGACAAAATGACTTCCAATCCATAGACCTATTGAAAAGGTGTGAAATCGATTGCAGTTTTTAGAGATGCTGTATAGACCCGCAATGTTGAAAAGAGAGTTAACTGCTAATTTGATTTGTGTTCCCCGAACATCCTCTAAAGCATGATCTTAAGCAATTTTTTAAGGGCTTCAACTTGGCCATTAGCTTATGTACAGTAGGGAGTTGAGTTCTCATGATGAAAATCCAACTTAGCACTTAACTCTGCCATTATCTGATTGTAGAAATGATAGTTGTGATTGATCACTATGGCCTGAGGAACCCAAAACCTAGAAATGACATGGTTAAAAAGAAAAAGGGCGACAATATTTCCATCCTCGGCATATGTAGGTATTTCCTTAGCCAATTTTATAAAATAATAAACAGGTACAATGATGTGTCCATGCCTTGCGGCTGAGGTAGGCTTCCAATATATGAAATCCATCCCCGATTTGGAGAAAGGGCCAACAACAATGAAGGGTTGTATGGGAGGAGGGTGGGAGCATTTATTTGGATAAAAGAGCTAACATGGTGGATGATTTTAACTGCTTCATGGAAATATTTAAAGATCAATATCCAAAAATAACCAGGGAGAAGGATTTTGTAAGTTGTATCCATTCAAAAAATATGACCGACACATGCTCCAAAGTGGAAATAATTCAATACTTTCTTAGCCTCATCTTGTGTTAAACATCATCAAAGAATATAATCGATACCATGTTGATATAAGGTATGATTGAGGATTACATCATATTTGGGATGATGAGGAATGTGTCGATGATCATCGTAGGATAAATCATGCTAAAATATTTGAGTTTGGAGATATATGATCCAATATCCATACCACGTGTCTGTCGTGCTAAAAAGGAATAAGAAATCATCAACTAATGATTCATTGCGCTATGTTTTTGTAATGACACTGGGAATATCACACATCAACTCCACAAAAGCTAAGGACATAGCAAACTAAGGACTTAGAAAACTAAGGACTTAGAAAAATAAGGACTTAGCAAACTAAATACTTGGAATTATTATTAGTAAACTCAAGGTCAAATTATTGTAGGATAATAATCCAACAAGAATACTCCCCCCTTTAGTACTTGGTGGGTTAGGATGCAGTACATGGGATTTTGATCTACAAGAACTCTAGTTGTACGAAGTAGGATGTACTGACGAAAACATTGTACAACAACGACCATATCCAAAGCTAACTTATCCACATTTGAATATTGAGTTTCAAATTCTACTAGACTCTTACTAAGATAATAAATCACGTGCTCTTGTTCATTTGAATCTTCCTGTAAAAGAACCATACCAATAATAGTAGTAGAGGAAACAATATAGAGTAGAAAATATTTTGAGTAATTAGGGGGGTGTAACACATGTGAATGTGTTATTTCATGTTTTAAATTATCGAAATCTCATTAAGCTTGATCATCTGAGATGAAGGGAGTATTTTTTCAACAAACACATATAGCCATGCGTCTTTTCTATGAAATTGCACAGGAAATAGTGAAGAAAGGTTTCCTTACCTTGCAAAATTTGAAATTCTGATAAATGAGGATGATCTTCTTCAAACTGCAATCGATGGGCTCCCTGCCTCATGGGAGAACTTTATTTCTATGGTAAATGGAAGAGAATAGAAACCCAAATTCGAAAGAATTTGGCATAATTGCATTCAAGAAGAAGGTTCATTTAGATTAAAGTGGTTCACACCAAGGAGGAGAATATAGCTCTCACGACTAAAACTGAGAAAGTGAGGAAGCCATTCAATCACAAGAAGTCCCTCCATGTAAACAAGAAAGAGATAAATAAAGGTTTTGACAAATCATAGGTTATGTTTTTATTGTCAAAATTC
>LPNX011189581.1:0-11791 GCA_001517045.1 Pseudotsuga menziesii | reverse complement strand
AAGAAAGTCAGTCTGATTGATATGCTAAGCAGTGTAAAGCAAGGGAAGAAAGGTGATTAAAGATGGTTAAAAAGGGACCAAATCTGGACTCAACATATAGTGACCTGGAATATTAGGGGGTGTAATCCCCCAAGGAAGATTCGAACTCTAGCAAGGAAGATCAAGCAGGAAAAACCAGACATCCTTTTTTTACAAGAGACCAAATGTATCTTTGAGTCAATGCAATAGATTGGGCAGAAGATTTGGAAAGGCAGTAAGGTAATTGCTTTAGATGAGGATGGAATGAAAGGGGGGATAGCTATCTTGTGGCAAGACTACGAGGTGGACCTCATGGGATGGTGAGCGGGGCATTTCTCCCTGGTGGCTAACTTTCAAATCCTGGGTTCAGAGATCCAAGGGACAATCATGAACATCTATGGGCCGAGTGCCTTCCCGCAGAAGCAGGAGTTCGTCAACCATCTAAGATGGCTTAGCGCATTGGCATCAAAGGGAAATTGGATAATAGGAGGGGACTTCAATCAGATTACCTCACTTTGAGAAAAAAAGGGTGTAGACGGATGCTGGAAAAATATCAGGAGGACTTTAGGGAAATCCTCGCCAATAGCACCCTCGTGGATCTGGAAACGGAGGATGGATGGTTCACCTGGAACAATAGAAGGGGCGATGATCACTTGGTGGCCTCAAGACTTGATCACTTCCTGGTGGTAGAAAGTATAGTGAGGGGGGTATGAGAGATTAGGGAAAATGTGATCCCAATAGTAGGCTCTAGTCATTGGCCCATGTGTCTAAGCTGGGAAGGGGTGGCGGATCGGTTACCAAAACCTTTTCACTTCGAGCAATTCTGACTAGAGCACAAATAATTTAAAGGCTTAGGTGAACAGTGGTGGAAGGAGATGACTGACTTAGGGGGGACAAGGATGTACATCTTTCAATAGAAGTTTAAAGTTTTCAAGGATAAAATCCGTACCTAGAACAAGACAGACTTTGGCAAAATATTTGAGGACAAGAAAAGGATTGTCCTGGAATTGACTGCCATCCAACAGAGAGGGATGGAATTTGGGTGGGACCAAGATCTGAAGGAAAAGGAGAAAGACCTTGGAGCCCAGCTGGAAGCTAGAGAGAGACAGGAGGAAGTCTTCTAGAAATAGAATTCATGTGTGAAGTGGCTGCGGGAAGGGGATAGGAATACCAAATTCTTCCACAATGCCACAGTTAGCAATCATTTGGGGTCAAAGATATACAACCTTAAACTCCCCAACGGGACCCAAGTGGGGACTAGGGCCGAGGTAGAAGAACACCTTGTCAACCATTTCAAGGAAATCATGATAGAGGACAACAGAGAGAGGGGTCAGGATATTGATCGGATCACATCCTTGATTCCTAGCATTGTAATAGAGGAGGACAATGAGAACCTCACCAAGCCGATTACTCTTCAGGAGGTGGAGGAGGTCATGCAGCAGATGGCTCAGGGGAAATCCCTTGGTCTGGATGGGTTCATAGCCAAATTTTTCCATCACTTTTGGGACATGATAAAAGGGGAGGTCTGGGCCATAGTCGAGGAATCCATGACTAGCAAAGGGGTGCTCAAATCCTTCAATGCAACCTTCCTCGCTCTTATCCCAAAAAGTGAGGGGGCTGATGCTCCTAGTAAGTTTAGACCTATAACTCTCTGTAACGTGATCTACAAAATAATTTCTAAGGTTATAGCAAATATACTGAAACCCCTCCTCCCAGGGATTGTCAGCCCTGAGCAATCGAGATTTGTGGAAGGCAGGCAAATTTTGGATGGTATCATTACTGTCCAGGAGGCCATTCACTTGCTCAAATGAACTAGAAGCCTAGGTATGCTTATCAATATTGATATCGCCAAGGCCTATGACAAGCTCAGCTGGGTGGATTGGGTTATGGGGCTAGTGTCCTCCCCTTTTTTCTCCATTCTCCTAAATGGATCCCCAACTAGGATTTTTTCGCCATCCAGGGGGATTAGACAAGGAGACCCCCTTTCCCTGTTCCTCTTTATTCTGGCTGCAGAAGGGCTTAGTAGACTCATAAAAGCCCAAGAAGGACATGGGAGGATAAGAGGTCTGTATTTCTACGAAGGCATGGAAAAGTAAACTCACCAATAGTTTGTGGATGATACGATACTAATGGGGCACCCTTCAATCCAAGAGGCGAGAGCCTTCAAAACTTGTCTTGTGACCTTTTCCAAGGCTTCGAGGCTTGAGGTTAACCCAGAGAATTCCCAGATGTTCTTTTTCAATTCTCTGCTCATAACCCAGAGGAACATTGGAAGGATTTTGGGATTCCAGAAGGGGAGGCTGCCAACTAAGTATCTTGGGGTCCCTTTAAGCCAGAATCTTACGACGCAGGCATCCTGGAAAGACCTAGTAGACAGGGTGAAGGCTAGACTAACAAGCTAGGCGATCAAACCTCTAAATCTCCCAGGGAGACTTGTAATGGTCAAATCTATCATTCAAGCCATGCCCATGTATCTCCTATCAGTGATCTCGGCCCCAAAGTCAATGCTAAAGGAAATCAAAAGCCTCCAACGCAACTTCCTATGGGTTGGAAGAGGAAGTAAAACGAAATTTTCCCTTGTCAACTAGGAGAAGGTGAGCATGCCAAAGAAGAATGGGTTCCTTGGGCTCTGAGATCCTGAAGTGGTGGGGGAGGTGCAGGGCGCCAATATTTGGTGGTAGTGGTGTAATTACAAGTAGGATCCCTGGGCCAATATATGGCACATTAAGTATGTGAGGGGGTGGCCAGCCTCGCAGTTGGTCCGCTTCTGCGGGGAGCCCTAGGGATCCCACATATGGCAAAAGGTGAGGGACGGGCGAACGTTGATCTAGGAGCACAACTTCTGGGAAATTCAAGATGGAAGCATGGCAAACTTTTGGGATGATTCGTGGAATCAACAACCCAAGCTAAGGGAGGCCCCGAAGTTGCTTCACGTCAGGCTAAAATGCTTGGAAGAAGGCCGAAAAAAGGTGAATCAGTTATCGAAAGGAAATTCTCAAGCTGATAGGCGCAAATTGGTGGTGCCGATCGAACCATCTGACCAAGTCTCGAAAGCTGACATCAGAGCCCTGGGGGAGGAGCTTAACACATGATACATCCGGATCAAGGATGGGACTGATAGACTCAGATGGGGCTATTCCCAGAAGGGTATGTTTAGTATTAAAGAATCTTACAACATCAAAATAAGGGGTCAAACAGAGGAAGACGAGATCTGGGAGAAGGTGTGGACCTCCAACCAATGGCCAAAAGTGGCCATCTTTTGTTGGCTGGTGGTTAGAGGGAGAATTCTCACTAGGGAAAACTTGCGGTGAAGAGGGATCCAGAGACCATCCCGGTGTGTCCTGTGTGCTAATCAGGAGGAGAGTATGGGCCATCTCCTGGATGTGTGCCCTTTCGCAGCTGGATTATGGGATAAAGGAGCGCTAGCGTTTAGGAGAAGTAACAGATGCAGGGGGAATCCAGCTCAGTCCTTAAGGGATTGGAACCCGAAGGCCTTCAAAAATAACATCCTGCGCTTTTTGTGTCAAGCCTTCCCCGGCACGGTTATCTGGGTGATCTGGAAAGAGCGGAACAACAGAATTTTTAGGGGAAAAGAATAGTCTCAGGAGGATTCCTGGAAAATCATATGTTCCAACTTGATGGAGACAATCCGTAGCATGCAGTGGTCGGATGACGATAAAGAATTTGTAGGGTGGGAAAAAAGAGTTGCAAAGGCTTGGGGCCTGCATAAGGGATTCATCAACAAACTACACCAGAAACCCAAGGTTTGCAGAGTAGAGAGCCCGATATCTTGGTCCCCCCCTTGCGTCAGGTGTTTAAGGTTAATTTTGATGGGGCGGCCAAAGGCAACCCAGGGGAGGCGGGATATGGAGGGGTCTGTCGAAACTGTAATGGGGAAATATTACAGGTCTTCTTCAGAAACTTAGGGCACGATACCAACAATTCGACAGAGTTGGAAGGGATGATCCAAGGTGTCCAAATTGTCATCAGGAATGGGTGGCTGCTAGAGATTGTTGAAGGGGACTCACAAATCCTCATCCACATGGCGCAACAAATGGAAAATGGAAAGTCAGTAGAGAAGGTGGCCTCTAGCTGGTGTCTTGCGGGGATAATGGAGGACCTTCGATCGCTAATCATGGCATACTCGGCATTGTCTTTTCACCATGTTAGGAAAGAGGCTAACCGAGTTGTGGACTTAATGGCTAACGTTGGGGTCTCTGACGTCAGGGCTAGTCGGAGGGGACGACTTGAAGATTTCGAGGAAGAACAGTGGATTCCCAGCTGTCATCAACTCGCAGCTCATGATGGGAATGACAGGACATATGAGTGAGGAACGTGGTGATCCGATGGATTATTCATCTTCAAAAAATTACACTGATCCAATATGGTACAATGGTTATTAATCTATGTTTTTAACTCATATGATAAACACCGCGCAGTCATAACCCATGCAGTTATAGCATAGCCCGTGCAGTTGTAGCATGGGCCGCACAGCTTGCGCATCGTCAAGGGGAACATCACCTGGTTCGTGAAAATCCCGCGCGGTCACGTATGCTGCGATGTTTGAGGATGCTGCGATGTTGTGGAGCTCAGTTATATGCTTGCAACGTTTGAGGATGTTGCGACATTGTGGAGCTCAGTTATACGCTACGACGTTTGAGGATGATGTGACGTTGTGGAGCTTAGTTATATGCTGCGACAGCGGATCAGTTATATAGTGAAGTCCTTATATGCTGTGACAACGGATCATTTATATAGCGAAGTCCTTATATGCTGCAACAGCGGATCAGTTATATAGCGAAGTCCTTATATGCTGCAACAGCGGATTAGTTATATAGCGAAGTCCTTCAATGCTGCGACATTTGGTATAACAATGAATGCGACATTTTTGGAACAGTTTGGTGGATATTCATATGATATGGATATAACGTATGTTCCATTATTGGCATTTGGTTCAGTTTTGGCATTTGTAACGGCTCTGTCACATAGATGAGTTGACAGTTAGCATATGATGTGGAACAGTCTCGTTTGAAACGTTTTGGCCATATTTAAAACAAGTAACATATGGTTATCATAACCATAATGTATACATTGTATCTGCTAAAACGAGTGGGGAACCCGTGATCTATGCTCCCACTGAACGCTATTACAGCACGATTCTAGCCACGTTTCAGGGATATGAAATGTCGTAGTAAGTAACGCTTGAGCGACGATTTGGCGGGATTGCATGGTTCAGTTTAGCATATGGTTGTAACGATAATAAAGAAGATAACAGCTGTGATGAAAAAGACGAATCAAAACCCATTACTTATCCTCGCACTGAACATTAAATAGAGGATTTCTGGCCCCATTGGAGAAGAGGGGAGCCCAGTGAAGGGAGATTCAGATCCTCAAGAGTTTAGCTGTAATTTATCCAGATTGATGTCGTATTTAGAAATCGACCATACTCTGTTATAATTTGGCTTATTCGCTTGTGATGACCAGATTGTAATTTCCAGAGAGGAGTCTTGAGGACTTTCTTTCCAGCATTCTGTTTGTACAGCTGTTGAATCTGATTTTGCAGAGGCAGAGGAGAAGAGAGTTTTGCTGTTAATTTTCAGATGCTGTTTGTATGCAAAGTCGACTATAGTCTATTATAATTTGGCTCATTTGCTGTTGAAGACCAGATTGTAATTTCCAGAGAGGGGTCTTGAGGACTTTTTGTCCAACATTATGTTTGTATAGCTGCTGAATTTGATTTTGTAGAGGCAGAGGAGAAGAGAGTTTTGCTGTTAATTTTTAGATGTTGTTTGTATGCAAAGTCGACTATACTCTATTATAATTTGGCTTATTTGCTGTTGAAGACCAGATTGTAATTTCCAGAGAGGGGTCTTGAGGACTTTCTATCCAGCATTCTGTTTGTACAGCTGCTGCATTTGATTTTGCAGAGGCAGAGGAGAAGAGAGTTTTGCTGTTAATTTTCAGATGCTGTTTGTATGCAAAGTCGACTATACTCTGTTATGATTTGGCTTCTTTGCCTTTTGAAAGCCATTTTGTAATTTGCAGAAGAGGTCTTGAAGGCTTTGTACATCATTCTGTTTGTAGTTGCTGAAGTTGATGTTTCAGAGTTTCCAAAACCATTTTTTGTACCATTTTAAAACCATTAATTGGATCGGTACCCATTTGAGAGGGACCCAGAGACGTAGCCCAGTGAAAAGGGTGAACTCCGTTATCAACTTCTGTTTGTGACTCTCATCTTCATTTTTTCTGTTTCTCTTTCTATTTCAGCTTGGTTTTATTACAGTTTGCATTTCACTTCTGTATTAAGCATTTAATTTGTGTTAATGCTATTTTATGAAGTAAGAAAACTGATAAACGCATTCTTTAAATAAAATTTTAATGCACACAAGTTGAGGTCCGATGGATCATATTATGGTATCAGAGCAGGTTAACTGCTTGTGCAAGTTTGTGAATGCTTACCAAGTCTAGGTTAAAGCTTCGTGAAGGAGAATTAATTGAAGGAGATCCTGAGATTGGCTCAAGGAGAACATTCTCAAGAACCATGTCTTCTCCACGAGGGGAAGAAGAAGGACATAAAGAACAGGGAAAACCTATTATTTCCGAAACTGAGTTTTTGGAGGCTTTTATGAGCATGAAAGCCATGATGGAAATTCTACTCGATGAGCGAGCAGAAAGGAAGGAGGAAATAAAAACAAAGATAAGGATAATCAAGCAGCTACTGCAGCCCTAATTCAAGACTTGGGATCTGATTCAGGTGATGAGACTAAGATCACAGTAATTGGGATCCGAGGTAAAGATAGTGCAACATGAAGTGTAGTTGCAACAAAGCATGCCTTTCCCAAATTTTAGCATGAATCTGATGATTATTCAAAAGACTGTTTATGCTTATGTAAGGAATTGTGTGATGTGCAAATCTATTGATAAAGGGTTGGGATTGTACACACCTATTCATACTTCATCTCATCCTTGTAAAAATGTTGTAAGGGACTTTGATGGGGGACTACCAATTAGAGTGTGCTTTCAGTATATTGGGGTTCATGTTGGGCTTCCTCTTACTATTGTACGTTCGGCACTTCCGAATATTGGGGCAATTTTGGTCAGTTTTATGGAGTCATAGGGACACTAATTTTGAAAGGAGCACAATGTATTGTTCACATATTATTGGGAAAACATGAGTAGTCAGTAGAACAGTCATTCAATTTCTCCAGACTTATTGTGATGAACATCCTAAGGATTGGGATGAACAGTTGCAGCACATGCGGTGCATTAAATCTCCTTTTGAGGCTTGTTTTTGTTATCTGTTGAAGTCACATGTGGACTTTTCTTTTGGCACAAAAGATGTGAGAGGTGGACATCATAATGCCAAGAAAATAGTGCAGCAGATAGTGCAAGAACAGCAGGAGACGAGCCAGGCAATTTGCAAAGCTAGACATGAAAACCATCATCCTTTTGAAGTTGAAAAGCAATTTTGGTTGCAGATCACCAAGGAAAGATTGAAAAGATGTATGGAGGTTGGAAAGGTGGGGAAGATGTATCCTCACTTACTTGCAGAGTGACACAGGCTTTTGGTGGTCCAAAAGCTCTCCAATGGGGAGGAATGATCCAGTGGATTATTCATCTTCAAAAAATTACACTGATCCAATATGGTACAATGGATATTAATCTATGTTTTTAACTCATATGCTAAACACCGCGCAGTCATAACCTGCACAATTATAGCATAGCTCGCGCAGTTACATCCGCGCGGTCATAGCATAGCCCGCGCAGCTTGCGCAGCGTCAAGGGGAACATCGCCTAGTTCGTGAAAAGCCCGCGCGGTCACGTATGCTGCGAAGTTTGAGGATGTTGCGACGTTGTGGAGCTCAGTTATACGCTGCGACGTTTGAGGATGTTGCGACGTTGTGGAGCTCAGTTATACGCTGCGACGTTTGAGGATGCTGTGACGTTGTGGAGCTTAGTTATATGCTGTGACAGTGGATCAGTTATATAGCGAAGTCCTTATATGCTGCGATAGCGGATCATTTATATAGCAAATTCCTTATATGCTGCAACAGCGGATCAGTTATATAACGAAGTCCTTATATGCTGTAACATCAGATCAGTTATATAGCGAAGTCCTTATATGTTGTGACATTTGGTATAACAATGAATGTGACATTTTTGGAATAGTTTGGCGGATATTCATATGATATGGATATAATGTATGTTCCATTATTGGCATTTGGTTCATTTTTTGCATTTGTAACGGCTCTGTCACATATATGAGTTGGTAGTTAGCATATGATGTGGAACAGTCTCATTTGAAACGTTTTGGCCAGATTTAAAACAAGTAACATATGGTTATCATAACCATAATGTATACATTGTATCTGCTAAAACGAGTGGGGAACCCGTGATCTATGCTCCCACTGAACGCTATTACAGCACGATTCCAGCCACGTTTCAAGGATATGAAACGTCGTAGTAAGTAACGCTTGTGCGGCGATTTGGCAGGATTGCATGGTTCAGTTTAGCATATGGTTGTAATGATAATAAATAAGATAACAGCTGTGATGAAAAAGAAAAATCAAAACCCGTTACTTATCCTCGCGCTGAACGTTAAATAGAGGATTTCTGGCCCCATTGGAGAAGAGGGGAGCCCAGTGAAGGGAGATTCAGATCCCCGAGAGTTTAGCTGTAATTTATCCAGATTGATGTCGTATTTAGAAGTGGACCATACTCTGTTATAGTTTGGCTTATTCGCTTGTGATGACCAGATTGTAATTTCCAAAGAGGAGTCTTGAGGACTTTCTGTCCATCATTATGTTTGTACAGCTACTGAATTTGATTTTGCAGAGGCAAAGGAGAAGAGAGTTTTGCTGTTAATTTTCAGATGTTGTTTGTATGCAAAGTCAACTATACTCTGTTATAATTTGGCTTATTTGCTGTTGAAGACCAGATTGTAATTTCCAGAGAGGGGTCTTGAGGACTTTCTGTCCAGCATTCTTTTTGTACAGCTACTGAATTTGATTTTGCAGAGGCAGAGGAGAAGAGAGTTTTGTTGTTAATTTTTAGATGTTGTTTGTATGCAAAGTCGACTATACTCTATTATAATTTGGCTTATTTGCTGTTGAAGACCAGATTGTAATTTCCAGAGAGGGGTCTTGAGGACTTTCTGTCCAGCATTCTGTTTGTACAGCTGCTGCACTTGATTTTGCAGAGGCAGAGGAGAAGAGAGTTTTGTTGTTAATTTTCAGATGTTGTTTGTATGCAAAGTTGACTATACTCTATTATGATTTGGCTTCTTTTCCTTTTGAAAGCCATTTTGTAATTTGCAGAAGAGGTCTTGAAGGCTTTGTACAGCATTCTGTTTACAGTTGCTGAAGTTGATGTTTCAGAGTTTCCAAAACCATTTTTTGTACCATTTTAAAACCATTAATTGGATCGGTACCCATTGGAGAGGGACCCAGAGACGTAGCCCAGTGAAGGGGGTGAACTTCGTTATCAACTTCTGTTTGTGACTCTCATCTTCATTTTTTCTGTTTCTCTTTCTGTTTCAGCTTGGTTTTATTACATTTTGCATTTCACTTCTGTGTTAAGTATTTAATTTCTGTTAATGTTATTTTATGAAGTAAGCAAATTGATAAATGCATTCTTTAAATAAACTTTTAATGCACACAAGTTGAGGTCCGACGGATCACATGGAGGGGTAGGGAGGTTGCAAGGTCTTCCCACGCATCATCTTTGTTAATGTGTGTCGAATAGGTGGTCTCAAATCAAGGAAATCTGAGCGTATCCTTTTTTCATTAAGAGAAGGTACGAAGGTGTGATGAAGAGGAATGAAAGTATAGTCTCCACACAGCCAGATGATGTAGTTGTGATGAATACTCTTATGTTGAACCCCATGCGAGGTACGAGGACGGAAGGTGGCCGTATTTGGGTCATCATTGTTTGGGATGGTTTCGTTAATTCATTAATGGGTGGTTTCATTATTTATCAGACAAAGATGGTCAAGGCTAATGCCTATGATCAGGGTAGAACGCAGACTCGACTGCTAAGTATAGACGAGGAGTCGAAGAGAGGAGGAGGGATGTCTTCTAGAAATGAGAACAAAGCTGAGTAGGGGAAAATGGCCCCGCCTCGTGGAGGTCTTGGAAAACCAAGAGGTAGCGTGGGCATGACTGGTAGTCGAGGCAAAGGAAAAGATTGCAGTGGGAAGGGGAAGAGAGCAGCGACCTGGGCCCAATTGCAAGCTCATGCTGCGACAGAGGCTTTCAAAGACCGCATTCTGCTTATCTCCAGGCTTGCAAAGGAGAATATGGAAAAGGCCCTCTGGGATCAGGTCAAGGCAAAGCCAATTGAGGAGGTTCGGGAGGAGGTGGACGGGTGGGTCTCTGATCCAGGGTCCATGGCGGGGCGTGCGTCATCCCATGACCATATGGTGATGATCTACTAGGTCCTTTTGAACCTAGTCACTCAGGTGAACCTTAGGTTTACGGTCAAAATAGAGGAGCAGATGGCGGAGATGCTGGCGAAGAATGAGTGTGGCAAGGAGCCGGTCAAAGCTTGGAAGGAGCACAACGAAGAGTGCAGAAATATCCTCAACAAGGTGGAAGCTCTTAGTGTCACGTCCTCGGTTTCGACCCCATATGCATGATGTATATAATGTAAATAATCATGGTGAGGAGCTAAAGGCAAAGGCCCCACCATCGATTTTGTTGTGTATGTTTCGGCAATAGAGGTAATTGCCTATGGTATGTCGTGCTATCCGGCACATTATAATTCGGCATCATGTAAACCCGCACATCAATTAAAATAAACCACAACCAGCTACGGCAGTGCAACGTTGAATGAAAAGGGCATGGTTCCAAAGGATAAGGGGTGGGGGATGTCAAACCTTGGTTTATGGGGGAAAAACCCATGTTTCACCCATGTTTTATTACCTTTGTTGTTTGTCACCTTTTGCCTCATCCAACCTTGTCAACCTCTTTAATGCTCAGTTGGTGGTTGAGGAGTTATGGCTAAGGGCATTTATTGCTGAAGTGGTGGTGGATGTGGGAGGCTGTCAGCCTTACCCAATTGCCCACTCCACCCACGTTTGCCCATTCTTCTCCCTCACGCACTCTTCCCTGGTGAGTTTACACTCTCACCACGATTTTTGGTCTGTTGGCTTCTCACGCACAGGCTCTGGGCGATTTTAGTCTCACGCAGACATTTTCTAGGGCTCCACGAGTTGTTGAAGCACCCACGCACTGTAATTCGCGTCCTTGCTATTGTTTTGTTCATCCACGAGCAAAATCAGAGTTGTTTTCTCCTCACGCAGGGCCTCTACTGCTGGAATCCTCACGCAGAAAATCGGGTATGTCTTTCCCGTGCATTTTTCTGTTGGGTGCGAGTTTTTCCTCACGCACAAGATGTTTGGGTCATTTTTCCCATGCCGTGAGCCATGCTCGCTGTTTGTGTTTGGGGCTGTTGCCTTCCCCATGAGTTTTGCCGGCTGTGGGTTCCAATTTCGTTTTGGACCACTGTGGATTGCGAATTCATGGGTTGAATTTCCCTTGTCCGTCCACACTGGGAGCTGTTCTTCTCCTTTGTTGGAACTGTGTGATGTTGCCCAACCGTTCTATTGATGAATTGTGTGTGTTGTTGGCTGAATTTCCCTGTTTTGGGACTGTGGACTGTTGTTATCCTTCGTGGTGTGTTGTGGCTGCTGATATACCCTGGTTTGGGTGCTGTTGTTGAGTTGTTTTGGCCACGTTAGGGCCAAAACCTACTCTGAGTTGCCTTATAGGCT
>LPNX011189546.1:21003-84815 GCA_001517045.1 Pseudotsuga menziesii | reverse complement strand
ATTCCACCTCTCTCAATGGGAAGCTACATAGCAATGGAGGAAATCTCGCAATGAATCTTTGCAAGACTCTCAAGGTATGTTGAACAATGAATTTCGAAGCGATCCATATCCCTAATCTGAGATCCTCCATTATGAATCTACGTTTTGGGAGATCCATATCTCAATTCTCAGATCCTCCATTATGAATCCGCGTTTTGGGAGCTCTTTTTTACGTAAGAGCATTAATGGAGTCGTTGACCATTAATGTAACATTTCCACTTTGCCATACCCAAAAGTCGACCTAGGTAATGTTTTGATTACCATCAAATTCAATGAGTTTTAAGGTGAGATCACATTAATTTTATTGAACGGAGTTTTATGTTACTTCAAATATTGGATAGCCATATGGATATATTAAGTTTTATGTTACTTCAAATATTGGATAGCCATATGGATATATTAAGTTTTATATTAGTTTAAATACTGGATAGGCATATTGGATAGCCATATGTATATATTAAGTTTTATATTAGTTTAAATATTGGATAGGCATATGGATATAAAAGTTAAATTTTATGGATATAATGCATATTATATATGCGTAGTCATTATTATTATATTATATTTATATGTTTTGTGTTATATTATTGTTATTATATATATTAATAGATATAAGATTCATAAAATGTTTGAGGTTTAATTTTTTTTAGACATTTTGTTCATATTAGAATAAATGGATACAATTTATAATAACTTTGAGAATAAAATTCATAACTTATTATGGAATTATAAATTTAAGCATATATTGAATTATCATAATAATTTTAGGAATAAAAGTTACAGTTACTTATTTAAATCTAGAAGGGAATGGGTGTAGTCTAACCAAGCATCATTACTACTTAATGAAATTCTATAAGAAAAATACTCCTATAGGATTTTCCCTCTTCCTCTCCTCCACTACCTCTACATGAAATGTAATAAAATATACCCTAACTATTTGTATTGCCATATTATATAATTAAGCCTCCTTGGCCCCTTAATATAGGGCAAAATATTTTCTCATTTTCATATCATAGTTTAATCCCCAATATGAATGGACGTGATAGCATATTTCCTACCAATTGACACCCCCCGCGGTGATTTAATCCTAACTTTGGACGACATGGGCCCTGGAAACTAAGACCAAAGGTCACCCATTACAATCTAAAAGTAAAAAATATTTATCCATGTAAAATGAGGAAAACGACAAAACCACATGTGGAATATACTTCCTCAAAAATCGACATGGCACAGAATTTAAATGAATATATTCACTATGTCTTTTTTCTTCACTTGAATAAGTTGGATGTACTGCTTCTTGGTGAAAAGTTTTGTAGAGTTGTTGCAGACGCCTTGATCATATATCAGATTTTCAATGCGATGTAGATAGAATGCATGAAGAGAAGCCTCTTGTAGCTCATCTTTTGGTGATGAAGGAGCATCATGGGAGTGCTCTTTTCTGTGATAACATAAAATATCAGATCTGAACATAAAATCAGAGATGGAAAAGAAATTTGTGCGATCATCTCCTAACCAAAGAACATCGATGAAACCGATAGACACAATTTCTAGTGTAGCTGCATAATGGTGAACCCGATCATGAACCTTTTTCCCAAACTAATGTAAAACCATTCTAATTCTATGATAGAGCTGATGAGGCTCTAATATATCAGAAATTAAGTCATATGGAGCAGCAAGAAACCAAGGTACAGTGGCTCCAAAATCCGGTTGAGTTACAGTAGGAGAATTAGGTTCAACTAATCTACATTGACAATTGGGTAAATATGGTGAGCACAAGGATCTCAAATTCAAAATAATAAAATTTATATCAGACCCAAATGTTTTTAACAACAACCCACTTATAGCAAATGATAAGGAAAACCAATCAATGAAAGAAAACAAAGACATGACAACAACTTTCACTAGTGATACATAATAGGAAACCATGAAATTGTATAGTTTACCAAGTAAGGAGTTCAGGAGTTGTAAGGTATTTCGAGTATCAAATAGATGGGATATAGGTGTCATAACATGCATATAAGGCTGCAAATCATATTCTAAATCAGAGAAAGAAGAATCTGAATGGAGTTTGGAGGATTCATATGAAGACAAGTCATAAACTAGTGATAAAAAACTAGTATTGAGAGGAGATGGCTCTGGGAGACTAGAAGGTATTTTTTCAATGGGAGGCAAAGAGATTTCTGATTATGATATATCAGAATGAGTATCAAAATCATAGATATCAGGAACTTACTTTATTCTAGCAACCAAAGCATGAGAATCATTACCTTTGAATTGCATAGTGTTACAGTGCCCCTGGGGATCAGTAGATTATTCCCTTCTTACAAAATATGGAACATCAATGTGTTTTCTTTCGAGCAATTGAGTCATGATTTCCATTTTATTTTTAAAGAAAGAATTTTCATTATGAGAATATTTTATGCAATAGGTACATTGTGATCTTCCTTTCATGTTACCCTTCTTCTTGAAATTCGAGCCTTCATCAGTAGAGTTAGAACCTTCATCTTCAGATTCTGAATTTGTCTTTTTCTCCTTCACTTTTAGCTTTCCTTTGGACTTGAGATTCTTGCTTCCAAGAGCAAAAAGCGCATGATCCTTTGAGGTTTTGAGAGTCCCCATTTGAATTGGCTTGATTTTCTCTTGTGTGACAGAATCTATGAATGCATCCAAGGATGTCATCCTCCAATTTTGAACTGCAATTAGTAGCATAGAATGTTGACACATCAACTTAGTATTCCAGACCCAACTTTGATAGAATGGAGAGGGTTAAATGATCTTCTTCCTTCATAATCCCACACTGCTTGAGCAAAATTACTAGTGACTTAAACTTGGTGATGAATTCCTCAATGGTTTCGAATTCACCTTACCTCAATGAGATCAAATCGTTCTCTAAATGATGTCCTCTAAGATCATCTTGCTTTTCGAAGAGGGATTCAAGTTTGATCCACACTTCAAGAGGGAATTTCAAGCCATCAAGATGAGAAAGAATTTTAGGGGAGAGAGAGAGAGAGAGAGAGAGAAATCCATAAGCTTCATCCTTCCTATTATGCCTCCTTGATTTCTTAGCAATTGCATTAGCTTCGATTTCTAAGGCCATAGTAACTATGCAGAGACCTTTGTTGTACAATAGTATCTCAATCTTGGATTTCCATTCATAATAATTGAATGAAGTCAAGGTTACTATCTTAGATAGATCCATCCTCTGTTGTTTTGTTGTTGGTGAGAGAATTGAATACCTGCACAAAACTAGAAAGAATTTTTGTTTAGCCTGACTAGGCTCTGATACCATATTAGATTCTGGCAGGCAGATCTTGGGCCAAAAATAGTTTTCACATAAATTGCACAAGAAAATATAGAGGAGAATAATATTGGAAGCCTTCCATTTTCTATATTTAGTAATACAATGGTGTCACAATAAATAGAATTCCAATCATGTGGATAGGATTCGAATATACCAACTAAACCTAACTGGATGGTTAACTAGAAGTGCCTTAAATCATTATCGAAGATCACTAGTCTAAATCCACATACCTAATTCAGTTAATAATCAGTTAAAACTAGTTAAACTGATGAGGTAGGTGAGAAAAGGTGCCTACCCTCATGCAACCATGAAAAATTGGCTCTAATTGAACCAAAATACATCTAATTGAATGTAATTGGAGGTTAACTTAGCATAACTACTTACCTACCAAAACTAATTGATGAAGGTTGTTGGTGGCACTTTGAGTGACTCCTAAAATGTAGGGATTGGTCTCATAGGCACATAAGGTCATGCATGCACATGCAGTAAGTGGCAAATAACCTCTCTATGCATTACCCACACTCTAGTGGTTGGTACTGGTGGACCCAATGGAACTGGCGGACCCAAAGGATCTGGTGGACCCAATGGCACCAAACTTAAGTAAATGACTCCTAAGTTAGGCATGATGATCTAATAGACTATAAATGGACAAGGAGACAAAGGGATGATTAATAATACTCCTAAGGTTTATCTCTTACTTGTTCTCCATGGGTAGTTGTAATCATGTTATGTTTATGACTCACCTTATCCATGCACCAACTACCAATTATTTTTTATATTCTTGTTCTTTCTTTGTAGCTGTTTATTTTTAATTTGGAAGGACACCCATTAAATCAATCTTGATAGTTCACTTTTCTCATCTACCTACAATCTAGAAACAACATAGTTACTGCTCCAGTCAAAATTCTAATGTTTGTGTGTGTGTGTATGTGCTTCAAATGTGAAGCCTTCGATGCCCTTCAAGACTTATTTTACTCTTCATACAAGGGAACAATAAATTTTGTCATGCAAATAAAATTTATTTGTGCATCAGGTCCTTCACTGATGAAATTGACCATTATATTCTAACTTTGCAATTGAAGGGATGCTTCAATTTTCACCTGCCAAATTTTAGATGGATGAGAACAATTACAAAACAACAAAGGAAAAATCCCAACAAAGTATGCCACAAATTCCATCAACATTATTTATCAAGATTTAAATCACGATGAAACTTTAAAAAAATTAAAATTGAGTTTAAATTTTAGTGCCACGTGACATGTAGCCTCTTCCATCTAGTGGTTCAAAGCTCAGTCCATAATCCATTGAAATTTAATTATAAACACATCCACAACACATAACTTAACTTTATTTGTCCTAGATAATTTATGGACTCAAATACGATTATCTTAGATCTAAATTCATACATGCTAGATAAAATTGTGTAACAAACTAAATCCTATAATAAAGTCAATAATGAAATCACATTCAAATATTAACCAAATGGGACTATACAACAAGATATGGATGGAATCTTGGATTGAGATCGATTTCTTTGTAATTATTTTTTATACAATATCTATTATTTATTAAAAAAATAATTGAAAATAACTTTTTAATGTTTATCAACTTGTTTCAATACTACAATATAGTGCCTGCCACAGAGGGAATTTAACCAATTGTAATAAGTTGTATTGAAGTTTTTTGTTTCAATGTGACTTTGCAGTGGGTTGTATTGATTTTATAAAATTGATTAAAACAATAATACTTAAATTCGCATTTCCTAGGATCATACGATGGTTAAATTTTCAATACTACTCTTCCTCTGATAATAGCATCTACTTTCTTAGATTTGTAGATGATAATTTTCTTCCTCGATGCAAGCCAAAGGCCATCGCAATTATGTGCAAGCCTTCAAAATTTTGCTCCATGACCTTGTCTTAGTGTAGCGTTCAAATCCTCCAAAACCATGTTCTACAAAGCATGTCTGCTTTATTCTATGCAACAATGATCACTTGTTAGATGGGATGTGTGCTATAATATAAGGTGGTTGTGCTACTAGTCATGGATTTGTGATTTCGTCAATTATGGATAGTCCTAGAGCCTCAAGGCTTGGAGCATAATTGAATGAGGCTATACAATAAGATATTTATGGAGGTGAATAATACAACATGATTGAAAAACTTTGAGAAGGGAGTCAAAGATAGAGTTACATACTCTTTGGTATATATCTATGTTGCAATTTTTGGTTATAAAACTTGCCCAAAATTAAGTGATTTGATTGAGAAAATTTCTCAAAATAAGACATTAATTTTGATAACACTTTCTCCTAGGTGGATAATCTATATTATATTGGAAAATGTGATCCAAAAACACCAAGGTTCTATGTACCTTTCTACTCTTTTCCATAAGGCTATAAACAATAATAATGTTTGATGCATGTTGCAGCTCTAAGAGCCATGCATTAATTGACAATCACCTTTGGTAAGATGGTATCCTAGTAGCAAATAAAGCATTAATTAATAATCACTTGTGTTAAGCTGGTATCCTAGTAGCAAATAAACACATTAATGTTGGTTTTGTTTTAGCAAGATATCATGGTTGTAATCAACTTCCAATATGATTCAAACACTTAACATAGTTTGACAACTATTCCTTCCCAAATTACAACTAGCCTATGTGTAAAGTGAATAAGTAATAATGCATTAATAATGAATGCAATCACATAAACCAAAATTAAATTGTGCAACCGATGATTAAAAATTAGTATTAGAATCAATTCATCATATTTTGTACCGGTTTATAATTAATGCAATTACGTTATTGGAATAAGAGAATGTGGACATGAAGTTGTGGTTAATCAAATGGTTATTGTAATTTGGAAATGCGTTTGTGAAAGTGGATTTGGAAATTCAGTTAACCAAATGATTATTTGATTTTAGAAATGTGATTATGAAAGTTGAAAGTTTGAAAATGAAGTGCTTTTAACTTTTATATTTTTGTTTATATCATTATCCCAATTTCCAAAGTCATTTTCCAACTTAGCCTGTGGCTACTTCCACCATCACCGTTGAATCTCGAGCCTATTTCAATTTCATATTTCTACATTGTTTCATGTTTTAGTACATGCTATAGTTATGGTAGTTGAATGGGGAGTAGGAGCTCATTATAGGGAACAATTATCTCAGGATTTCAAGGAACATTGGGCATAGTCAGTTGGCTAGGCGGGAGAATGAACACAATAATCAAGTCTCTTGTTGGAGCAATTTCCTTGATCACTTTTTATTATTATCAATATTTACTTCATCATTGAGAAGTTAGACACATAGATTCATATTGACAAGCGAGATGGTGGGTCACATCCTATTTGCTAGGGATTATGAGTGGTTAATATAGAGACTCAACTAGAAGAGTTCATCCATTCCTCTTGAATGGCTCCATTGGTATTTACCATGTATTTACATGAAGTTGAATATACTACTGAAGCACCCCCAAAAATCATAGAAGAAAATCTTTCATTGCAATTGGATATCACTCTTAGTGTCTACAAGAATCATGACTGATTTAGCTTGTGATTTGGCCTACGATTTAGGATTTTAGGGGAAGAGGTACCTTAAACCATTCTTATCAAAACCACAAGTTCAAACTAGAGTAACTCTTGATCCTTCCTCAACCTACTTCCAATGCCGAGTTCGATCCTTTCTCAAGTTGTTTCCATCATTACTCTGGATCCCTTCTTAGGATACTTCCACCTTTTGTTTCCTTTTTCATTCATACAGTATATCACACCCTCTCTAGGAACTAGGGCTTTGCCTAAGAAAAGGAGGGGCACATCTACCCTAACACCACTGGTCCAACACCCACCTGTATAAGTGCACATCCCCACTAGGTATATAAAAAGATACCTCCCTTAATGATTATTTCCTCTAGGGGAGTATGTCTCTCCTTTGGTTTGTAAAACTGAGAAAGCATAAACATATATAAAGAGATTCCTTCCTGTAGTGGAGCTTGATATTCGTTGGGTTGTTCTTGTGGTTGAATGGTTTTTCAAGTATGTGTAACATGATAATAGTTTTTTATTATGTTATTTTATAAGTACATTTATTTGTTTCTTCTTGGAATGACAGAAGTTTGTCATTGAAGTGATTCAAGCTTATAGTTAAATGGTATAATTTTTAAATTCACTCCCACTTTTGTATTTATTGATCTTTATGTTCATTGGATACTATAGATTGCATTTCATTTTCATCGAATCTTGTTTTTTCTCTTAGAAGTTTTATTACTTTTAATTCAATATTCATTGGTTATAAATGTTTTTCCATTAGTTTCTTCATATTGTCAAGTATTGTTTATGTCTATTAAATTTCCTCTATATGAGTTCCGGGGTTATTAGATTTTCCATTACTTATTAAAAATTATAGAGTGGAATAGTGTAAATTTTTTTACTCTATCAAAATTTTTTATTAGATTATTTTTAATATCCAATGAAATTTTGATGTATTATTACATTTTCAAAGGAAAAGAATGGCTTATTTTAACATGTAATTATTGAAGAGTAAAGTGAAAGAAGGCCCTATCCTTCAAATTATATGTGTGTAGAGATGCATGCCATGACAACTAAATAATATGAGAAAACCTAATAAGTTTTATAATTTCATTTCATCTCTACTCATGTACTAATTTTTTTTTGACATTTTGGATTTTTATCTCGTGTGTCATGAAACTTTTTGGTGAAAAAATAACCCTTAATTGTATGAAGTTTTATTTAAAAAGACACCCTTCAATAATAATGTTTTTGCTAAAGAATTTAATTTTCAAGTAAAATATATTGTTTTATAAAGAGTTTAGTTTCTAGTTAAAAGTTCACAATAGACTCATTTACCCATGTTTTTGGTTGATCATGCAATAATAGTGACAAAAACAACAAAAAATTAACATGAACAAAAAGTGGATCTTAGAATCCATTCAAGGAGTTAATGTCAAGCAACATGTAAAGTAACAAACCATAGAAATATTTCAGCCATAGGAATTGAGTTGAAAGGCCCTTTGAAGAGGTGTTTCATTAAAAAATCATATTGGAATCAAGATTGTACTATGTGATTCTCTTCAACATGTGTCACAAAAAGTTTTATAAAAACTTGCACATATAAAATTTGATCTTGTATTTTACTTCATTTATAATTGAAAGCATTTAGTTTGTTAATATAGGACATTCAATTTATTTTAATTTTATAAAAATGAAATGAAGCAAACTAATAATTTAACATAGTAATTTAAATATTTAAATATTTCTTGATAAAAAATTATTTTTTGAGCACAAGTTCCTCCTTTATATGGAATAAATCATTTTCACAAAAAATGTGAATAGATAAATAAATAATAAGAACAATTTCATATTTAAAATAAAACAAAAAATAGTTTCATTACAATTTATCTTTAAATTATTACTAAATTTATAAATAAAAAATAAAAATAAAACTTACTAAAATAAAAATTAATGATAATTTGAAACAATTATTAACCATAAAAATAAGTTTAAAAGAATTGTTTGCCCATTCGTAATAACTATTGAAAAAATAATTAACCCAATGAGAAAATTGTTTACCCATTCTTTAAAAGTGTTGGTTAAGTATTTTAAAACATTTGACAAGAAAATTGAAAAAATAATTAACCCAATGAGAAAATTGTTTACCCATTCTTTAAAAGTGTTGGTTAAGTATTTTAAAACATTTGACAAGAAAAATGCCTACTAAAATATATGATTAGCAACTTAGTCAAGTTCCAAGAAAAATGCCTTGTGAAACATATGATTCACAAAGTCAAATTCCAACAGTTTTTTTTATGTTGCTTCAGCCAATTAGATGAGAGGTATTGGTATACATCTTTTGATTAGTCAAGACCATTACTTTTGTATGTAAATTGGTGTAGGTCACAGCACTAACACCAGATTTGAACTTCTAGCGTTGTGGATTTTACTCATCTCAACCAAAATATTTGGTCTTCCTTATCTTCACATTCAAGGAGACTCCTTAGTCATTATCAACTGGTTCAATAGGAGATCAACCCTCTCTTCTCTCTCCCTTGATGGCTGGTGTTAAAACATCAGAGATCTGGAATCATACTTATCTAGCTCGATGTTGTTCACGTTTACATAGAGTACAATGTCATGGCTGATGGCTTATCCAAAGAAGCATTATCTAAGGCTTCACTACAGTTTTCTGAATTCACTAAAGGTGAATGTACTGAGTGTGGTACACTTCAGCTATTTTAGCTTTCATTCTGATCAAGAAATTGTGATGCCTT
The DNA here is from genome assembly GCA_001517045.1 of Pseudotsuga menziesii. NCBI lineage: Eukaryota > Viridiplantae > Streptophyta > Pinopsida > Pinales > Pinaceae > Pseudotsuga > Pseudotsuga menziesii. Next base: position 75,193 of record LPNX011189546.1, on the reverse strand, counting down.
TTGAGTTTGGTAGTTATAAACATCCTTTGGATTTTGGAGGTGGATGATCCCTCATTTTTTTATGACTTACTAGATGTGTTTCTTTGGATTAGCCTTCTGTTCATGACAAGTATACCTCTATCATGAGGGTAGCTGATTGGATGAAGGTTCTGATACTCCATATTCTAGAATTCTAGAATCTCTCTTTTTTGCTGATACCTGAAAGTTGAGGATGTATAGCTGTAGCTATGATCTTGCCACGTGCATAGACATTACTGCCGATGTAACAAGTTACCTTTGATTTCCATGAAATAACAAGGAAGTGATATTTTATTGGGAGTAAGCTATCTACCCGACCATTTACACCGGGGCCCATCCAATGCCCTTGAGTGATAGCTTACTCCGTTACTCTTCCGTGAGACCAAGAACAATCGGACTCTGCTTCTTCTCCGACATTTTCATGGCAGATCAATTCTACAACAAACTACTATTACACTCTGGTATAATGCAACAATGAAGAATACTGATTTACCCAATCAAATTGAATCTACAGACTAGACAGATCTAAACCTAATATGAAATTGTGTAGTGTATATATTTTAAAATTCTGTTATGGGCACCTTTCGATTTTAGGATTGAGATCTATATAATAAATATCATTAGATCAATTCCAATGCGATCAGGGTTTAAACTCGGGTTCCATAAAACAAACAAAAGAGTTGATTAACTCTTACAAGAGAGTTGGTAAATCGTTTCAAGTTTTAGATTTTTTTCTGTTATTTTTATGGAGTTGACTAAAATTATATAGTTCCAAACATATATTTGCAATTTTTATAAAAGTTCCAATCAAAACTTACAATTTTTAACTTAAAAAACAAGAATTTCTATGACTGGATCATGGATAAATTTAAAAGTGTAGTTGGTGTGAAAGTAAGTATTTGAGTGTACAGTACCCTCCACGTACAATCCAGATTCTTAATGTTGAAGCTGCCAACATGGAGAAAGAAACGAAATAATTGAAAGCATGTCTCATCTGTATGGAGATTTGATTTTGGAACTGGAAAGAAAGCAGACCCAGTTCTTGGTGATTTGGGCGTTGTGATTTAGTTGGAACTGGAAAGAAAATCAGACCAGTTCTTGGTAATTTGGACTGCTTCAGATGGACCCCGTGCAAATCCTTCTCTTCTCTGGTAGATAGCTTACTCCATTTTCTTATGGAAAAAAGTCAAATTCCAACCTGGACTATATGAGGTAGAATACTTAATATTATATTAAAAATATTACTAATATTATATTACAAATAACAGTGAGACTATATCATTTTTATTTTTAAAAATTTACAATCCTTATCTCCAAATATCTTGAATTAATACAATATTCCCACACCAAATCCTTCTCTGGTAGATAGCTTACTCCATTTTCTTATGGAAAAAAGTCAAATTCCAACATGGACTATATGGGGTTGAATACTTAATATTATATTAAAAATAGCACTAATATTATATTACAAATAACAGTGAGACTATATCATTTTTTATTTTTAAAAATTTACAATCCTTATCTCCAAATATCTTAAATTAATACAATATTCCCACGCACCATTGAGTGGTTGTTATTAGGTGGAGTTGACATCCAAAACTCAAACAAGCAGCAGTGGAGGGGCAGGAGCCCCTTAAACAGTTCGATAACATGCGCTCGGTCGCTGTGGGCTTATCATCTGGTTCCTCCGTCTCCGTCCCTGTCCCAAAGCTGCTTCTCATCTTCGTCTTTGTATTGGCACTGGCGGGGCGTTTGCTAAATCGGTTACTCGCTCCTCTTCGTAGAATTGGGATTTTGGAAGAACCTCACCACTATCCTGACCCTGACCATGACCCTCTCACCCTCTGGCCCAGAAGTACAATCTCCCCGCCGTCTTTACAACCTCTTCAGACCATCCGTGAGAGTCTGCCCGCAGTGGTAGAATACAGCAGTTTAGCAGCAGCAAGTCGGTGTGTCGAATTAGATATAATTTGTTCTGTTTGTTTGAGCGACTTCGCGGCGAATGATCGAATCCAGCAGCTTCTTGAATGTGGGCATGCTTTTCATCTCAATTGTTTGGAAAAGTGGTTCGATTATCAGAGGTATAACAACTGTCCTCTCTGTAGATCTCCCGTATATCTGCCATCTTCTAAACGCAGCACCAATGGAGATCATTATCAGGGACAAGTTTCATGAAATATTGCTATTATTTGTTAATCTTATTTTATTAAGTACAAACATTCGATTCAATGCTAGGAATCTGTTCAGATTGTGAGTTCAATCTGGAGGAACTTCTAAATTTCTGCACTGTGCAAATTTATAAACTTTCACACAATTTTTTTCTTATTTTTTTTAGATATTGTGTTCTTTAATGAAACAAAGCCAATTATAACTTTGATTGATCGCTCATAATTGTAATGTTTTTCTATATTGATAGCAACTTCTTTTCCTTGGTTTTCATGGACGTCTTGTACGCTAAATGCAATGAAAAGAGGGAAAAATAGAAATAAAAAACTTTTTAGGTATTCAGTAACATTTTATATTTGTTGGATCTTGTTGAGAAGCTTTCCTGTTGATCTCTTCTTTATTAGCATTATCATTGTTATATGGGATGAAACATTTTATCTTTGTTGGATCTTGTTGAGAAGCTTTCCTGTGGATCTCTTCTTTATTAGCATTATCATTGTTATATGGGATGAATGGAAGGATTACTCATAACAAAATATCTCATAACATCACAATCCGTGAGGGCTCTGGAAAAATAGCAGTCTAAAACCTTATCTCGAGTACAGTTTCGATTTAGTTTCTCGATTTAGTTTCTCATTAAGTAGAAAACAAGTCTTCAGCGAGAGAGAGCGTTATGTATCTTATGATAAATCCAAAACCCGTTTTGCTAAGTCACTTTCTTGTTGAATTCTGTGTCATTTACTTACTTCATTAACTAATCTCCCTTTACTTCTACTCAGTTGCTTGTATTTCTGCAAAACATAATTCCAAATTGGACCAGCGGTTTTCAACATCTTACTCCATCTTAATGAATGATATTTCTTAAAATTTCATGGTTTCTCAGTTTTATTTTGACTTTAGTCTTTGGAATACCTTCATAAACTAATCTTACCTTATGGAACCCCTACTAGTTTTCTGGTATGAAAATGATTCTCGTTCTCTTCCAGCAGGTTTTGTAACTTTACCAAATTCTTTGTCAGTCAATATTTTAGTTTCGCATTCAGAAATTATGATTGATGATCCATGTTTCTTAAATTAAATTCATAACTCGGCAAATTACTTTTAAAAATGATTATGTTAATATTTTTAATTTCAATCAGCACTTTTTCTTTCTTTTTTTTGACTCCATAGGCACTTTACAACCCAGTAGGGGGATCAGATCTTGATGTCTGCTATAAATATTATGAGTACTTTTTCTTTCTTTTTTTGAGTAGATAGGCACTTTACAACCCAGTAGGGGGATCAGATCTTGATGTCGGCTATAAATATTATGAGTAGGGGATCAGATCTTGATGTCAACTATAAATATTATGATAAATATTATCAGGGAGATGTCGTAACCTTATGTAACATTTCTCATGTAAAAATGGGTTATAAATATTTACTTTTTACTCTTATTTACTTACTTATAATGTAGATTTTATCGACCATTAATTAAAAGTACTACATAAATTAAGAATTAAAAACTTTTAAAAACAAAACATTTTGTTATGGATTAGCAATGCCTAGTTACTTCCCGGGTTTCAAGTAATAATAATTATATTCAAGAAATGTTATTATGTAAGTTTTAGTAAAACTAAGGTAAAAAAATTCAATTAAATTTGGCCAAAATGTTTTTAGATTTTGGTAACACTTTTTCCATTAAAACTTGGGCAAACTTTTTTCAAATCTCATACAAGATTGAGGTAAAATGTTTTGTATTAAAATTTAGGCAAAATGTTTTCAAATCTCAGACAAGATTCATGTAATTTTTTTTTATTAAAATTTAAAAAATGTTTTCATGTAAAACCTTTTGTATTAAAACTTGGGAAAAACCTTTTCAAAGCTCATACAAGATTGGGCTAAAACTTTTTCTACTGGGCAAAACATTTTCATATTTCATACAAATTCTGGTAAAAGGTTTTCATGGGCAAAAAGTTTTCAGCATAACATCTTATAACAAATAATCAGTCTTAGCATACCCATACTCACCCAAAACAATGAGCCTTAATTTAAAAATATTCTTTTAATTGTTTTCAACCAACAACTAGCATTAATTTAAAAATTTTCTTTTAATTGTTTTCAACGAACCCACTTTAACAGCTGGAATGTTAGAAATTAAATTCTATGTTTTGTGGTAAACTACTCCGCTATATCCTTGGTTGGCATCTCTTCAATTTGTCTTAAAAAAAGAAAAGTCAATTCCAGAAAATAAGATTTTAAATAAAAAGTAGTTTGTTGTTTTTTTCAATTGGTTTCCCACATACTCCAAGAGAGGATTTAGAAGAAACGAAAATCATAAATAATTTGGAGTGGGCGTTATCTAAGGTAACGTGAAGCTTGCTCTATACAACTTATTTTCTTTGAAATTAACAGAAGTTCTCTGTAAAGAATCCAATATTTAACCATTAAAACACCCTGTTTGGAATTGATGTTATCGAAAATAACGCGTCCATTGGAAGCTTGCTGTATACAACTTATATTCTTGTAAGTATTCCACCAAAGAGCTGTAGCCCAACTTTGTTGGAGAAACCAATTGTTTAACCCAACTTTGATAGGTAGTATTGTCCAACTTTGTTGGAGAAACCAATTGTTTAACCCAACTTTGATGGGTAGTATCGTCCTAAAGTTTATTAACACCTTCCTTTTTAACACGCTCACATACATCTACATTTTTTATTCTTTACCATTCTTCTATAATCATTTCCTAGTTTAAAAAACTAGTGCTTTGACCCGCTCGGCTAGTACCTGTGCTAACGCTTTGTATCTGGGGTCATTTTATTTTGAGCCATTCATTGTCTCGCTGCGCGATCTCTGCTGCAAGCTAAAGAAGTCCGCCATAGGCTATCGCCCGTTGGACCACCCCTTTCAATAGATGTCAACCATTAACTACTGGGACTAACTGCTCACTGGTTGGCTTGAGGAAGGCTATGCTTGCTATCATGAGGCTAGCTGGTAGGTGAGGTCTACCCCGCACACGTACCTTCCCGCAACTTCACCCGCCCGCTGTCAACAACAACCGCTCTATCCCGCTCAACCGCACCCACATGACTTGACCCGTCATACCTGCATTACTTGAGAAAACAAAGAAACACACGGTAGAAAACAACAAACAAACGAGGTCTACTTACTTCAACTATGTAGTGTTTAGTGTTTATCTTTTATTTATTTATTTATTTTTGTAGAGTGCAATAGAAATAGAAATATGGGAAAAGTTTAATCAATCTTAAATTTAAAAGTTAGATTTATTATGTCTATGGGAGTTTACATCTTAGAATTTTGTGATGGACTACTATTTATGTGATCCAACCAACAGTTGGTATGTTGTCGAACTTCGACAAAGTTTAGCACTTTGACTACTTCGACTGCTTCGACACGTTCAACATTGGCTTCGACAAGTCCGTACCTCGACACAACTGACCTTGACAACCTCGATAGGCTTTGCGCTCGACATACACCATCTTGACAAGCCTTGTCGACATCAACGACTATCGAACATTGAAAGTTTGTCTCTCTATCTTCTAGTCGTCTGCGGTGGTTGAAATTATGAACCGTTATAACTTCTCTTGTAACTTAATGTAAATGGTAGTCACCCAAGCGTCTTGAAATTTTATATAAACATGTACAATATTGTAACAATCAACCAACCTTAATGGAGAAGAAGTAATAATAGAAATTGGTTCAAATTATTGCATATTGTCTGTGCGCATACTTTCTATCAATATAGTGTATTTCCCACTTTACTTATTCTTTTTTTAAGCTTCCACCATAACAGTGCTCGACTCATTCAGTTGACTATTGTTGCCAGCATGCACCTGGGCACGACCTCGATCATTGGTATCAGAGCTTGATCTTGTTCAGAGCTCAAGTTATATCAACACTTCCATCGAAGTTATTTAACTTATGCATGTTCAAACACGCTCACAAACTCAGCAACACAAGAAGACACTTGCTTCGACTTCAGAAAAGATGGCCGAAGAAGCAGAAAATAGACATGCACTTGGAGAGACAGAGAAATTCATAGAAAAAGAATTGGCTTGCTAGCGTACCAAAATGTTCGCCCAGTTCAATGAGATTCTCATGCGATTTGCTTTGAACTTCAGGGAATCCTCAATGTGACCTCACTTTGATAAAATCAACCCCTTCAAAGTGCAAATGGATCTAGACATACCGAATCCATCAGAATCCCCTTGAAGTCTAGATTGATGCGGAATCCATCGACAATTGGGTACAACAACTAGAATTTTACTACTCCATGAATCAACTCTCTGAAGTGGAAAATATCACCATTGCATCCTTAAAGATGTCGACCTCCGTAAACTGTTGGTGGGAGAATTTATAGACAGAAATGGAAAAAGAAGAAAACCCCATAGACACATGGGTAAAATTTGTCGAATATGTTCAAAAGGAGTTCTAATCGCCCAAGTATCCTGAACAATAGTATAAGAAGTGGCAAAATCTAAGGAAATGGAAAGAACAGCCGGTGCAGAGTTACACCGATGAGTTTTATCGAATCATGGCTAGACTTGGCATCCAAGAAGAATAAAAATTGCTTGTCATGAAGTATGCCAATAGTTTGTCCCCGTACATTCAGCAAGAGATAGAGTTTCTGACTGTCAGTATGCTTGGGGATGCATTTCATTATGCCAGCAAGCTTGATGCTAAAAAAAAGGAAAATCACGTTTCACGAACAAGCCAACAGATCGAACATTTGATAAGAAGTCATCAGTCAACTCTGAAAAGTCAAAGCACCCTATTAGCACCCTATAAATTTCCTGTGGATGCTGCAAGAATTCATAGGGGTAACCATTTCAACCAGCTTTAGAATGTATTTCTATCCGATATGATTAGAGAGGGCTCTCTCTTGTCATAGAGGAAAGAAACACATATATATAAAGATTTGGATAACTCGCAAAAGGCTAAATTTCTGTAGGTAGTAGGGCATTGATAGATTTACCAAGTGGCAGGGAGACATGTTGAAAAGTCATTGGGCCATGGAGTCAAATGCCGAATCAATCAAGGCTATTATAGCATAAACGAGAAAGGGACTTTCCTTTGTATTCTGAGGCTAAATATTTTGCAAGAATGATGAAGGGAGAAGGAGAGGGAAATCCCAATGAAGCAACATGCACCTATCTATGCATGAATCTCTTGCACCGTCTTTAGTAGAATAAACAAAAAAGGCTAATATCTGCAGTAGAGCATAGGAGATGAATTCCAAAGATTTATTAGAACACAGTAACAAATGCAGCGTTTGATACTAGGAGCGCTTAACTAAGAGATAATTCCATGTATACTAATCTAGAGCGCATTAACAGAAATACACATAAATGAAAGTGATAAACAAGAGAAATAGACTGAATGTAACCACCGTGATGAATCTCAGAAACGCAAGAGCATATTTCTCATTATCCAGACCAAGAGAGTTACATAAACAACATGAGAGAAAAATGATTTCTAATGAAAATTCCAACCCTTGCCTCACTAAATGAGGACTTATTTATAATGTCATGGCTCCCAGGACCAACCCCGAAATAGAGCCCAATTGTGTTACAAAATTCAAGAATAAAATCTTGGACCATCATTTCAAATCTAAATGATTTCTTGAGGGGGCATGTTTGCTATGATTCATTGCCTAAAATTGGCATTACAGTGCAACAACCGCGTCGACCCTAAAATGGTAATTGCAGAAGGGGAGGCGTACGTTCGCTCACTCTGATGGCGACGCATGGTTCTTTCTAACGGTTTCAGTTTTTCAGGCATGGCGATACTTCTCTGAATCTTTCCCTTACTCCCACTGAGTGTCGCATTCGTGAATACCCCTTTCCCTCGAGCACCTTGTGTCGCACAACCTCGTTTCTGACCGTAGATCTCACCTATGATAAGATATGTCGTTGTCTATTGTGTCCCTTTATGCAATTTCACACTCATCGTCTGAGTTAACCTCTCTGTATATTTTGGCGACAAAGCCGTCCTGTGCCGTCGATCTGGACCACATTCGATATTGACCGTTGAGAAATGTAGGGCCTTAAAGGTGTCATGCAAGCCTTCTTCGCTAACCACTGTGAACTTTCCTCTAGCGAAAACAATTGGAACCGTATATTAAGTGCCATGTCATATGTCGATCGTCCATATGTGCGAGCCCTATTACCCCTTTGCATCGCTTCATTATGCTAACAGCAGTGCATGTTGTCTCCGCGAATCGTTTCCCCTCCGTTGATCACTAGCGTTGGAAGATCTTGAATGTTGGAGTTTGGGCAGAGGGATGATTTTCGTGATCCTCCATGGTTTGGTGGATCGCGCCTTTCCCTTTTAACGAAAGATCTCCCGTCGTCGATCTATCTAGTCATGCGCTCGTGTTGTTGATTTTCAGGGTTGACGAGGTCTAATTGCATTGTTGGGATTTGTCCTCGGATATTGCCTATCCACTGGTTGTCCTTCAGCTTGGGATGAGACTGGTCCCATGTGCCATTTCCCTTCCAAAATTCTTAGCAACTGGTGCGAGCCAGGTGCTAACAATGACTCCAACTCGAGGATGCTATCCTCCCTGCAAGGTAGCAAAGAGCCACATATGCCATGTGCCTTATCCATTGGGACGTCCTACCTTACCTACAACTTTTTGCGATTTACCTGGACAACAAACTTTAATGATGGCATCTCTTAGAGATCTTACAGCCTTCACCTCGGGGTTTAAATATCATTAGAGGGCCACCCACACATGCAATATATTCTAAAAGAAAAGGAAATGATATTTACAATGACGATGGCACTGAGTTCTTTTACAAAAAGTAGTGTTTGAGGAGCCTTCCAGTAACCGGAGCTTCGAATACCAATCCACCTTCCATCTCCTCCAACACATAAGCATTCTTTCTCCTAAAGGCAGAGATCTTGTACAATCCTTTTCATATGTGATCAAACTTTCCATGTTTTCCTTTCACCTCGCGGGGAGCATCCCACTGCAACACCACATCACCTATCTGGAAATCGTCGGGTTTGGTTCTTCTGTCGAAAATATCTTTCATCTTCTTCTGGAAAAGCTAGGTCCTGTCGAATGTCTGCTTCCTTTGCTACTGTACCTCAACTAATTGACACATCCTCCTCTGGGTGGGATGAGCCTTAGCATTCTCTTTTTGTAACAATCTCATCACTAGTAGGCTTAGGGAGTTGCAAAAAATTACTTCTGAGCCATAGACTAGCTGAAATGGAGAAGTGCCTATAGACTTCTTTAACCTAATTCTATCAACCCACAAAGCGTGAATTAGTTTAGTATGCCAAGCCTTTTTGTTTTCCCACAACAAATTCTTTATGATCCTCATAAGACTTTTGTTTGAGGACTTAGCCAGTCCATTCCCCTAGGGGTAGTAAGCTGTGGAATGCCCCAGCTGTATTTGGTATTTGAAATAGAAGGCGATCATTTTCTTGGACTTAAATGCTGGGGCATTATCAGTAATTATTTTCCCGGGGACACCAAACCTGGACAAGGTATGCTCCTCCAAAAACTACATGATTACTATTTTGGTGGTCTGTCTAGTGGGGATGGCCTCAATCCATTTCGTGAAGTAATCAGTGGCGGTCAGGATCCACCAGTGTTGCCATGAAGAGTGAGGATTTATTTCTCCAAAAAATATAGCCCCCATTGCTGGAAGGGGGCTTCAACCTGGATGGGCTTCAAAGGAAATGGTGCTAATTTGTATCTGCCTTAAAAAATATGACATTTATGGCAGGATTCTACCTTCTTGTGGGTGTCAAATAATAAATATCGTAGGCCAATAGAATCCGGGCTGCATAATTTTGTTGATCGTGGTTTTCTAGTAGTGATGCCATCCACATTCTCTTGCACGAAATTCATCAATGAGTCTTTTGGCCTCGTGTTCGTCCATGCAATTCAACAGAATTCCCCCAGGCTCTTTCCAGTACAACTTCGCGTTCAGGATGCAAAACCTTGTTGCTTTCTGTTTGAGGAATCTGGCTCCAGTTTTATCCATGCTTGGTGGATCGTGCAAATTCTGTAGGATGAAAATGATGTTAGCATACTAAGGTGCCGATATAAAGTTCTCACCTATTGGGGGGTCCGGTTGTAGCTGAAGATCCAGCTCTTCAGCTGACAACTTAGCAATCATGTGCATGCTGAGGGTATCGCAGTTAGACTGGGCCATGAGTTTAGCTAACCCCTAGCCTTTGACCAAATTTGTGATTTTTATTTCCAGGTCGTACTCGAGTAGAATTGCGATCCATTTTCCCCTTCGTCCCTCCAGATTCGGTTGAGTTAGGATGTCCTTCACAGCGCTGGTGGGAACGTGGGCTATAATATGGGAATGTAGGATGTACACTCTAAAATCCTTTAGAGCCTACACCAAAGCATATGCTTGCTTTTCCAAGATGTTATATTTCAATGGAGCATCCCTCAAAGTCTTGCTGTAGAAGGTGATGGGCTGTTCATATCCTTCATGGTTCTTTTGCAGTAGCACCCCTGTGACCATATACTCAGAGGAAAACGAGAAGATGAGGAAATCTTTGGAGAAATATGAGCTCACGAGGACAAGTGCCTCGGCTATGGCCCTCTTTATGCCCTTGAAGGAATGTCTGGCTTCGGGTGTCCACCTGATCTCTTGGTCCTTTCCTAGCATGTTAGTTATATATTTGACTATTTCGGAAAATGCAACAATACATCTTATGAGGAAATTTACCTTTCTTATGAACGATTGAACCTCTGCCTTGTTCCGAGGGAGATCAATTTTTCTAATAGCCTCGATCCTCTTTAGGTATATCTTGATTCCTTCTTGAGAGATTATATGCCAGAGCAACTTTCCTTCCTTCATAGCAAATAACGACTTTTTAGGGTTCATGGAGATGCCAAATTTTCTGCACTTCTTGAATGTTTTCAACAGGTGAGAGACGTGTTCTTAATCAGATTTGGAGAAAACAGTGATGTCGTCCAGATAAATAACCAAGATTTTATCCTTTTCATCTGCGAATGCTATGTCCATGGCCTGTTGGAACATTGTGCCCACGTTCATCAACCCAAACGACATTTTAGCATACATGAAGGTGCCCCAAGGGGTGGCGAAATCTGTCTTCTCTTGGTCATCAGGATGAACCACAATATGGTTATAACTCGAGGAACCATCCAACGTAGAGATTCTTTGAGAACCTACTACTTTCTGCTAGATATGGTCCATTTTGGGAAGGGGGTAATGGTCCTTCAAAGAAAATCTATTCAAATTTCTAAAGTCAATACAAATTCTTATTTCCTTGTTATTTTTTCTAACAGGGACCAGGTTTTCCACCCAACGTGAGAATTTGAGGGCTACAATGATTTTGGCTTCAAACAACTTCTTGATCTCCTTTTCCACTAGGGGAAACAACTTGGGGTTCATTTTCTAAGCTTCTGTTTGAACGACATCTCATCCTTCTTTAGTGGTATGGTATGCTGGATGATACTGGTGTCGTAAGACTTGAGGTCCTTGTAACTCCAGGTGAAGACATCAGAATATTCTTTAATCAATGAGATATACCTCTATTTGGCTTCAGGGGAGAGAGTTCTTTCTATTTTGATGATCTTAGTTTGTTGTTCTGTCCCAATATTTACCTCCTCTATATCTTCACAGTTTGGGACCAATTGAGGCTCTCACGCTACATCATTTGTATTGAAGAGTTTATCTAGAGGGATTGGACCTTTAGGGACATAATTTCCCTTTAGCTGCAAAATTTATTTGCCACACAGATCATTCTTGTACTCATGTTGCAACTCAGGATCTTGCATTTTAGGCTCCCGAACCCCCTCCTCCTTACTTTCTTTGTTGTCATCCATAGCAATGGGATCCTCTTCCCAAACAACTTCCTTTAGATCCACTGTATGCTTTTGCAAAGCTTCTTGAATGGGGGATACTTCCCCCTAAAATTTGTTTTCTTCATCGACAACAACTCCCTCGAAATCCCCAATGAGAGTGAGGAACTGGTGGATTTGTTTGTCATCTTCGAACACTTGCCAGTTTTTCACATTGTCTGGGATAGAAGGTTTGTGCCTCACTTCAATTTCATACCTCCCTATAGGGTTCTTGGGTACATATAAAGCCGATGTCAAGGTGGCCAGGGAATCCACTTCGCAATTTTGTACTCTAGGGATCAACTTGAAGCTGCATTCCTTGAAGCCTTCTATGAGGTCTTGGGAGGTGTTCTAGTAGCTTCTCATTCAGGGAATCCTGGCCTGATATTCGTCGGTCATTTTCTTGATTACCAGCTCAGAGTCTCCACGTAACACCACCATCCTGACTTGGAGCTTCTTTAAGGCGAGGATTGCCAATATCATTGGTTCATATTCTGCATCATTATTTGTACAGTTAAAAATGAGCTTGTAGGAATACCTCAAAGCGTGGAATCCTGGGCCGGGGATCTCATCCATATTCCTACCCCTGCTCCTTCTCTGTAGGTCGATCCATCAAAATCCACGTCCCATATTCCGCTTAATTCCTCTTCAGTAGGTTCAAAGGCAGCATTTCTTTAAGTGTGAACCTTCTTCATCCCCGTCTATCAAGAAAATAGCGGACCCTGTCTCTATGTCCAAGAAGTATATAGGGTGGTTTTGTGGCTGTTCAACACTGGTTACCATATAGGAAATTTTTTTCTCTTGAAACAGTCTTATCTCTATTCCAAAAATGGGAATAGTGGCATACGACATATCCATCTGGAGGACGCCTTTGAGCTTGGATGCCTAATATCTAGATAACGTCATCCCAAATTTTGGGGGAAGGTCAACCACCACCACCTCCATGACCAGGGTTTCAGCCGGGATTTGAACAAGAGAGATGACCAAGTCTTTGATGAGACCCAGGAATTTGTCTTTATTAGAATCAGAAGAGAATAGATCCTTATAGGGTCTAGTCACATCTAATCCTAGTTGATCCATGATCCTTCTAGGCATCAGGTTGTGGGATGCTCTTGAATCGAGCATGGCAATGTGGAGGATGGCATTGTGAATGTTCAGGCTAACATAGAAAGGGGGGAATTCTTCATTAGAGGGCTCGTCTACATGGGGGCCAAACAGGATGGTGGGCCTATCATCTTACGAATTTAGGTTGTCTGATATGACGAAGATTTCCTCTAGAGGTTGAAAATCGTAGAAATTTTGGAATGATATTCTGAGTTCTTCAGCAGTTCAGTGAGGGAGATAGATATTTTAACCTTTGCAATTTCAGCCTCCAGGTTGAAAGAAACCTATCCCTGGTCGGTGTTCTGGGGATTGTCTTCCCTTCGTTCCTTCCCTATAAGATCTGGAACATTCTTGGGGTTATCTTTGGTGGGTGGGTCAAATTTTGGATTGCTGGCAGAGGATTTGTTCTGCGCCTCTCTATTTTTCACGACCGGTGCATCTCTGTTCCTTAGAATGATGTGTCTTTGCACGTCCAAGACAACCAGTTGGTAGTATCTTCTGCAGTCATCTGTTCACATGGAAGTGTCTCTCCTATTTCTAGGAAGGAATTGTCATGTTCTTCCTTGGTGAGAAAGGTGGTAGGGGACTTAGTATCCAATTGACGTATTTCGTCCTCATTTTGATTTCCCCCATTCTGGTCCACGAAATTCTCTTGGAATGGGGGTATGACAGGTGGGTCAATAGGATTCCTCTACCTATTCTGGGCGATTTGAGGCCTTCCGGTGTTTAGATTCCTATTTTGTTGTTCCTGGTTTTCCTTGGGAGGGGGTATTCCATCTACTGAGAGCCTCTCCATCATTCTTTCCATGGTTCTCAGCATTGTGTCAATTCGGGCCTCTTACGAGCTTGAGGTGGAGGGATGTTCTAACACTTTGTCCACCTTTTGCTTGACTTCCTCTCTTCTCCATTCCCCCTCATATCTTTTCTTCTTTCTCACAACGACAAGGTTAACCTCCACTTCTATGGAATATTTCATCATGGGTGCCAAGGAGGTTGATCTTCTTTCACTTAGCCATAAGGAGAACTCATCATCAAAAGATTCTGTGTACTAGAGGTGGGAGGAACCTATGGGAGGTTTGAATTGAGCAGGGATAGAATTATACACTTTCATGAACCTGTCCGAGAATTCTTGGATGGATTCTCTCTCCTTCCTCCTCATAGAATGGTACTGAGAGAGACACTGGTTGGGGTTCTTTTGATCTTCCCACCTGTCTTTGAAAGCATCCTCAAAGGATTGATAACTCAAAATAGAGTCATCTGTGAGGTTTTTATACCCTTTCCTCGCTTCTCCAGCAAGGGTCTAGGCGAATATGCTTACCTTAACATCGTCATGGTCCACCTCTTCCAGGTCGACCCAATCTGAGAACCATCCCAGATGTTCTTCAACCGATTATCCCCTTTCTCCATGGAACTACCTAAGCCTGGTGGAGTATCCCAGGGGGAGGTTGTGTAGAACCACAAGAAGGAACATGGGAGAAAATATGTTGGTCATTCTTGGGGGTATATCTGGGTTTTTTAAAGAGGTTAGGACAGGGGTGATAGGATTCGATAAACTATGAGGTACAAAAAGGTGGTGGGGAATGACAAAATTCAGATATGAAGGTTGACCTTGTCCAGGTGTGACGGGAGATGCAGGTGTGAATGGAATTTGACTTATGTCGTTGATATTTGATTAAGATTGATCAGTGATGAATGTGAGGCACTCAGATTCTGGTAGGTATGGGAAAACTCTGACCAGAGACTAAGAGGTCTGAGGTGACCAGGTGATGCAGGGAAAGTCAAATGCGGAGGTGTCTAATTCCAGTTTAGAGAGATTGGATTCAGATTTAGTTCTGGGTAGGACTAACCCACATTCCTCATTACAACATTTAGAAATATCGCCAACAAAAATAGCACTATCAGTTGAAAAAGACAGATTCCTGACTAACCTTTGCATCATGTTGGCTTTTCGGATCAAACTTTCAGGGTCGAAAAATTATTGGAAGGACTCTGCATTAGGATTCCTTCTCATATGAGTTCTTTTGGTCACCAATATTTCCTAGTGGAGCCACTTTCACAATTTTCATGGAGTCGCCAGAGCATGTGCAACCAATTGTGTGTCTAGGACTGGTTGCTCAACCGGGTCATAGAATTGAAGCTATGTCATTTTTCTCGAGGAGATAATAGCAATTAGGTCCCTGGAAAAGGCACCAATATTTTATCACCCTGTAAATTTCCAGTGGCTGCTGCAAGAAGTCACATGGGTAACCATTTCAACCAGATTTAAACCATATTTCTAGCCGATATGGTCAAAGAGGGATCTCTCTTGTCACAGAAGAAATAAACACATATATATAAAGATCTGGACAACTTGCAGAAGACTATATTTTTGTAGGTAGCAGGGAGTTGAGAGATTTACCAAGTGGCAAGACAGACATGCAAAAAAATCATTGGGCCATGCAGTCAAATCCCGAATCAATCAAGGCTATTATAACATAAAATATAAAAGGAATTTCCTTTGTATTTTGAGGAAAAGTAAGAAGCATAGTCAGTCAAATATTTTGCAAGAATGATGAAGAGAGAAGGAGAGGGAAATCCCAATGAAGAAAGAGGCACCTATCTGTGGATGAATCTCTTGAACCGTCTTTAGTAGAATAAACAACAAAGGCTTATATCTGTAGTGGAGCATAGTAGATGAATTCCAAAACATTTACTAGAACATAGTAACAAATGCAGCGTATGATACTAGGAGCGCTTAACTAAGAGCGAATTCCATCTATACTAATCTAGAGTGCATTAGCATAAATACACATAAATGAAAGTGATAAACATGAGATACATAATGAATGTAACCACCGTGATGAATCTCTGAAATGCAAGAGCATATTTCTCATTATCCAGACCAAGAGAGTTACAGAAACAACACGAGAGAAAAATGATTTCTGAATAAAAATTCCAACCCTTGCCTCACTAAATGAGGACTTATTATAATTTCATGGATCCCGGGACCAACCCCAAAATAGAGCCCAATTCTATTACAAAATTCGGGAATCAAATCTTAGGCCATCATTCCAAATCCCAACAATTTCTTGAGGGGGCATGTTTGCCATGATTCTTTTCCTGAAATTGGCCTTACTGTGCAGCATCCACACCGACCCTAAAACAACAATTGTAGAAGGGGAGGCACACGTTCTCTTGCTTTGATGGTGACGCCCGACTCTTTCTAACGGTTTCAATTTTTCAGGCATGGTGATACTTCTATGAATCCTTCCCTTACTTCGGCTGAGCATCTCATTCATGCAAGCCCCTTTCCTTCGAGCACCTTGTGTCGGATGAACTCGTTTGTGACCGTAGATCTCACTTGTGCTGAGATACATCGTTGTCTATTGTGGCCCTTTACACAAGTTTGTAATCGTCATCCGAGTTAACCTCTCTGCATCTTTTGGTAATGAAGCTGTCCTGCGTCGTCGATCTAGACTGCATCTGATCTCGATCGTTGAGAAATGTAGGGCCTTAAATGTGTCACGCTAGCCTTATTTGTTAACCACTGTGCACTTTTCCCCAGTGAAAAAATTTGGAACCATAGATTAAGTTCCCCATCAGATGTCGACCGTCCATACGTGCGGGTCCTACTACCTCTTCACATCGCTTCATTCTGGTAACAACCTTGCATTTTGTTGCCACAAATGGTTTTCTTGCCATTGATCGTGAGCGTCAGAGGATCCTGACTGTCGGAGTTTGGGTAGAGGGACAGTTTTCGTGCTCCTCCATGGTTTGGTGCACCGCACCTTTCCCTTTAGGAGAAAGGTCTCCTGCCGTCGATCTATTTAGCCCCACTCTTATGTTGTTGATTTTTAGGTTTGACGGATTCTAATTGCGTTTTCAAGTTTTTTCCTTAGATCTTTCCTATCCATTGGTTGTCCTTCATCTTGGGATGAGACCGATCCCATGCACCAGTTCCCTTCCAAAATTATTAGCAATTGGTGTGAGCCAGGTGCTAAGATACCCTTCTAAGCTGACTCCACCAAAGCCTCATTATCATAAGAAGAACTTTCATAAATACAAGAAGGATCACAACAAACAAGCTCCTACCAGGAAATGGTGTGATTATCACAATTCAACATGGCATGATACGTCAGAATTCAAAGCTCAAAAGACATTTTTGGAAAAATTATCGACCTTCGACTTGTCTGATAGAATCCTAGTAGAATCTAATCTAGATGGAGCAATCCTCCTGTCTTCGATCTCGACCACTCCAACAGCCTCGACTATCGTCAATGAGGAGGAACGAGAGCATCTGTTCTATACATGGATATGGGTTCAGAAAAATCCATTAGATTTGATTGTGGATAATGGTAGCTAGAAGAACTTTGTTTTTGAATATATTATGAAGAGACTTGGTCTTGTTACCACTCCACAGCCTCAGCCTTACAATATCAGTTGGATGAAGGATGGATAGGAGCTAAGGATTACACACCAATGCAGACTCACCTACTTCATTAATCCTTTTGAAGATGAAGTACTATGTGATGTGGCACCGCTTTCCATAGACGACTCCTTGTTTGGGAAACCTTACTTGTGGTATCGACATAGTACATATCAGTCATGGCCTCATAAGGTGATTGTCAAAATTCATAATCAATGGTACGACATATTAGAGCGACAACCCACATCAATGGTTTCTATGATAACTTCCAAACAAACAAATAAGCTTATCAACCATGCCTAGAAGTTTGCAATAATTATGATAAAGCTTCAACATTCCAGAAAGACTACAACAACGAGTTGACTCACCGACCAGTGCAGCTCTCAACAATAGCATTAGATCGACCACATTCTTGAGGAATATCAAAACACATTTCAAGAGACGAACAGAGTACCTCTGCATTTTCAGGTAAAACACTCCATTGAACTTGTTCCTGGTTCTTCATTACCGAACACATATGTTTACAGAAGATTCATTCTCGAGAACGAAGAGATTCACAAGCAAATCCATGATTTGATCGACAAGGGTCATATCCACTCCAACTCCTCTCCTTGTGGAAGTCCAGTCATCCTATTTCCAAATAAAGACGGGACTTCGTGCATGCGCATCGATTATCAGGTTCTCAACAAAATTTCAGTAAATAACAAATACCCTCTTCCATGGATAGATGAACTTATTGACAGTATGAAAGGTATTGATTTCTTTACGAAACTCGATCTTAAGTCGGGATACCATTAAATTTCGATCGAGTTCATCAATGTATGGAAAACGACTTTCAAGACCAAGGAAGGATTGTTTGTATTTTTAGTCATGCCTTTTGGCTTAACCAATGCACCTGCAACCTTCATGAGATATATGGATGACCTTCTACTACCTTTTATTGGCAAGTGTGTCATTTTATATCTTGACAATATCTTGATTTCCAATCGATCATGGGAAGAAAATGTCAAACAACTTCGAAAAGTCTTCGACACTCTCCAGCAACATCGATTATGTTTGAACATGGACAAATGCTCATTTGCGATGACCAAAATCAAATATTTGGGGTATGTAATCGACTATGGAGGAATTCATGTCGACCCAGAAAAAGTACAGATCCTCAAATATTGGCCCATTCCTCAAAAAATTCATGAACTGAGAAGTTTTCTTGGTTTTGAAAGTTTCTATCGAAGGTTCATACTTGGATTCAGTCACATCGCATGCCCTTTGAATCAGCTGACCAAAGGAAACGGGAAAACTATCTCCAAATGGACACCAACACAACAACAAGCTTTTGAACAACTCAAAAAAAACTTTGTACTGCACCAGTACTCGTGTTACCTGATTTGAATTAGCCATTTGAGATTGATACAGATGCATTGGACTATGCCCTCAACACAATGATCACTTAGTCAGGTCACCCAGTCGCATTTCATTATGAAACTTTCAATGACACTGTTAGAAGGTATTTGATGTATGAAAAATAATTGTGTGCCATTGTGTAAGCTCTTAAACAATGGAGCCACTACATTCTTGGCAAGGAAACAGTCATCCTCATAAACCTTTGTGGTTTGCTCCATCCTAGTCAAAAATACAGATAACTCGACAACTCAAGTGGATTAATTACCTGCAACAATTTCAGTTGGTAATTAAATATCGAAAAGGCAAATCCAATGCCGCAACCTATTGTCTCAATCGACCACCCATTACTCTACTATCTACAGTGATGAGTATGCAGGGTTACAACACCACTACTTGGCCATAATTGTATTTAGTAGATCGCTACTTCTTCGCAATTTATCGACAACTTTAGATCGACATGCTGTCTACTATAGACTACTTCATGAAGGACACCTTGATATACAAGCCTGGACAACTTTTTGTACTGACGGGTGAGCACCGACAAAAGATCATTTGGGACGTGCACTACAGCAAGACTGCAAGAAATTTTGGAGTCACAAAAACACTTGCTATCCTCTAGAAGTATATTTACCAGCCTTCACTTAAATATGACATCAACAAGTACATTCGATCGTGCGTGGTTTGTGCCATTGTTAAACTACCAAATGGACGAAAAGGACTATACACACCCCTTCAAATTCCTAATCGACCATGGGAATCTGTTTCTATGGACTACTTGACGAGATATCCTACTACTAAACATCAACATGACGTGATCTTAGTAGTTGTTGACATATTTTCCAAGATGGATATTCTTATACCATTCAAGAAGACTACGAATGCACAACAGATTGCTTAGCTATTCTTTGAACATGTGTCAAAATATTATGGCCTCCCAATGATAATTATTTCCGACAAAGATGATATATTTGTTAGCACCATTTGGAAAACTCTCTGGCAACATATCGACATGATACTTTCTTTGTCAACGACCTTCCATCCACAAACAGACGAACATATGGAAGTTGTAAAACTCTTGGTAGTACAAATGATTTGCATGTACAACCACAAGCATTGTCGAACATGGGATGACAGTCTTCCATACATACAACACAACTACAATTGTTCTCAAAACATTTCTATAAGAAATATCCCATTTGAGATCTGTTATGGATTTCAACCATTAATGACTATTGACTTGATCAGTTCCTCGACATAGTCGAATGATATCGGCTTTGAAGGATGGGAAGTTGAGAAAGAATTGAAGTTCAGAGATCAAATCTACAACATCTAGAAGCAAGCAAAATAAATGTTGCAACGAGCTAATGGAAAATCTAAGGCCTAGCATGACAAGCATCGTATTCCTCATTCATTCCAAATTGGGGATCAAGTCTGGTTACATCTAAATAAGAAGCATTTCATTGGTACATATAGAAAGATGAAACCTTTGTGATATTTCCCATACAATACCCTTAAACAGATTGGAAAAAACACTTTTCAGCTCGACATTCTTGCATTCCTTGGCTTACATCTTGTCTCCAATGTAGATCTACTTCGACCATACCATTCACAATTATTGGAGCAAGACAAATTGCATACAAAAGAACCCAAAGACATCCATCTAGATGTTTAGGAACCTCTTCTTTGCGACACCATTGTGGGACGATGCATATGCCATACAAGGACGAACTCCATTCCCTAGTGTCAAGTGGCTAAAGATAGAAAACTCCTTGAACAAGGAAACTGGTACTCTACTACTGAAGTAGCCAACAAGCTTCCTCACCTGAACAAATACACAATGGAGACCATTGTTTCTTAAGGAAGGAGGAATGATCAAACCAACAATTGGCATGTTGTCGAACTTTGATAAAGTCTATCACTTTGACTACTTTGACTACTTCGACAGGTTCAACATCAAATTCGACAAGTCCAAACCTTGACACAACCGACCTTCACAACCTCGACAAGTTTCGCACTCGAAATACAACATCTTGACATGCCTTGTCAGACCGACGACTGTCGAACATCAACATATTGTCTCTCTGTCTTCCAGTCGTCTACGATGGTTGAAATTACGAACCGTTATAACTTCTCATGTAACTGAATGTAACGGGTAGTCACCCAAGCATCTCAACATTCTATATAAACATGTACATTATCGTAACAATCAACCAACCTTCATGGAGAAGAAGTAATAATAGAAATTGGTTTGAATTCTTGCATATTGTCTGTGTGCATAATTTATGTCGATATAGTGTATTTCCTTATTTACTTGTTCTTTTTCTAAGCTTTCACCATAATAGTGCTCGACTCATTCAGTCAACTATTGGCCCTAGGGTGCACCTGGGCACGACTTGGGTCACTATGTTTTTTCATCTATGGACGAGAATGATAGAAGTGTAGAGTTATTGATTCTATGGGCGTAGTTCAAAATTCGTAATTAGCAATTTCAAAAACATATAAAATAGCTTAGTTAACATGTGATAAGTACACTTCGCGATAGTTGGAATAATTAAACTTCAACTTCAATTAACTTTTAAATTAACTAGCACACCCACATAGTTTATGGTTGGATCATGTCGATAGGGATCAAATGGTTGAGAGGTAGCAATGGAATGGAAGACAATTTGGAATTTTTTTTATTCCTCATATTATTCTATTTAAATGGGTTCAACTCTGAGTTACTACCGTCATTCTTCCTGTTATCCATTTATCAACTATTAGTTATTCTATATATCCTTTTTTTTAATCTCACATTCTTCTAGTTATATGCCATGAAATGTTTGTTATCCATTCATCAACTATGAGTTATCCATGCATCGCTACAAGTTATATATTCATCGACTATAAGTTATTATATATATATATATATATATATATAGTTATTTATTTCAAATTTTGAATGACTTCCATAAAATCAATCTTGACAGTACGCTTGTCTCATCCTCCTCTGTAGATGAAAAATAATAGGTCGTAGTCCACCCCAAACCTCAAATGAAAACACCTATCGACATAACTATTAGATACAATTATTAGCTTAACTTAACCTCTAATTGTAGTTATATTGGATAACTATTAGATTAACTCTAATTGTGATACAACTATTAGATTAAATCCAATAGTGATATTCCCCTCATTGTTTTCCTAACATATTAATCTTATTAATATGGTTATTTCTATTTTGTACATTAGTAATGTTGGTTTACCATGTTCTCCCATGTGTAATCATTGGGTAAGATGCTTTATCAATACTAGGAAATTCTCTTAAATTAGAGGGAGACAATTTACAAGTGTAAGAAAATAGAAACACTCACATCAACGATCACAAGGATTATCCTTACAACTTAGAAAAAAAATAATTATCCTTAAAACTTAAAAAGAAAACCAACATCAAAAGGAATCTCTGTTACCTATAACATATCTCTATGAAGATGTAGATTACAATGTATGCTCAAGTAGAGCATTGGTGTTCTTGTTCCATTTGTGCAACGATGTTAGCTACCGGAAAGGTAAAAATTACATCTTATCTACTCCTAGGAAATCTTGGTATTTGGTTGAAATTATTGGTTACCAAGTTATTTTAGAATCTTCCTTTCGTCCACTTTTTTGAGCATGGATCTCAATAGAAATGTGCCATTTTTTCGATTTTTTCGCAGCATGGATTTCAACTTTGGATTTTGAGTGGAGTTCTAACTTTGACTCGGCCTCTTAGCGTTAGTTCTAGATCTTGTTTCTAGCCTTTATTCTTCTAGAAATTGTTGAAGTCTACTCATTGACATTGTTACTTTTATTATCCCCACCATCTCCCATGATTTAGTCACCAACTCTATATGCTATCACCAAAAGAAGAGATTTCTACATGTTGTGTAAATGGCAAACAAAATTCAATTTCTTCCTATTGAGTTTTCCAACATCACAACTGGAGAGTGTAATGTCTATGTAAGTTTACCAACAACATAGTGAGAATAACTAGACATATGAATGCTTTCACATTATCAATTTTGTAGATTATATACTCTTCCCATTGGAATCTAAAAGAATAAAAAATCATTGGTATGTTCCATGTAGTTTAATCTCCTTCCCCAACTCGAGAGTCATACATACTCTTGACAAGACAATCCTCTTTGAGCTGAGTTTATTCTCCTTCTCCAACTCGATTGTCTAGCAAGAGCGAATTATACTTGTCTAATCGATATCTTTTGACTCAATGGGAAATTTATTCAAGTGAACAAATTGATTGCTTCCTCAACAACAGTCAATTCAACCATGGGAAAATTGATTTCTTCATTAGATAAATATATTTACTATATGTTCCCAAACAATTTCTTATTCACTGGTCCAGATAGTTCAGGCTGGACCAGGTTCCATTCCGTGAATTTGGTCATCTATGAAAACAATTCTACCTTTGGATGAGGTGATTCACTTCAACACTTCCAAAACACATACATTGCCAATTTCGAACCTCCCCTTAGAATAGTCAACCCCTTCTTCAATTTGTCGAATCTTCCCGAAATTGAACCTCCGCCAAGAGTGATTCCTTTTCCGATCAAACTCTGTTATTTCATTAGGAATCCTCCAATATTTGGTTTCCTTATTTGTAGTTAACTTGCAATGGTAGAAAAACTTCTTACACTGTGGAGCTACTTGGAATTCTTCTTATCCCCTTGCTCTTCTAAATTTGTTGTTAGTGTAGGGAAGCCTCCTTACCATGTTGTCCTTGGAAACGTTTGGGATTAGTGCATGTGGATCTCTTCTTTTAGCAAAAACCTTTAACATTTCCGTTCTTCCCACAAGATGAACATACATTGTAATTCCAATAGATGGCATCTTGATGGCCGCTATTATTGTAGAATAACAAAAGGGATGCCTTTCTTGGTGCATACTTTGTATTATTTATCTTCTTGTTACGATTGATTGGATTGCTTGGTCCTCCAAGCACTAGTGCAGAGTAATTCAGTGATCTTTCCTCATAGCTTCCCTTCTCCAATTTACCACAAGAAATATTGGGTGGTTGTGTGTTCCCATATTGACTTTATGTTGCCCTTTATTTTCATTATATACCATATTCATTTTATGGTGTCCTTTATTTTCATGAGAAGGAGAGATTTCCTACATCTTTTTCTTACACAAAAGTTTCCTTGGTGGACAAGGCCTCTCCCAATGCGATAATTTTGAGTGCTAGACTATATGCTTCAACGTCTTGGTACCCACAATAAATTGCAATGTTTGAGAATTTTGAGCATTCTCTCTTTTCTTAAGTGACACCAAAACCCAATCCTTTATGTTAAGCCTAAGTTTTATTACAATGGAGTTTATATACCTTAGCTTCTCTTTCCTAGCCCTTAGTCACATTGTGCATTTGTCTCATTATTATGGATCCTATGTGTTGGCACAGTTTTCAACAACATCACAGATCTCTTCCAAAATAGATTTAGAATGGTCCTAGGAAGGTGAGTTTACCATACTTGTCTCAATCATGGTGATGTATAACACAATAACAATGGATGGTGCTTCTTCTTTCTTGGTCTCTTTGAAAAGGTACTAGTAACATAGAAAATACCTTCTCCTTCACCACGAAATCTTGGTACAACTTATCTATCATTTTAGTAAGCCTACATTTTCATGCATCATCTGACTGCGTTATGTTCTCTCCTCATAAAAAAATCATTTTTTTCTCTTCTTCCAATATGTCATAACATTGGTTAGATACTCATCCTATTTGACTAAATACTCCCTTAATAAAGGAAACAAATTTCTAGAAGACTCAAGGGCTTCTTCTAATACTCTTATTCTCTTGTTAAAATTTAGTATTCGCCCCTTCAAGTGTCAATACTCCTCTTAAATATACACATTAATGGCCCTTAGGTATTACAATCATTCTCTTATTAGTGCTTTGCCCACATTGTGTTTTTTTCTTTTTCTCATGTTTCTAGCTTCTTTAAGATCATGTATTCAACTTTTTTGACACCATATTAACCCTAAATGGCTTGCTTATTGCCCATCTGTCTCATATACTTGGATGGTTAGCTACTCTTTTAATTTTTGGAAACTGTATAATCTCTTACACTTTGTTAATGTTGGTTTTCCAATCTGTCCTATGTATGTTTGTGATCATTATGAGAGATGTTTTAAAACTGAATACAAATTGTTTTAATGTATTGAGAGAAAATTTATAGCAGTAAACAAACCAAAACATTCACACCAATGAACACAAGAATTATCATTTAAACCCAAATGGGAAAAACAACATCAACATAGGCTCTCTTGCATCTAAAAAATTTAATGCATGCTAAGCTAGAACACCTTTTGTCCTTTTGTCCTTAAACTTAATTCTTATCCACTCTTACCACCCGTGAGGAGATGATGATATTTCCTTGAGATTATCAGTTATATAGTACTTGGAACAAAGGTCTTTGAGCAATCTACCTCCTATCTTATTCTCTCGAACATGGTTCTTTATTTTTATTTTATTTTAGGTATAGCTATGAATTTGGATCTGGACTTGGCTATGCTTTCTAGATTCTATATTTCCATTAGTTATAGGTTTATGATCACTGACATTTTACTTGTATTCTCCCCACCATTTTCTCCAAGTCCATTAATGACCAAGTTTATCTATAATCATCGAAACAGTGGCTTGTGGCATGTGATGTGAATGTATAACCATTACAAGGAAAACACTTTTTAGTGCATGCTTATGAGGAATCTCCACCAAAAGAGTCTCCCTTATCCATTTATAGTAGACATTACTAGCAAAGGAAATCAACGGGAAATTTTAGTGGAGGTTTTTATCTTTGATCCTAATTTATTCAAATGCACTAGTGAAATTAAATCATTGGACACACTAGGCATCTTAATTCCCTAATGCAACATGGGAAAATTTTCATTACACATAATTCATAAAAGAAAAAAAACTCATTTATATTAATTTAAAGCAAATTGTGTGCAATATGTGTTGGATATTTGGTTGGAATTGATGTCAACCTTAGTAATATGATATTGAATAAGTAAGGACATCAAATTGGTCACCTTATGGAATAGTTGTTAAGAATGGCCTTCACAGGATGAGATAACATGTAGTTGTTTCCACATGCCCACTTTGATTTGTACACTAATTGAGAATGTGAAGAAGCCTCTAAAGTGATAATGATGTGTCTACTTAACCATGATGGTATGAAGTGTAAATTAGCTTCTTGATGAAGAAATGAAATGGTATGGAGACAAATCTAGGGGGTTATCATGAGAATGATTATATAAACAAAAAATGTATTTTTACCCCATAAATCTAACCCAAATGAAGGATCGAGTTCCATATTCAGATAGTCTATTCCATGATATTTTCAGTGATAGGTGGCACGATTCCTAAATCCCCATCATTGAAAAGATATGAAGTTTTCTTTGTACTAGGATATAATTTTTGTTAAGGCCAGGGATAATTTTAGGGGCGAAATTTAGCCCATGGGCTATTTTTCCATGTTTTTCTCCAAAAAAAGATTCGCCATTTTATTTTTTTTGAAGCCTTGTTTTGGCCAATTTTGATGGGGTGAAATGTTTTTACCCTAAAAATCGCCAAATTATTATATAAACAATGTAAAGTCCTTGGAACTTAAAATATTTCTTGAAAAATATCGCCAAACATTTTATAGTTGGAGTTTTAATAATTTGTGAGATTCACCAATATTTTTAGACTTTTAAATAAGTATGGTTCCTTAAAAGCATCCCTCGTAAAGGCCAACCACACAAAATTCACTTTGTTGACCAATATATTATCACGTTCATTCATAAAGGGGGGTTTTTAATTTTGAAAAATAAGGTCAATATATTCTAGGTATTAGGGGGAGTGGAGTAAGGTATGAGGGATTTATAGGTAATGGGGGATATAAAAAGTGGCATCTAGTAAAATATTCAATATCTAGTAAAAATAGGGTTTTTTTAATTGGAAATATGTATTCAGAGGGAGGATCAAAAAAATAATTTTGGTTGGTATTTATCAATATCTATTAAAATTAGGGGCATTATTTAATATCCCATGAACGAAGGCGTTATGACATAGTTTCACTAAGTGAATATGTCGTGGGGCTAGCCTAATTAGACCATACTTTTTTTAGGGTCGATCTAAGATGATTGTAATTAAAAAGGTGGTGCATTAGTATAAATCACTAGTACAAAATGAGAGATAAATGACCACGCAACCAAAAAATTTGGGCACAACAATTTTTTGAAAGGATAAATGACCAAACATGAGTGAGACAACTAAAATTGACCAAGATAAATGAATAAGTATATTTGGTCACGGGATAAAATATATGACCATAAAAAAATAACTAAACTGAAAATGACCACATAATAATAACATTAATAATATCAGTTGGTCATTTATTTGGCCATTTTTAGTTGTGTCACTACAACAATGGAAAATAACAATATTGATAATGAATTTGTACAATTTACTAAATTTTAACACTATAGATGGATTTAGAGACCCACCATGGGGGTCTCTAAATCCATCTACAATGTTAAAATTTAGTAAATTATAAAATTTTTAGATGGAATGAGAGATGTGAGTGAAATATTGCGTCATTCAACAACAATGGAAGAATTGTAATTTTGACAGTGAATTACAATTTTTGACAATTGTCATTGAGTGAGACAATTTACATGATCACTGGTATGTATGAATCCATATATAATGTTACAATTTACTAAATTTTAGCACCACCCCTATATCGTCATGTTTCTGAAGTGTCAAAAAATGACATCAAAGACAAACCTAGTGAACATTGTTGCAAAATCATTCCATCTACATGATCGTGTTTTGCGATATATTCTTATCATGTTTGTATTTCATTTCTCCATTTATGCTTTCATATGGCCCCTTCGATAGACATGCCAAGTTGCATGTTTTACATCGTCATGATAGTCCTAATAGTGTCCTGTCTTAGAGATTGGTTATTTCTAATTAAAAGAAACATCATGTCTTGAATTTCATACCATTCTGTTCAACTTATTGCACTTATCACGGTCATATTTTATTTGTCCAAAATGATCATTGTTTGACCCTTTTGGCCCTTCATTGAAGTTTGGGTAAGTCAGAGTCTTTTGCATCTCATGAGTTGAAATCCACTTATTTTGTTCCTCGGTTAATTTATTGATCTTTTCCATGGATGAAAACTTATCATGCATATGTCTAGAATGTTAGAAATACCACTTTAGTGTTCCTGTGGAGAAAAAAAGATTATATTCTCCATTTAAAAAATAAAAATCCCTCATTTTATATTAAAACTCCCATCTTTATAATTTACCCCTTCTAAGATTATATTCCCAAATAGTAAGATTTTAAATATTTTCTGCTCTACTTTTATGACTATAATTTTAGAAATATACAATGTAATGCCCTTGTTAAAATGTGAATTATTGATATGGACATGTAAATAATGATGGCAATTTTTTTAATAAGTTTATGACTTTGTTGAGTTTAAATAACAATGCAAACAATTAATTATTCAATGATTTTAATTAAATTATTGTATCAGTGTAAGCAGCCTTGTAGTGAATTCATAGAACTCACATTTAGTTAACTGTTGACCTTTTACTCATCCTTACAGGGAGAAGTGGCCAAATGTGGGGGTAATAGTTACTAGATAAGAAAGTCCGAGGTAAATGAAAACGGTACACCTATGGGTAGAGGAAATAAATTATCCATTATGAAGAGAGGAAAAAGTAAACCCATGAATTTGTGATGAGATTCTAGGCTCTGTCATATTAAGCTACTAGGATTGGAAAAATCAGAGCTTCGAGGCACTGTAATATTTGAGATTCCAATCTCTATAGAATTAGAGCTTCCAGACTCTTCGTAGTAACCCTTCCTACACATTTTCGTGGCACTTGAGGAGGAAAGATCAATATACTAAATTTTAGTTCTAACTCAACACCCAATATTTGTTTGTTTACATATGAATTTTTTTCTTTATCTCACGATTAATTTTTTCTAGCCTATTCTTTTAATTATTTTAAAGTGCCATTTACAATTTCTATAAGATGTGAATGATTTGTTTCTAATTACTTTGTTGGAAAAAAAAGTTATCAATCATAAAATCTATCTATAGAGGATTACTAAGATTTGTTTTAAGTATATTGCATAGTTAACAATACAATATAGCTTATACCATAATCCGAACTCGAGTAAAAGTCAAAACATCACAAACTAGCTTTTATTAATTCCTAAAAGAATACCAAAACCCATTTAGGCAAAACTTAGTTCTATACTTCTTATACTCATGAATAATGATTAATAAATGTTGCATTTAAACCCTAAGGAAAACTTTACAGATATTAAAAATTTAGTGTTTATTTTCTAGGCCATTTGAAAGTTAAGACATAATGATAAATATATGCATGTATATAAAAATAAATCAGAACGATCAAATTAAGCATATAATTGTATTCAATACTGAAAGGTAGCGACTTTCTGAAGTTAAAGATAACTGCTATAATATCCAAGAAGAACAAGAGGGGCTGCTAAGGAAGCAAGTCCTTGCCTACAATTTTGTAAGTTGAATAGGCTTGTAGACTAGAGAAACCAAGCGACTCTCAGATTTTATAGTACCGAAATTCAGTTCTATTGGTCCGACCCATCTAGGAATGGTGACGATCTCGTCAGAGTAATCAGGGAAGCGCTAGCGAAGGTTTTAGTGGTGTACTATCCTTTTTCCAGAAGGATGATAGACGTGCCCGCTGGTAAGCTCGTGGTGGAGTGTACAGGCAAAGGCATGCTATTTGTGGAAGCTGACACAGACGTTTATTTGGAATAATTCAGAGACCTGCACCCATCCTTTCCCTACAGGGAGGATCTGCTGCACGACGTGCTGGGATTCTGAAGTATTACAAATTCTCCAATCCTTCACTTTTAGGTTAAGTCATCACTCAATTCATATAATTATGCATTGTTATAAGTGGTGGCTTTAGTTGCTATTTCTTCAATTCGAAACTAAGTTTCAAAACTAAGTTTCAATTACTATCAAGCATTAGCCACTACCTCACTTAAAAGCACTTCCTCCTTCATAGCATAAAGAAACCAATCCTGTCAATGATGCTAAATGGGTGCATCATAAGTAAGAAGCGGGTCCTACCAATGATGCTTAGATATACCATTGGATCATAGACACAACCATTTAATTAACTAAAGCATAGCACTATTAGATGCAACAGGATTATGCGAACATTAGAACTGCATGTTGCTTCTCAGTATGTGTTTTTATTAATTTATTGGGATATCGATCACATCGGTCTTTGCACATGCCCATCGTGCCCATTTGGACACAATTGACCTGATGCCTAGATGGGACTAAGTAGTTAGATGCAGTAGGGATGNTATAGTCTTAAAGGACGTGGATATTGCATGGGATTCTGATTCGTTAGCTTCTCTAGATGTTTTGAATGACTGAATACATTTGGAAAAAAGGGATTACGAATAAGGAAATTATGTGGAAAAGCGTGGGATAAGGCCTTGGACATGCAAATAAGCTTGGGTGAGAGCTAAAGAGTGGGATGTCTACTGATTCACCCAGTAATTCGATCCTGGCTAGTCCTTTTAAACGATTAGATCAACATGAAGGGGAATAGGCAGATTCCAATGGTTCAACTGCTTCATAACCCGACAACCAAATTCTACACTCCATAAAATAAAGGTGCTCAACTACAATCCTCGTGATTGCTAGGCCAAAATCGGTGCTTGGACGAAACAAAATAACTATTCATTTATAACACTTTTATTTATGGTAAAAATGTTTTTGTAAAGAAACAACCTTAAGATAACTTTGAACGCCATCAAATTTTGCGATGCGTGGATAAGATAGAGTGAGAGCAAAGTCTTAAAAAAAATGTAATCATACAATTGCACAATAGATGCAACCATAAACCATTACCTAGCCGATGTAGCACACAACCATTTGACTGAAAAGCATGGTAAACAATAAAATACTATATAGTTATCATAACTTACATCTCAAATTATCCAAACGTCACCTTGCACCTTGCATTCTTCCAAGTAGTCACCGCTTCAAACATCCAAATGTCACTTTGCAAGAAGCATCTGTCGAAAATCTCAAGCATCTGTCCACGTAGGTCTTCCAGAGTTATGGATGGTACAAAGCTTACCTCCCATGGCCTTTACTGAAGTTGGGAAGTAGGGACGGGAGCAATTGCATGTAATCATTGCATAAGATGCTTTATCAATACTAGGAAATTCTCTTGTTTTAGAGGGAGAAAATTTACAAGTGTAAGAAAACAGAAACACTCACATCAACGATCACAAGGATTATCCTTCAGAAACCTATATATTATCACGTTCATTTGTAAAGGTGGGTTTTTAATTTTGAAAAATAAGGTCAATATATTCTAGGTATTAGGGGGAGGGGAGTAATGTATCAAAGATTTATAGCTAATGGGGGATATAAAAAGTGGCAACTAGTAAAAATATTGAATATCTAGTAAAAATAGGTTTTTTTAATTGGAAATATGTATTCAGAGGGAGGATCAACAAAATAATTTTGGTTGGTATTTATCAATATCTATTAAAATTAGGGGTATTATTTAATATCCCATGATCGAAGGCGCTATGACATAGTTTCACTAAGTGAATACCTTGTGGGGCCAACCTAATTAGACCATACTTTTGTTAGGGTCGATCTAAGATGATTGTAGTTAAAAAGGTGGTGCAGTAGTATGAATCACTAGTACAAAATGAGAGATAAATGACCAGGCGACCAAAACATTTGGGCGCCACAAGTTTTTGAAAGGATAAATGACGAAACATGAGTGAGATAATTAAAATTGATCAAGATAAATGACTAATTATATTTGGTCACGGGATAAAATATATGACCATAAAAAAATAACTAAACAAAAAATGACCACATAATAATAACATTAATAATATTAGTCGGTCATTTATTTGGCCATTTTTAGTTGTGTCATTACAACAATGGAAAATAACAATATTGATAATGAATTTGTACAATTTACTAAATTTGAACACTACATATGGATTTAGAGACCCACCATGGGGGTCTCTAAATCTATCTACAATGTTAAAATTTAGTAAATTATAAAACTTTTAGATGGATTGCGAGACGTGAGTGAAATATTGCGTCATTCAACAACAATGGAAGAATTGTAATTTTGATAGTGAATTACAATTTTTGACAACTGTCGTTGAGTGAGACAATTTACATGATCACCAGTATGTATGAATCCATCTATAAAGTTACAATTTACTAAATTTTAGCACTACACCTATATCGTCATGTTTCTGAAGTGTCAAAAAATGACATCAAAGACAAACCTAGTGAACATTTTTGCAAAATCATTGCATCTACATAATCGTGTTTTGCGATATATTCTTATCATGTTTGTATCTCATTTCTCCATTTATGCTTTCATATGGCCCCTTGAGTAAAAGTCAAAACATCACAAACTAGCTTTTATTAATTCCTAAAAGAATACCAAAACCCATTTAGGAAAGACTTAGTTCTCTACTTCTTATACTCATGAATAATGATTAATAAATGTTGCATTTAAACCCTAAGGAAAACTTTATGAATATTAAAAAATTAGTGTTTATTTTATAGGCCATTTGAAAGTTAAGACACAATGATAAATATATACATGTATATAAAAATAAATCAAAACGATAAAATTAAGCATATAATTGTATTCAATATTGAAAGGTAGCAACTTTTTGATGTTAAAGATAACTGCTATAATATCCAAGAAGAACAAGAGTGGCTACTAAGGAAAAAAGTCCTTGCCTACAATTTTGTAAGTTGACTAGGCTTTTAGACTAGAGAAACCAAGCGAATCTCATATTTTATAGTACCGACATTCAGTTCTATCGGTCCGACCCATCTAGGAATGGTGAGGATCCCACCAGAGTTATCATGGAAGCGCTAGAGAAGGTTTTAGTGGCGTACTATCCTTTTGTTGGAAGGCTGATAGACATGCCTGCTGGTAAGCTCGTGGTGGAGTGTATAGGCGAAGGCGTGCTATTTGTGGAAGTTGACACAGACGTTTATTTGGAATAATTCAGAGACCTGCACCCACACTTTCCCTGCTGGGAGCATCTATTGCATGACATGTCGATCTTTTGAAGTATTACAAACTATCCACTCCTTCACTTTCAGGTCGAGTCATCACTCAATTCATATAATTATGCATTGTTATAGGCGGTGTGTTTGGTTTCTATTTCTTCAAGTCAAAACTGAGCTTCAATTACTATCAAGCATTAGCCACTACCTCTCTTAAAAGCACTACCTCTTTCCTAGCGTGAAATAAATCGGTCCTATCAATGATGCTAAATGGGTGCACTTCCTCCTTCCTAGCGTGAAAGAAACCAGTCCTATCAGTGATGCTAAATGGGTGCATCATAAGTAAGAAGAGGTTCCTGCCAATGATAGTTAGATATACCATTGGATCGTAGACACACCCACTTGATTAGCTAAAGCATAGAACTATTAGATGCAACAAGATTATGCCAACATTAGAACTGTATGTTGCTACTCAGTATGTGTTTTTATTTATTTATTAGGAGATCGATCACACCGGTCTTTGCACATGCCCATCTTTCCCATTTGGACACAATTGACCTGATGCCTAGACAGGATTGCGCAGTCAGATGCACTGAGGGAGGCCCAAGATAGAGCTACATAGTTCATCATAATTGTAGTTTTGATGAGCTTCCATGAATAAGTACATGAATAACTATATTCACATATATATACATAATAGTATATAGTATTAAAGGACGTGGATATTGCATAGGATTTTGATTCGTTAGCTTCTCTAGACGTTTTGAATGACCAAATACATTTGGATAAAAGGGATTACGAATAAGGAAATTATGTGGAAAAGCGGGGATAAGGCGTTACACATGCAAGTAAGCCTGGGTGAGAGCTAAAGAGTGGGATGTCTACTGATTCACCCAGTAGTTTGATCCTGGCTAGTCCTTTTAAATGATTAGATCAACATGAAGGGGAATAGGCAGTTTCCAATGGTTCAATTGCTTCATAACCCAATAACCAAATGCTACACTCCAAAAAATAAAGGTGCTTAGCTACAGTCCTCATGATTTCTAGGCCGAAACCGGTGCTTGGATGAAAAAAAATAACTATTCATTTATAACATTTTTATTTATGGTCAATTTTTTTTTGTAAATAAACAACCTTAAGAGAACTTTGAACGCCATCAAATTTTGAGATACGTGGATATGGTAGAGTGAGAGAAAAGTCTTAAAAAAAATGTAATCATACAATTGCACAATAGCATAGAAAAGCATAGCGTTATACTAAAAAAAATGAGCAGGGCTGGGAAGAACAATGATGGTATAATCTTGGTGAGATAGCTATATGATGGTAATGTGGAGTATGTAGATGCAACGATAAACAATTACCTAGCCGATGTAGCACACAACCATTTGACTAAAAAGCATGGTAAAAAACAAAATACTATATAGTTATCATAACTTACGATCTCAAATTATCCAAACGTCACCTTGCACCTTGCATTCTTCCAAGTAGTCACCACTTCAAATGTCCAAATGTCACTTTGCAAGAGGCATCTGTCGAAAATATCAAACATCTATCCACTTAGTTATTCCATAGTTATGGATGGTACAAATCTTACCTCCCATGGCCTTTGCTGAAGTTAGGAAGTAGGGACGGGAGCAACCGCATGTTCAGGATCCAATTAGTGCTACACCGAATTTAGAACATTTCGCTATTCATTTTCAAGATATTACTCTTAGCGGTTTTGGATCTGAAACTGAAGCTGTGACTGATGGAGAATATTCATATTGGATTGTTCATAATTATGAAATCGATAAATTTGATAGTTGCCAACCATTTGAGAATTACGAAGAAGGAGACTACAACCTACATTTTGACAAGAAGAAAATAACATGTACAACAACTTATGAATATAAGGATTCTGCAATTGTCAATGTTTAGCCATCTCATAGGTGATACTTCTAGTGCTTCATTATCCCATTGGATATGGAAGAAATATAGATACAAGATATGTAAGGGAGTTTCTTAGTAAAAATGTTTATGTTATTATTGTTGCGTTGTTTGTTAGAGTGCTGAAATATAGGAAGTATTCTCATTCATGCATGTTTTGAAGTGCAAATGAATGTGTTGTCTAAGGCATTGAAGGACTGTATTTTTTAATTCCATGGTTTGCTACTGAAGATTATTGTAGAAATTTTAATTCCATGGTTTGCTAGTGAATATTATTATAGAGTTCTATGCTTTTCTATTGAAAGTTAAGTTTGAAAACAATATGTTTTATACATTCAAATTCCAAGTTTTTGAATGTACATGCTGTTAAAATGAATAAGACTCTGGATTCTGCCCAAATTAAGCAAATAGAAAAAGCTGACATTGAAATTTTAACATTTGTTTTCTTATTTGGAAACAAATTTGATGAATTGTAGAATCTGTATCACTCAGTATCAATTTAAGTGACTTTTATATACTTCTTGTAAATACTTCGGCTTAGTCGATAGGGTAAAATAGCATCACAAATCGCTCTAGTCCCATCTCCTTATCCCTAACATGTTTCATATCAAGTTTAAGTTAAATTGATGGCATGATTGAAACATCATTAGTTGCGGATTTGGGTGCATATTTAATAGCAGATCGAGAAGTAGTTACATGTCCAAAAGTAGATTCTACAGGAGCAAGACCCACCAGTACGAGTAGCAAGTAGCAGTACGAGTAGCAGTTCTTTGCGGCCTTAAGCTATATTTCAGTAAATTATTTGAGACCTAGAGCAAGACCTAGAAGTAAATATTTTTCACCAGGAATTTTAGGGATCATTTTGAGCCCCTAGCCCCTTGATCCTTCTAAAGTATTAGAAGAGAACATTGTCTTAGATATCAGTGAAGGCATCCACTAAGCTCGTAATTCATGACAATAAATATTATTCTTTGTGGGGGAGACGATGAGAAATATGATATCAAGAAGCTATGAATTGCTTGATAAAACAATTCATAGAGGTTGCACATGAAAAGATTGCAGAAGATTAACAATTGAATTATGAAAGTAATATTGGCGTCCATCTGTTTCAAAATAAAACGTGCAGGCAAGTTGAGTAGCCAAGGATCCAGGCCAAGACATATTCACCATTAAAAGAATCCACTAACAACACAATGAAATGTGTAAGGGTATATTTGTTGCACGGGAGGTTTCTTAATAGGAATAAAATGCCATAAATGGTTGGCCTCTCAAGATTTTTTATATGATGAGTTGGGTAGAGTATAGATACAGTTGGGTAGGGTACAGGCACAAGCACAGGACATAGGTAGTAAACAATAAGGGTATCTCCCCAACTCCTAGGCAAGCAAGCACACCCATTTCATTCTTTGATCACATGGCCAATAACTAACGAAGCAAGTAATGAAATCAAATTCAGGAAGCACATAAGTAATCCCATACCGCAGGTTTGTTTCCTATTTGATTTGACCAACAAGTGTCCGTCCTTTTTCTTTGTAAATCCTGCTTTTTTTTTACCACGTCCCTGCAGTTGCGATCACTGAAACTAAACAAGTCCAACCAGCTAACGAACAGGTAAGGTACATACATATTACATTTTAAATCTACAAAAATGTTATTAATGATGCACAGTGGATGATGTTCTTCCATGAGAACATCATCCATTGTTTTGAAGTTGTTTTGCGAAAGTACTAGTTGGCTTGCTCATTCCAAAATCTCTCGTGGACTTGTTGTTTGATGCAGGTGAAAATGCTGGAAACGAAAAACTTAGATGCAAAGATATATAACCATGTCAAGGTACTAATTGTGAGGCTTTTGGGTGGCTATGCATGTTGCAACCTGCCAAGTCAAGAATTGTGCAAGCAACTATGCATGCTGCAACCTATCATGTAAAAAATTGTGCACCTCATGTGAGAGGTGGAAAGGTTTGGTTTACATTACACTTAATACTTAATGCCAGCCCAAACATTTTATGTTTATTGATTAATGCTAGAGTAGTATCTAACATTACTTGAAAAGTTTGTAATATATGGTATCTAACGCGTCAAACATAGGATAGAATGAGGCCAAATAAGACCACAAAGATTTTATTCCATGATATAAAGGTGCAATCCGATAAAAACAAGATGGTGAATAAAACTTTGGTTAAATGCTTTCCAAAATACTTTGATTTTTGTGCAATTTAATAGAAACACAGCAAGCGTGGTCATAGAGGCTACCCTACTAGCCGAAGGCACTGACTAATAACAAGAATTTTATGATAAAACATCCAATAAATTTTAAATAGCATGAATGATTCCAGAATCCATTCATAATCATTTTAAAAATAAAAAAAATTAAAAATAAAAATCCTTATCTTTATAATTTTAACATCAAATGCAAATAATTCCACACAATATAGTAGCATAATTCAAATACAAATATGAATACAAATATGATTCGATACGAAAAAAATAGGTAACTAAAAAATTCAATACAAATAAAATATGAAAGTAGACTTTCTAAAATATACACCAATATATATAACATTTATATAGTTAAATATACACAATATTATATTAAATATCAACCATTAAATTTTAAACTTAAAAAATCATTATTTTTAAACATATTTTTTATAACCAAAATTACTTAAAAAACAAAAATATAATACCCTTACTATAAAGAGAAAAAACTCTTAGTTATTAATAGTTATTAATTATTTTAAAAAGAAAGTAAAGAATATTTACCACTACTTAGATTTGGAATTAATTAATGAATGTTTAAATTTCGTTAGGATTAACTTTGAATCCGAAATGAGCAATAATGTAAGTGGTTTTGGGCACATGATTTTGGTAACCAATAAATTTAATGTTTCTATTATATTTACATATTTATTTTTTTGACATATTTTTATTGCAATTAAATTAAATTACAAAATATGAAACTAAAAAATATTTATTTGAATAATTAAAATTTGGTTTTTTAACAAAGAACAAAACAAGAATCGATCCATGAATACCAATTTACTAACGTAAATACTCTTAAAACCCAAAATCACTATAGAATGAATTAATATTTACATCAATATCCATCACCATGACGAATTGAATTATACAATTAATAGTATATATAGGGTTATACAATTCAATTATAATATTTTAGTTACAAAACCCTAAACTTAACCTTACCTCGCAGTTATTATATTATAATTATAAGGAGATAATCTTTTTGAGGACAACTGCGAGGTAGTTATTATATTATAATTATAAGGAGATAATCTTTTTGAGGACAACTGCGAGGTAAGGTTAAGTATACGGTTTTGTAATTAATAATATAGCGTTATACAATTGAATTATATCTTTTGATGTCTACCCGTTTTCCATTTTAGCCAAGTAGTGGAAGTTATTAACAACTATGGTAACATCCTCATGGTTGGATAAAACAAATATAGGTTTATTACTGCAGTCTTCACTAGCAAAGGGATGGACTTCTAAATTTCCTTGGATTTCAGACAATGTTTGTGTGTTGGTACGGTATGTTCTAAGAAATCCATACAGCGCTCCACTTTCAAATCATGCGAGTCAACAAGTAACTTGAAATAGCAGGTTACCTTGGTACTATACAACTACTTTAACAAGCAAATTCATCGAAGTATAAGAATTATCCTAAATGCATAAAATAGGAAATGTGTTAAATGCATAAAATAGGAAATGTGTTCAATGGCTTAAGTAAACAAAGTTCTCTAAGTTAGATTGAACTTGTTCCTCGATTAATATTGTGTCAATAATAAGCAATTTGTTGAAGGTAAAATGTTATGGTAATTTCTTAACTAAATCATTAGTTGTGAGGTGATGTTATATATAACAATCTCTTTCCTCATCTTAAATGGGTCCTTTTTAATTAACCCTCTACATGTTATGAACATCTTTTTCAAACAAGCCTCCGTTTATTGCATAGCCACATACCTTTCTTTCCTATGTTTCCAAAAATTTAATTAAAACATAAAGAAGCAAATAAATTATAAATAAAAAGGCCTTATCTTATCTCTCTTTTTACTACTCACTCCCTTCCAAAATGTCATATGTATACGCAGAGGGTGTCCCTTGTCCCACAAACAGGGTGTTCCTTCTCCCTACCCTTTTTGGCATTTACATCGATAAGCTAGAAGGTTGCTTAGAGAAACCAGGTTGTTCTGGCATGAACTTAGCTGGGATAGTCATCATCCTTCTTCTCTATGTTGACAATATTGTTCTTCTTGCAAGGTGTCCATCTGATCTTGATAAGCAACTAAGACTTTTTAAGGATTTTTGTTCTACCATGGGCATGACTGTTAACACTAGCAAAACAAAAATTATGATTATCAAATCCAAGAAGGACACTTACACTAATTTTATGTATGACAATAACAACTTCGAGGAAGTGTCTTCTTACAAGTACCTAGGAATTGATATTCATCACAAGTTCAAATGGAACTATAGCATTAATAAGAGGATTAATGGAGGGTGGAAAGCTTATTTGGTGTTGAAAATAATTGTAAAGAAGCAAACCTTGTGACATGGGATAAAAAGAAGCTCTTCTTTGAAACTTTAGACACTCTTGTTCTCTTGTATGGGTGCGAGGTTTGGGGTTGCAGCATCTCTAGAGAGTCCTGGAGAAATATTGAGCAAATACAGAAGCGTTTCATAATGTATCACCTAAAAATTAAAAGCAATACACCCTACCCTATTCTCCTTATAGACTCTGAGGATTTCCTCTATCGAGATCCTAGCTATGGTTAGGCTCTTGTTGTACAAGCACAAAATCAATAACATGGGAGACCATAGACTTCCTAAGCTAGCTTTAAATTCCATCCAAAACCACCTAAGTCTCAAGCGAGGTTGGTATAAAGATACCATGGCCTGGTTAAACCTTTGGGAGATCGACGAAAATGTTATATTACAAAATATTAATAACATTAAAAATATTGTTACTTCTAAGTTTAAGGAGAAATTGTGGTGTGAAAAAAAATTAGAGGCTAAAAAAAAGTTAAGATATTATAAGGAGATCATCAACCCTACTCTAGAAGATCAAAAGTATCTCTCTGTTTTAACTATTTCAAAGAAAAAAATTAATATATCCAAGATAAGAACGAACTCTCAATGTGGGCTTCATAGTGAAACAGGTCGTTGGACAGTTCCTAAAACACCATGGGTGAAAAGGATCTGCAACCTTTGTAAGAATATGAACATTGAGGATGAAAATCACTTCCTGTTAGAGTGTCCTGCGTACACCCACATTAGATCACAGTTTCATAATCTTTGTTGCAATCCCGACCTTTCTAGCCTTTTAACTTGTCAAAATTATGGTGAGCTTCGAACGCTTCTCTCCAAGCTCTTTGAGTATAGAAATACGATTTTAAAACAAACTAAATAATTAGTTTTCTTGAGGTCCTATAGACCAATTTTATCTGAGGGGACGTTAACCATCCTCATCCTCATCATACACCAATTTAGTGTCTACCTTGAAAATAAATTATCATTATTATTATATGTTTGAATGTATATATCATATAGTTATTATTATATATTAGTTAATATATTAATATACTATATACATATTAACATAATATTTTTACTATATATAGTTAATATATTAATATGTTATATAGCTATTATATATATATATTTAGTTAATATATGTAATATATTTATATTGGTATTAACAAATTTAAAAAACAAAAATATAAATAAAACAAATATAATAAAGAGAGGGTGACTAATTTAAAAAAAAAGACAAAAGAGAGAACAGTGAACGAGCTTGAAAAAAATGTATAAATTAGAAAAAAAGAATGGGAGGGAAAATAGAGCAAACAAAACTAGGGAATTTTTCAAAATGAAGCTCCAATAGATCTATTGATCTGCTAGGGTTGAATGGATGCCAAAAAATGGTGGATCCAAGTTGTTTATTTTTAAGCCTTCTTTATTTGGCTCTGTGGATTGTTTTGGATTCGTATTTGTTGGATCAATTATTTTGTTGGATTTGGGTCTATTTATTACTCTTTTTCAATGCTGATCTTCTTTTCCCTGGTTGCGGGATGTACATTGCTCCTTTGTGGGATTATTTTGGGTCTTCAGATGGCACCTGGTTCATACTGCTACTTTTTATATCTTTCTTGCAATGGTACTCTCCAACCGATTCTTTCGAGGGTACACTCTCTTCCTCTTTCTTCATTAGTGTCACTGCTCGCAGCTTGTATACACTAGTGCATATTTTAATGTTTTTATAAAGTTTTCTTCGAATTACATACACACTAGATCCTATCATTCTCATCTGATACAACAATTTTTAATTTTTTTCCCTACAAGAAGAAGACAATTATTTTTTGGGGTTTTTTTTTCAATTTGATATTTCTTGTAACTAGGGCACTGAGTTGATTACAGGGAATATTGATTCTTTTGTGATTTTATGGTTCTTTAGACTTGAATGGTTGTTAGGGTTTTCTAATTGCACAAGTCTGAGAATGAACCTAATACATTACAAGAAAGATGAGGCTAATTTTGATGAAGGGCCATGAGAGGATTTGGAGTTTCTCAAGTATAATTGGGACAAGGACTTGTTGTTTTCTTGTGAAAAGGATCACACACCCATTGTCTTGTATGGAAACATCTAGGAGAACCTTGGGTCCTATAGAGGCCACAACAGTGTTGTATGGTGTTGTGATGTCTTAAGTAGGTACTCTCATAGTCACGTTATTTCTAGTTCTTTTAGTCTTGTGGTAATGGATTTGTGTGTTTGTGGGTGTGAAAACATTGGTGTTGACACCTATATTGTTTTTGATACTTTTTGTCTCATAACAGATCCGGGTTTGATATGGAATATGGATCCATGCTATTTATTAAAAACATGAAACAAAGGAAACATATATAAACACATTATTATCTTGAGAATTATACATAAACATGAAATGCCGATGATTCCCTACCTGATTTGTTAGGTTATGTAGATGTTCATCTCTTTTTTGTTATTTCTAAGGCCTTTGAACTCATTTATCACTCATCCATTTGATTTATTTTTAAGCTATTC
This sequence comes from Pseudotsuga menziesii, assembly GCA_001517045.1. Classification (NCBI taxonomy): domain Eukaryota; kingdom Viridiplantae; phylum Streptophyta; class Pinopsida; order Pinales; family Pinaceae; genus Pseudotsuga; species Pseudotsuga menziesii. The sequence continues at coordinate 33,126 of LPNX011189546.1, read as the reverse complement.
TATTTTCTATTCAAAGTTGTCAATTTCTTTGAAGAGTCCAAGTTTATGTGCAAACGTGTGAACCCTAATTTCTCATTTGTTTGCGTGCAAAGGAAAAATCCCTAATCCCTACTCCCTTGTTCTCTTCTTTATAAAATGGTTATCATGGAATACCTCTCTATGTGGAATACCATGGAATACCTTTTTGTAAAATACCTATACACACATGGTTGCGGTGGAATACCTCTGCACATGAATACATCCACTATAACAAATCTTGGAATTGACGTCCCACTTAGCGTCCCTTTTTAGTGTATTTGTTTTTACATTGAGTGGTCGAAGTAGACATCTAATGGGATGTGTCATGTACAAAATGTAAAGCGCCTCAAAACATGTCTTATTTTACTTCCTAGATAGAATCCATTTTGATGTCCAAAATATCGTCCATTTTTTGCTTCCAGAATAACATCCAACTTTGCTTCCTAAGAAACGTTGGGGTTTTATTCCTAAATAACTTCCTATTTTTCTTCCTAGACAGCGTCTACATTTTCTTCCTAAATAATGTCCCCATTAGTGCCATAGTTTCACCTTAATAGTGTCATGTTAGCATCTATGTTTTCATTTATGTTCATGCCATATTGCATCGAAATTAGAATCCATATGTGCTACCACTTTAGCATCCCATTTTGCACCACGTTTTACTTCCAAGTATGCGTTAATTTTCGCTTCCAAATTTGCACCAATTTTTTCTTCCTTTTTTGCATCATGTTTTTCTACCAAAATGGCAGGAAATTTTCAATTACTGTTGCACCATATTTTTCTTCCTATGTAGCGCCAAGTTTTTTATCCAAAGTAATGTCTTATTTTTATACCATATCAATCCCATGTTTGGATTGATCATAAGCTCCAAGTGTTGCATCATTTTTAATACCTTTTTTTGCATCTCTATTTACGTCCACATTAGCACCATGTTTTGCTACCACTTTAGCACCAAATGTATCATCCATTTTTACTACCACACTAGCACCACATTTTGCTTCTTGTTTAGTTTCTTGAATTTCCTTTTATCTTTCTTCCTCATCAATGCTGCATTTAAATTCTCATTTTCATCCAATTTTTCTTGTTTACTGGCCACTAGTTTAGCTTCTAGTTTGGCTTCCAAAATAAATTCAAAATTGACTTCCAACTTAGCGCCAGTTTTTGCATCCAATGTTTCTTCTAGAACTATGACAATGGGTTTCCATTTTAGGTCCCAGTTTTGCTTCATATTTTTCTTCCTTATTAACACCACATTAGGCTTTCTATTTAACACCTACAACCATATTCAATTGTGTGCTAATATATTTATTATATATTTGAGTTATTATAATTATTTATTAATTTCATTAGTTTTCTTATATCATTTACTTCATATTTTTTAAATAACATAATGAGACATTCAAATTAATTGTAGATACCATAATTCAAATTGATTGTATAGCATTATGAGTAAATTTAACACAAACAAACAACATTTATCCAAAGTAGTAATATCATCATATATATTAATTTTCCATGAAAATATCATCAACAACTTCCAATATATATATTTACAATATAATAACGATAACATCACCATTATATTTCATCAAAATAGGTGAAATTATAAAACATCATCGCATCAATAACCTATCATACATATCATCGTTTACGGTTAAAGGAACAAGTGAATGATATATATAGTGAAAACACCTATATCACAATTGTTTTTTTTTATACCCTATCTCGAAAACTCGAAATGATCAACAATAATCAAACTTTATTTGTCAACATGAATCGACCTTACAAATCAAAATGACCCATAATATAATATGAACTTGCATCATCACAAAAATAACAATACATGTCTACTAGCGTGTATAAAGCAAAAAGAATCCACAATCTCTGTAACGTCCCCGACCCTCCGACCGGCAAAAAGGATGCTACCATGGCCTTAACCATCCGGGCAACTAGCCCCATGAACATGTGCATTCATAAAATGTTGAAATAAAATGCATTGAAGTAGAACATACACAGATACAATTATTGATCATACACAGCGGAAGCAACATACATTCATACAAGCATTCAACATGTTCACCATATTCATTAACAGTAAATAAGATTGCAGGAGTAAAATAGACAAGATTACTTATCTTATAAAGAACTCGTTCCGTAACCAGCTACGTCGCTGCAACGTTCCACCCAACCATAGGCCAGCGTGCTCCTTAATATCTCAGCAACGCTGCCACCCGCGAGTTGGGCATGATTCTCCAAGGAATAAGGAACAAGCAGGCTTACACATAGCTAAGGTTACACAAAACACAACCAACCCCACATAGTTGGGTTTATCAGGCAATCCAAGAGCTAGGAAAGGCTAAATGCTAAGCTGGTGAGCTCAATATAGAGCTAGGGACACCTACACTAGAACTAGCCTGATTTTTAAGACACCCACACACACCCAACACAAGGAATCATTCCCTTCTCTGCTGCACAGTCCCTCAGGCCCTGAATTCTCTTCCAGTGCTATTCAAGGGTTGTGGAGAAGAAAGCCATCCCTCTAGCTCTGTCTATGTGGTTTCCAAACACACCAGGTTTATCAAGCAACCCAAGCCCCCATCCTTACTCCCAACGCAGTTCGAAGACCAACCATTGCACACATGCAATCAATCAGCGGTTACAGCTTAGATAGGGAAAACGACTCCTGAGTTGTTCTTGGCCCTATCATGGCCAAAACGAATCCCAAGCAAATTACAACAATCTCCAAATGTATCAGCAACACAGTTCACAATGTGGGGAAAAACAACAGTCCCTCCTAAACAACGAAGCAATCGGAAGAGACTTACACAAGCCGCAAATGGGGAGAAAAATTAGGCTATCGACCTATGCGTGAGGGACATTTACATCAAACCCCCATAATTTGGATGGAAATCATGCTAGATACCACTCTGTGGAGATGTGAATGACAACCGAGAAATGACTCCCATCCTGGCTACATAAGATCAAACAGAAAAGAAGTCTGTGCATAAGAATGAACAGACTACTGTCCCTAAGTGAGGATGAACAGACAATGGAGAGAATGGCGTAGTAGTGAGAATGGGGAGTTTGCTGGAGTGATGGAAGTGGTTGTTTTTCCTTGCCAACATGAGGTCAACCCACTGGTGGAGTGTGCATGTGGGCAAGGACTGATAGTCCTACCACACTCCACTCCCAGCCATAACTACCCCAACTAACAGCAACAGTTTTTAATGGTGGAAGTTGGGTAAGACAAGGGAAGGTGACACATGGATTTTCCCCCAATGGTTCAAGGTTGACATTCCACACCCTTATCCTTATGAGAATCATGCCCTTTTCATTATGGTTGCAGTGAGCATAGCTGGTTGGGTTCATTTAATTAAAGATGTATATTTACATGATGACAAAACTTGATATGTATGCCGCATGCCCCGATATACCATCGGTGACAATTTCAAACCAAAACATAGCATATCCAATCAATGGTGGGGACTTGGCCTTTAGCTCCACACCATGATTATTTAAAATATATACATCATATACATCTAATGAAATGGGGCAAAACCAGGGTGTTACATTCCCCTCCCCCTTCAATAGCACTGTCCTTAGTGCTTTACAAAATTTGAACAAAATGCTACACTGGTATTGCCTCAGTGTTCCGCAGAATTGAACAAAAATGGATGTGCCAATCACATGGCATCCTCTAGCTCCCATGTAGCCTCTTTAGGTCCGTAGTGCTCCCATTTCCGCTTTACCTGACCTATGGCCCAGTTCCGGAGCATTGTGACCTTCTTGTCGAGGATGCACATTGGCTCGATTCAAAACTCTCCCTTGGGTTCCACCTGAATCACATCCCAATTTATCACATGGTTAGGATCATGTACATATCTCTTAAGCAAAGAAATATGAAAAACATTATGAGCGCTAGTACTAGCAGGAAATGCAAGTCTATATGCAACTAGCCCTATTCTTTCAAGCACTTCAAATGACCCACAATATCTTGGTGACATCTTGGCACAACTTCCAAGATTCAAGGAACTCTTCCTTGCCCTCACTCTGAGGTAAACATGATCCCCAACACTGAACTCCCTATTCACCCTATGCTTATCTGCATAGATTTTCTGTCTGTCCTATGCTGCTTTCAGATTCTGCCTGATCTTTATAACCTCTTGCTCCATATCCTTGAGCAATTTTGGCCCAAGCACAACCCTATTCACTGGGTTGTCCCAAGTCACTGGTGTCCTACACCTTCTTCCATACAAATATTCATACAGACTCATCCCCAAGGATGCCTGCTGTCCATTGTTATAAGCAAACTCTACCAAGTGCAAGTAATCTTCCCACTTGGTTGGTTTGTCCATCACGTACATGCAAAGCATATCTTCAGGAATCTGATTAACTCTCTTTGTCTGCCCATCTGTCTGAGGATGGTATGCCATGCTGAAGTTTAGCTTTGTACCCAAATATGCAAACAACCCCTTCCAAAAGTTGGAAGTAAACTTGACATCTTTGTCAGAGACTATTGCCTTAGGAAATCCATGCAATTTGAAAATCTCCTTCATGAAGATCTTTGCAATGTCATCAGTCTTATGCGTAGACTTAACCAGTATAAAATGCGATGCCTTTTTCAACTTGTCCACCACAAATATGATGGAATCGTGTTGTCTCCAAGTCATCGACAATTCTGTAATAAAATCCATGGAAAAAACTTCCCATTTACATTTCGGAACTGGAAAAGGCTGCAACAAACCTGCAAGGTGTTGATGCTCAACCTTTACCTGTTGACATTTCATGCACCTTGAAATGTATTCAACCATGTCCTTTTTCATTCTTGGACAAAAGCACTACTTTCTGGCTGTGGAAATGGTCTTTTGGTATCCCGGATGACCAGAATACTGAGCTTGATGGATTTCATCCATAACAACTCTCCTCAAACTTGCTACATCCGGAATATAAATTCTACCTTTATAAGTGAGAAGTCCATTTTCTTCTAATTTATATCCCTCATACCTCTTCTCAAGACTTTGCTGTTGCAATTTGTCTTTTACTTGCTCATACAATTCATCTCCAGCAGCATGACTAACAATCTGCTGCCTCAAATCTGATTGGCAAATACTAAGAGATGACGCATGCATTTCTCGCATCTTCCTGCTGAGTGCATCAGCTACCTCATATTCCTTTCCCTTTATGTGCTTGATTTCAAAATCAAACTCACCTAAAAACTCCAACCATCTTGCTTGCCTAGCATTCAGAGTGGACTGATCAAACAAATACTTCATACCGCAATGGTCTGTTCTGAGCTCAAATCTCTTGCCCATCAAGTAATGTCTCCACATCTTGAGAGCATGTACTATGGCTGCAAGCTCTAGATCATGAGTGGCATAGTTCTTCTCATGATCTTTCAGCTTTCTTGACTCATAACATATCATGTGGTTGTCTTGCATAAGGACTCCTCCAAGCCCTTGTCCGCATGCATCGATACACACCACAAAATATTTCTCTGGGTCTGCAACTTTCAATACGGGTGCACTGGTGAGAAGATTCTTCAACTGCTGGAAACTTTCTTCACACCTTGATGTCCATTCGAACTTCATCCCCTTCTTTTGCAAAGAAGTGATGGCATGTGCAACTTTGGAAAATCCCTCAATGAATCTCCTGTAGTATCCTGCAAGTCCCATAAAAGATCTTACATCTGTCACATTACTTGGAGTAGGCCAATTCATAATGGCTTCAATCTTCCTAGGGTCCATAGATATACCCTCCTCTGAGATAATGTGACCCAAATACTGAATTCTATCTCTATAGGAGTCACACTTGCTCAGTTTTGCATACAGCTGATGCTCCCTGAGCAATTTCAATGTCAATCTCAAATGCTCTTCATGCTCTTTCTCATTCTTAGAATAAACAAGAATGTTATCAAGGAAAAAAACAACAAACTTGTCCAAATACCTGCTGAAGACACTATTCATAAGGCACATAAATGTAGCTGGTGCATTTGTGAGACCAAATGGTACCACTACAAACTCATAATGTCCATACCTTGTCCTGAAGGCTGTCTTATGAATGTCTTCATCCTTGAATCTCACTTGATGGTAACCAGACCTCAAGTCAATCTTGGAAAATAACTTTGCTCCTCTCATTTGATCAAAGAGGTCATCAATCCTAGGAAAAGGCTATTTATTCTTGACAATAACCTTGTTCAACTGTCTGTAATCAATACACAACCTGAGTGTACCATCTTTCTTCTTTACAAATAGAACTGGTGCTCCCCACAGAGACACACTCGATTGGATATACTTCTTTTTCAACAACTCTTGTAGTTGAATCTTCAATTCTAGCATCTCCGGTGTACTCATCCTATAGGGTGTCTTGGACACTGGTGCTGCTCCTGGTACAAGTTCAATAGTGAAATCAATGTCCCTCTTTGGAGGAATCCTTGGAATCTCATTAGGAAACACATCCTTGACTTCTTGTAACACTTGATGGTCCTCCAACCTAGGAGTTTCATCTCCTGATGTCTCCAAAATATGAGCTGCATACAACTGGAAACCCTTCCTACAGAACTTCTTTAACTGCATTGCTGAAACCTGCCATACTGAAATCACCTTTGGAATACCTTTCACAACTACTAGGTTCCCTTCTTCATTCATGCATTCGAAAGTCTTATTGTAACAGTCAAGCTTCACCCTGTGAGCTTCTAACCAATCCATTCCAATGAGAACATCATAGGAACCAAGCGGTAGAACATTCAGATCTACACAAGTGACCAATCCACCCATGACCAATGGACATTTCTCTACCACTTCACTAACTTTTCTCTTAGTTCCAATGGCTAGCTGAACTAACCATGACTTCCTATGCTTTACTTTCTTAAAAGCACAAATCTCCACTACTCTAGGAGTAATGTAACTGTGAGTAGAACCAGGGTCAATCAAAATAGAAACAGATTGCTCAAAAATCTTACCTGCAACTTCAACCACAACTGACTGGTGATCTGCCAGGCGGTCCTCCAGTGCTCCATAAATCCTAGGGACTGCCCTCACTACTTGACCCACTGTTTCTGCTTCTTGAAGGTTGTAAGTTGGCCTTGCACTCTCATTCTTGAGTGGACAATTTCTGCGCATGTGGGGTCCTCCACATTTCCAACATTGGAGTGGCCCTCTATTCTATTGTGGATCTTTAGGCTTTTCTCCTGTCACTCCAACTGGCTTACTCGGAGCTTGGGATGGCTGCTTCTGTTGATTCTTGAAGTTAGAAGGTTTGAAACCTTTCTTTCTTTGGTCAAAATTCTCATTTTTCTTATCCTTCCATGCCTTATGGTAATCCATATTACCTTGGCTTTGCTCATAGCAATACTAAGCCTTCCTTATGCTTCCTCAAGAGTTCTAGGTTCATAAAACTCAATTCTATCTTTGTAAGACTGAGGTAATCCACTCAGAAAATGCTGGACCTTCACTTTTTCATCTCTGATGTACTGAACATACCTCAACAACTCCAAAAACTTATTTGCATATTCTTCCATGGTCCACTGTCCCAATCTCAGCTCATGGAAATACTTAATCTTGTCATCATAATACCTGTCAGATAGGTATTTCTACTTGAAATACTTCTTGAACTGTTTCCACTTAAGTCTCCTTTTACTGATCTTCTTTTCTTGCTTGAAGTGTTCCCACCAAATGGATGTTGTTTCATTCAAATTGAATATTGCAACTCTTGCCTTCATGTTCCCTGCATAGTCATGCACTTGAAAGTACTTCTTTATTCCAAGAAGCCAAGCTTCAGCCTCTTGTCCAGTCTTTACCTCACCATCAAATGTAGGAGGTTTAGCTTTCCTAAATTCATCCCCAGAGCGATCCCTATGGTCCCTTCTTCTTTTCTTATGAGGAGATGAACTTGTATCCCCGCTGGATACTTCAGAATCAGATGATCCACTAGAAGTCCTTCTCCTTCTCCTAGTGCTACTCTTACTACCTTTTGGCCTTGATGTACCCCATCCAGAATCTATCTTTTTATATAAATCTGTCAAACTTTGCAATATGGCAGTAGTCAACTGATGCTGCTCTTCCTAGACTTTAACCAAGCTTCTCATGGTGGCTACAACATCTGACGGTGTCTCTTGGAATCTCCTTCCATTGGACTCAACGTCATCATTCCCATTACAGACATTTTCTCCCATGGCATCTTCTACTCGCTCATAAGAATCTCAAGCATCATACCCATCATGGGTTCTCATGACTGATCTACCTCTGGCTTTACCACACTGCTCTTTCTGGAGTACTGCCTTTGGAAGTTATCTAAAGTTCTGCAAATGTGTTCGTAGCAAACTGTTAGATGCATAATATTAATGTAAATCAAAATTACTTACCTTTTCTTCTGGAAATTCATAAAACAACAATTATGCTAAAACACAAAATTTTCTCTATTTCATATTCAGCTCTGTGACCACGGACAGTCTACTGAAATCTACTGAAAACTGACTGAAGATAGTCCAAAAGTGCTCGAAAAACTACTGAGAATTCTTCTGAAAAACCCAAATTTCCTTAGGCCCAATCGGACCTCTTCCCAGCTATTCTGTCGACACTGTGGTAGTCAAAACAACTACACTTCTAATATGCATCGGCAATCAAGTTGACTGTGCATCGGGTTCATAGTCCTTTGCGCAACCGCAATGGCGAAAAGTGTTCTTACTTCGGTTTCCATGGGAAAACGTCTAGACTTCCGATCGACGATGTCAATAACTATTCTCCTTAAATATTCTGAAGCTGTAAGTCTATTGGTGGTTGGAAGCACTAGTTGCTGCAGCATCGGAGGGCTAGTTGACTAAGCAGCCACAACGGCAAGTCACCTTCATTTAACTTTTTTCGATCGGTGATCCGATCCACTAACATTTCCTGATGGCCGATGATCTCGTGCCTTAGAGAAAATTTGAATTTTCTTCTTGCCTTGTCTTTCATGGCATCGGCTCTTCCATCTTCTATTCATCAGTGATCCAAGTCACTATACTTCCTGTCATTGCAATGATCCAAATGACAACTTAACTCCTCTATGTTGGCGATTGGCTACGTTATTCCGTCAGACGATTAGTCTTCTAGGAAGCCGCAATGACGAAAAGCGATCTCACTATGGGTTCCGTGAACATTATCGGTTTCCTGACCTACTAACCATCAAGTGGATAGTGTCCTAGACTGCCGTAATGGCAAATTATCAAACCTTTAACATACCCGATCAACGACCCAATCCTCAATAACTTTCCGATGACCTTATACTTAAACAAAATTTTCAAATTTTCTTATCATTGGCTGTCGAAAGTACTAATCACTGCGGCATCGGTGGTTGAAACCTCTATCCATCGGAAGGATAGTTCACTAGCTTGCAGCAACGGCGGACGTTCAATCCACTAACCATCGCTGATGGCCGACGACTCCACGACTTAGAAAAGTTTTCAAAATTTTCCCTTCAGTCTTCCTTTTCGTTGCTTGATCGGCTCAATTCTCTTCTTTTCATCGGTGAGATAGTTCCATCAGTAGCCGCAACAATGGCCCACCATCTTCAATCATCTCTCGATTGGCGATCCAATCTGCTAATGTTTTTCGATCAACGAACTAATTTTTGACCAGCATCGGCAGTCAGAGCTTCTCCCCGTCAGAAGACTAGTGCTCTAGGCTTCCACAATGGCGGACGCACGAAACACTGTCTTCTTCCGCTAGCCGACAATTTTGGGCCTTAGAAATTTTTTTAAACTTTCCTTACGGCGTCAGCGGTCGAAGGCCTTACCCATCAGGAGCATTGTGGTCTAGCCATCTGCAACGGCACGTGCTCAATCAACTGTTTTTTGTTGACGTCCCTCGACAGTCTGAACAACAAACTTTCGTTGGTGTCAAAATTCAATATCAGGCATTTCTTCCACTACATCGAGCCAATGTTTCGGTGGTCTTTGACTGATCTTCACCGAAATTGTGGCTCCCACATCCACTAAGTTCTACCGACGGCCGACAAAAACTTAGAAAATTTTCCGCAATTTTCTTCCAATTGTCCTCCGTCGGGTGTGCTTCTGCCTAGCTCTCCACTGCATCGGAAGTCTGTCCCACTAAGTGTTCCGATGAACCGATAGTTCAAACACTTAGACAAATTTTTGTGGAAGTTTGTTGTCATAAACTTCTGATATCTGCTGGGTAGAAATAAATCCTGCCTCTGTCATTGCATCTTCCATGGTCCCATTCAGGCCCATGCTGCAACATGAGCTCTGATACCACACTGTAACGTCCTCGACCCTCCGACCAGCGAAGAGGACGCTACCATGTCCTTAACCATCCGGGAAACTAGCCCCATGAACATGTGACTTCATAAAATGTTGAAACAAAATGCATTGAAGTGGAACATACACAGATACAATTATTTATCATACACAGCAGGAGCAACATACATTCATGCAAGCATTCAACATGTTCACCATATTCATTAACAGTAAATAGGATTGCAGAAGTAAAATAGAAAAGATTACTTATCTTATAAAGAACTCATTCCACAACCAGCTACATCACTACAACGTTCCACCCAACCATAGGCTAGCATGCTCCTTAATCTCTTAGCAATGTTTCCACCCCCGAGCTGGGCATGATTCTCCAAGGAATAAGGAACAAGTAGGCTTACACATATCCAAGGATACACAAAACACAACCAAGCCCACATAGTTGGGTTTATCAGGCCATCCAGGAGTTGGGAAAGGCTAAATGCTAAGCTGGTGAGCTCATTACAGAGCTAGGGACACCTACACCAGAACTAGCTTGACTTCGAAGACACCCACACACACCCAACACAAGGAATCATTCCCTTCTCTGCTACATAGTCCCTCAGGCCTTGACTTCTCTTCTAGTGCTATTTAGGGGTTGTGGAGAAGAAAGATAGCCTATAGCTCTGTCTGTGTGGTTTCCAACCACACCAAGTTTATCAAGCAACCCAAGCCCCCATCCCTACTCCCAACATAGTCCGAATACCAACCATTGCACACATGCAATCAATCAGTGGTTACAACTTAGAGAGGGAAAATGACTCTTGAGTTGTTCTTGGCCCTATCATGGGAAAAATGACTCCCAAGCAACTTAAAACAGTCTCCAAACATATCAGCAGCATAGTTCACAACGTGGGGAAAAACAACAGTCTCTCCTGGACAACGAAGCAATCGGAAGAGACTTACATAGGCTGCAAATGGGGAGAAAAATCAGGCTCCCGACCTATGTGTGAGGGAAATTTACATCAGACCCTCGGAATTCAGATGGAAATCATGCCAGATACCACTCTGTGGAGACGTGAGTGACAACCAAGAAACGGCTCCCCTCCTGGTTACGTGAGATCAAACAGAAAATATGCCTGTGTGTGAGAATGAACAGACTACTTTCCCTACGTGAGCATGAACAGATAATGGATAGAATGGTGTAGTAGTGAGAATGGGGAGTCCATTGGAGTGATGGTGGTGGTTGTTTTTCCTTGCCAACATGAGGTCAACCCGTTGGTGGAGTGTGCATGTGGGCAAGGACTGATAGTCCCGCCACACTCCACTCCTAGCCATAACTTCCCCAACTAACAACAATAGTTTTTAATGGTGGAATTTGGGTAAGACAAGGGAAGGTGACACATGGATTTTTCCCCAATGGTTCAAGGTTGACATTCCCCACCCTTATCCTTATGAGAATCATGCCGTTTTCATTATGGTTGCAGTGAGCATAGTTGGTTGGGTTCATTTAATTAAATATGTATATTTACATGATGACAAAATTTGATATGTATGCTGCATGCCCCGATATACCATCAGTGAAAATTTCAACCCGAAACATAGCATATCCAATCAATGGTGGGGCCTTGGCCTTTAGCTCCACACCATGATTATTTACAATATATACATCATATACATCTAATGCAACGGGGAAAAACCAGGGTGTTACAATATGAATAGTAGCATCAATGGATAACATCATCATCATCATCATTGTTTTCATCCTCATCATCCTCATCTATCCAAATATCATATCCATCATCATTTTCATCTGATCCATCTGCATCATTATCAACAATATCTTTCTCTGGTACATTGGTGACAACATAATCTAGATCGTC
>LPNX011189546.1:4219-18030 GCA_001517045.1 Pseudotsuga menziesii | reverse complement strand
GATAGCTAAATTTTTGTTACCACCATCAAATATTTTACCTTGCACATATCAAGATTTATCTTCCATCATGAAAGATATTGGAATGCATTATGAAGCAATTCATGCATGATTCGATGACCATGTTATATATTATAATCAACATGAATTTGCAACAGAATGTCTAGAATGTCATGTAAGTAGATATCGAACAGATAAAGTAACAAAAAAGGTGCCTCAAAAGGTTCTTCGTTATATTCTCATCATTCCATGTTTGCAACGACTGTTCAAGTGAAAAAACATAGCACAATTTATGGATTACCATGCCAGGAATAGAAGTCAAGATGATGTTATCTGAATTCCTACAGATGGATATGCTTTTAGAGATATGGAGAAAAAGTGGCCTCACTTTAAAAAAGAACCACGTAATCTTAGGATTTCTTTGGCAGCAGATGGTGTTAATCCATTTGCACAGATGAAATCCATTTACACGGTGTGGCCTATTTTTGTTATCAACAATAACATTCCTCCATGGTTTTCAATAAAGAGGGAGCACATAATTTTGTCGATTATTATTCCAGGTTTTTTGTGTCTACAACTGTTTTATTTATAATGTAGTTGTGGAATCTCATTTGTCGTATTATGTTTCCTAATTTCATATATATATTTTTTATTTTACTCTTGTGCATGGTTTATATATCTTAATGGTTCTCATAATGATATATTTTATATGTACTTCAAATCAATCAGGTAAGTTTCAAGTCAAAGATATGAATGCATATATCAAACCTCTTATAGATGAGATACTAAAGTTATGGAATGAAATCACTATGTATGACGTATCTATACCATTTCGACAAAGGAAATTTCAATTCCATGCAATGGTTGTATGGAGAATACATGATGCCCCTAGGTTAACTTCATTTTGTGGTTTTTATTTTTAAGTTCCACTTTAATTGCATTTAATTATATGGAGTAGTTAAAATAGTTTGTATATAATTATAATTGACATAGATATTCCATATCTAAATATTGTAGGTCTTCAGACAAAGGGTAAATTTGCATGTCTATTTTGTGGTCCTAAGATAACATATCGTCGCTCAAAAAGATTAAGAAAGGAGGTGTTTGATGAGTATAGGAATTTCCTCTCTAAGAATCACAGGTATAATACAACCAAAAAAAAAATTTCAATGGGAAGCAGAAGACTACATTAAAACCATGGAGAATGTCATCTCACCTTTGGAATATGCAATACAATAGAAATCGTCATCATTGCACGTATGGATAATCGTATATGAATTGTTATGTATTTTAATTTTTATTGTGAGTTGTTTAGTGTAGTGGCCATATTTTATTTATGATGTAATTTATTTATAAACTAATATTCATGATGTCCATCGTGATCATGAAGGAATTAATGGGCTTCCACAAGGAATGAAAAGTTATCCTATTCAATTCAACAGGTTTCCCTACCATGAGCACCTACAAATTGCTCATTTGTTTGATATAATGCATATTGGAAAGAATGTTACTGAAACATTATGGCGACTACTGGAGCTAAGGTGGGAGAAAGATAAAGTTGTGAAAGCTTGCAAAGACATTCAAGAAAGAAACCATGCAATTAAAGACGTCAAATTTCATAGCAACGGAGACCAAGTTAATATAAACTCAATTCCATGGATGTTTACAGAGCAACAAAGCAATGTTTTCAAAGGAGTAATGCAGAAAACTAATTTTCCCACTGTATTTTGTGTGAACTTGAAGAATATCATAACAAAAAGGTGATTTTGCGGGGGTCAAAACACATGATTGGCACATCTTCATCAAGGTAATTATTATTGTTATATCCACATAATTTATTTTTTTTCATTTTATTGCGTATATTTTTTTCTTGTTTGTATACTCTTTGTTTAATAAATGGCGTGATTTGTATATATTTGATACAGTATGTTCTACCTCTCTCTCTCCCGGACAACTTCGACAACAATGTCAAACAAGTTATATATAATCTTGGTAAATACATGAGGTAACTAGAGATTACTTTCATGTGCTTAGTGTTTCTTTAATTCCCCATATAATTTATATTTTTTTTTTTGCGCACTATTTCATCATATGTGATCTAATGTTTTTTTTTGTTAAATATTGTTATTGGTTTGCATCACTTGTAGATGGTTGAAATCTAAATAAATCCATAAAGAATATATAAAGTATTGGAGGAGAGAAATTCCTTGTCTCATGTGTGAAATGCAGAAGCATATACCTTCGACATTTTTCAATGCACAAGAACACTACCTCATACACCAAGTTGAGGAGATTGAGCACATTCTTAGGTTTGTATGATGGAAGGATATATGGTATACCAAAACATGTTGTATGTTAGTGAATATATTCCTATTTTAGTGTCAAAGCTCAATTTACGTCACATTTGTGATCCAGACTCCAATAACAAATTTGAAGGGGAGCAACTGAAGGGGAAAGGTAGATTGAGGAAGGTGAAAGGTAATTATTATCTAGTATATGTTTAATATATAGTTCATATTCTAATTTTATTTTCTAGTTATTGCATCAATTAAGAGCATTTAATTTGTTTAGGAGACTTACACCTGTCGTTCATTTTAATGATTATTGTCATCAATCAGTTGGTTTAGAATGGGATGCAATTCATTTATAGATTGCAAACAATCTTGACTGGATGAAGGTATGGATTGAACGATGTGAACAATAGGGTCATGGAATATCATGGGCAGGTGTGGCTTCATTGGTAAAAGAAGCACAACGCAATGGACATAGAAATATAATAGAAAGGGAAATCAATTTAGCATATGCTTTAAAAGATAAAATGGCAAGCATATTAATAAATCCCCCTAAATATTTTATTTTGCAAATTAAATTTTGACGTAAATGTTGTTATTTTCCATGTATTGTTGCATAACTACTGAATCGTTGTGTAATATTTCCATGTATTGCTTATTGTAGGTAAAACACCATAAGGCTATGGTCTGCAATGGTGGTAGATATTGGATCAAAAAATTGGATGAAAAAAAGAAAATATCAGATTGTGGGATATCTACAGTCCTTGAGGTGACCAATGTTTCATCTAGAAGTGACAGACATCCAGAAGTCTAAGAAAATTGATACTATGGGTATTTGGAAGATATTATACAGTGTGACTTTAAATGCTTTAAGGTATTTCTATTAGTTGTCAAATGGTACAGGTTATGATTGAATCAATGTGATCCTAATAGAACTATTATTGAACATGCTAATGGATTTACCATGGTAAATACAAGGTTTTTTGAGCAAGGAACATAGCCCTATGTTCCAATGTGAATAGGTATTTTACTCGGAGGTTCCAGGTAAAGCGAGCTGGTCATTTGTTGTGAGACACGATCCAAGGGGAAGGTTGGTAAAGTATAACCTCGACGATGGTAATGAAGAGGGTTCTATGGAAGAAGAATACGATGACGAAGAGCATGATCAACATGATTTAGGTGATGATGATGATCCAATAGAAGATTTCCAAGAAATAGTTGAATCAAATGATGTAGCAGACAATGCCAATGAATATTATACTGATGATGACACTATGAGCGTAACTGATGATGATGACAATGATAATATGTCCAATCCTTACAATGTTGACTCTGGATCTAATGATACAAATGATGAATTGAATGAAGAAGATGATGACATGGATGAAGAAGACGATGAAATATATTGAAAGGAAAATATTTAATCATACCTGTTCTTTTATCTTATTTTTTTAAAAGAGTTACTAACATCATCACCATGACCATCATCTTCATCGTCATCATCATCATTGTCAGCACAAAATTATCATTATCATCATCATCATCATGACCATCATGATCATCAAGAGTGTTATCATGATCATGATCATCATTATCATGAACGTCATCATCACCATCATCATCATATTCATCATCATCATCATATTCATGATGATGATAATCATCATCATCATCATCATCATCATTGTCATCGTCATCATCAACATCATAATCATCATCATCAACATCAAAATCATCATGATCATCATGATCATCATCATCGTCATCTTCATCATTGTTGTCTTCATCATGATCACCATCATCATCATCATCATCGTCATCGTCATCATCATCATCGTCATCCTCATGATGATGATAATCATCATCAACATCATCATCACCATCACCATCATCTTCATCATCATCGACATCATCATCATCATCATCATCCTCATGATCATCGTCATCATGATCATCGTCGTCACCATCAACATCATGATCATCTTCATCATTATCGTCGTCGTCATCATCATTATCCTCATGATGATGATAATCATAATCATCATCATAATATTTTTTTCGTATTAACATATGCCATGTCATTATAAACATGCTACATCTCACTCACTTTAATTATAAAAGACTTCAATATAGTAAATTTTATATTTTTATATTTCAGACTTTAATATATAAAAATTATATACTTTAAAATTTCATATAATAATATAAAATATTATAAAAGGAGGATTGTATTATTCACAAAAATGTTAATTCCTAAATTTTCCTCATGCTTTTAGTTTTGAAAAAAATCTATATAATTTTAATTATTTATTTAAAAAATGAAAAATTTATAGTATTAATTATATATTTAACAAATAAAAAATAAAAAGTTATGCATTTTAATATAATTTTTCAAACCATTCTATCAATAAACCTTAGTTAAACCTCGGTTAAATTTTAAATATTTAATCAATGTTGATATTTACCTTAGTTAAATTTTAAATATTTAATCAATGTTGAGATTTATTCAGCCCTTGTTTAGTAGTTGGGATGTGGTACTAACATAAAGTTTTATGTTGAAACCCTAACAAATGCATTGTCCTTTTCCTTTTGTATAAGAAGAAATATGTTTGATCTCTTAAACTTGATCTCATCATAAAACTTAACTTACAAATAAACTAAATTAATTTAAATTAAAATTATTATAAATTAAAATTATTATCATAATATAATTTTTTTTAGTTATTTATAAAATTAAAATTATATATAGTTAAAATTCTTTTGTGTGATAAGAAAAATGTTTGATCTCGTCAACTCGATATCATCCTACAAATTAATTTAAATAAATATTAATATCATAATTTATCTTTTATTTATTTATAAAATCAGAATTACATTATAATTAAAATAAAATAAATAAATTCCATGGATGTTTACAGAGCAACATAATGGGTTATATTTCAAAGCTAAGGGATGGGAGGGAGGAGGGAGGTAATTGTTTCACTTTATTTGGTTGATATTTTTAAATATCCCCAACTTTATGTGTTTTCACAAACCATCAAAAATAGGAATATTTTTATTGCAAGAGAAGATAAGAATAATAGAGTAATAAGATAACTTATAATAATTATAATAGTTTTTAAGATTTGATTTTATAATAATATAATGGAAATATTGAACTCGAACTTTTTGTGTAGCTAGGTTCTACCCTAGTTATCACTAGATCAACTCACATGCTCAACTTTTCAATCATCCTTCAAAGAGATATTTTAATTTATCCAAGATAGGGATGTGTCGTTATGTAGATGGTTCTTCCCTCATTACTCTGAAGGTTCATTATTCAAGTTAGGATGTTTTTCTTCCTCTTAGGTTTGCATCTCTTTATTGAACATATATTTGGGACCCATAGTTCTAGAAGACGAGGAATATATTAGATATAAGAAGTATTTCAAGGATACAAAAATTTCCTTCCATTTTACTGTCTATATTCAACAATTTCCTTCTCATTACTTTTTGATTGAAAGGTTTGCCAATATTATGCAATTTTTTTCAAAAATGAATATTTGAAGTAAACTAAGTTTTACTTATTCTTAATGTTGGTGGATTACAAAACAAGCATCTTTGAAGTACAATAAGTTTTACTTATTCTTAATGTTGGTGAAAAGTTCATATCACTACCTATATGTGGATATGTGTAGAAATTAACCTTACAAAAGACTACCATAGGACACATTGTTAGAAGCCATTGACTATGTTGTTTTTAGGACATGATGATGATGAGGAGGAGGAGGGTCATGATTATGAAGACGTTGATGATGATGACAATGATGTTGATGACAATGATGGTGATGATGATGATGAGGACGATGATGATGATGATGATGATGACGATGAAGAGGATGATTATGATAATGATGAAGAGGATGATGATGATGATGATGACATTGTTGATGATGATGATCATAATCATCATTTCCACCACCACCACCACCACCATAATCATCAGTGTCGTCATCACCATTACCATCATCATCATGATTATGACGATGATGGTGATGAGGATGATGTTGATGAAGATGATGGTGATCATCATCATCATCACTGTCATCATCACCACTACCATCATCATCATCATCATGACGATGATGGTGATGATGACGATGACGATGAGGGTCATGATGATGATGAAGACGATGATAAAGAAGAGGACGATGATGATGACGATGACATTGATGATGATGAGGAGGAGGAGGAGGAGGAGGGTCATGATGATGATGATGAGGTTCATGATGTTGAAAATGACGAAGATGATGACGACGACGCCGCCAATGATGATGATGGTGATGATGATGAAAATGATTATGACCATCATCCTCATCATCATCGTCATCATCGCCATTACCATCATCATGATGATGAAGACGAAGATGACGACAACAATGATGATGATGATGATGATGATGATGATGAGGGCCATGGTAATGAAGACGACGATGTTGAATATGTCGACGAAAATGATGATGATGGTGATCATTTCCATCATCATCATCATTATCATCATCACTATCATCATCACCATTACCATCATCATGATTATGAAGAAGAAGACGACGATGATGATGATGATGAGGGTCATGATAATGAAGACCACGATGTTGAAGAAGATGATGACAATGATGATGATGATGGAAATGATGATGATGATCATGATGATGAAGATGATGATGATTAGGTAAGATTGTAGGGATTAGCTGATATTGTAGGGATTAAGGATTGTCGTCATCCTCATCAACATCATCATCATCAACATCATCATCAGCATCATTATCATCATCAACAACATCATCAACGTCATCATCATCATCATCATCATCATCATCACCATAATCATCATCATAATCATAAGCATCATCGTCATTGTGATCATCATCATTTCGTATGATATCAACATGTCCATTGCCATCATCATCATCATCATTGTCGTCGTCGTCATCAACATCATCGTTTATGTTAACAATTTGGTATCATCGTCATCACCATCATCATCATCTTCATCTTCATATTCATCATTTCATTGTAGGGATTAGGTGAGATCTCCATCATCATCATCATATTATAATAAAAAATACTATTCCCAAGTTAAAAATACATATAATAAAAAATACATATACCTAAATTAAAAATACTATACCTAGTAAACAAATATTATTATGGCAATAGATATAATAAAAATATATTATATAATATTTTATTATATGGCAACACATATAATAATATACATATAATATAAAATACTATATAATAAAAAATACATAGTCTTTATAACATTGCCGCGACTCAGGTTTTGGATAGTTCTATGCAATTTGAACATTTTTATGAATTTTGGAGTAGCTACGGTGTATTATTTCATGGCGGATCTGGTGCATCATTTCGCGACTCCGGTGTATCATTTTTATGCAATTTGGACTAACTCTTGGTTTTGATTTGGAGCTCAAGGTTCACATTTGGTGCTCACGATTGAGAATTGGAGCTCATGGTTGAGAATTGGAGCTCACAGTTTCAATTTTGAGCTCACGGTTCACATTTGGAGCTCATGGTTTCAATTTGGAGCTCATGGCTCAACAGGTAAGCATCAACTCATTTTTTTGGGCATGCTGTGATAGGGGTTTCTAGGAATGCTGTGATTTTTTGGGCATGCAACCGGTTCAAGTTTTTAGATTGGATGGGAATGCAACTAGTTCAAGGTTTTAGTTTTTTTGGGCATGCTGTTATGTTTGCTGTGTATTTGTGGGAAAACATCTACAACCACATCAATTCCAATCTGAAATTTTAGATGCCCTAGATTTCCACATTACATTAGGATAGATGGACAAGAGATGAGTTGTATTAATGATTTACCCAATTGGTAGAAATATCCATGCAATGGCCCCTTACAAATAATCTAAGGATCCATCCAAACAACAACCAAAATAGATAGTCGAAGGCCACACCCACACTAGTGGACTTGACCTGGTGTAGACACAAATAATTGCACAACAACAACATAAGGATCAACAGTAGGAAGAGAAACAAAATATTACGGGGCAACAAAAGATGAAAAAATGATTAATGCCCCCTTATATGGTAGCGATAACCTCATGACCAAAAACCCTCCTACAACAGTCCCAATGACATCATTAAATCAGACAATTACTATGCAATTCATAGCAATCTTGGTACAACATAGAGAATATCAATTTACACTTATGCAAGGGTGGTAATTTTTTTTTTAACATCATGTAGTACATCACTACCAATGTGTAAGAAATAATTGAGATTGCAACCATGAACTTGAGCACTAACATTGAAAAAGATTACCTAAAAGTAAGGAGTAGACCCACCATTGTCACAATGATGCCAATGCCTCTCACCTTGATAAATCCAAAAGCATCCCTCAAGAATAGTAATCATTAGTCATTAGTCAAGTGGTGAAGAACAAGTTGATGAGACAACATTTAAAGTCATGCAACAAAATAGGGCACATATTGCTACAAGAAAAAAATGATCTAATGTAGCTAAAGGTTAAAAACAATCAACTCCAACTATAGCTAGATGAAACAATCATGGAAGCAGACAACATGTAATGAGAGAAGGAAAACCTCAAAGACCATGTTGAAATAATCAACAACCAAATCATCCAAATGTGGCAATTACATTGGTTTAAAAGGAATTTTTTTGGAGGTGGCCTATAAAATGGGTACCTTGTTTATATAAGAAGTGGAGGATTTTGAGTGTAGAAAAGGAAACCATTGTTGACATGAGGGAAAGCCAACAAGTTTTTTTGGGTCTTATTGGGTCCTTAATTTTTAAAATAACATTTGTTTGGATGAGGTGGTGAGAGATGGAAGACATTTGGTTAGAGAAGGAGAGGAGATAACAGGTAGTCCATTAGGCCAAATAGTGAAGAAAGACATTGGATATATAGGGTTTTGAATGGAACTCCCCACTCTTAAGAGATGATATATTTTGTAAATGCTTAGGCCAGGGAAAAGGGTTGTTGGTATTGTTATTAATGATGTTGTTATAGTTGATAGATAGTAGAATATGGTTAAACAATAGAAGGATGTTGCAGTTGCTTGAATTGTAAGGATTTTGGGATAATAATGGATAGTCATTCTTGTAATATGATATATACTAGACTTTTTATATTTATTTTCTGAGGATGTATTGGATTATGACGATTATTAATGGAATGAGACCCCCATTCCAAATACTTGGTTTGTTCCCTTTATATGAAAACGATCATGTTGTTTTTTATTCCAAAACTATGTTAATAAATGAATTCTTATTTAGTATAGTTGTGTCGCATTCTGTAGTAGAAGGTACTAATAATTATAAGGGCTCGTTTGTTCATGGTGGTATGAGAATGAGTTTCACTTGAATGAATAGGGACTTGCGTAAGTAAATAAAGGAACTCTATATGGTGGAGAAAACGTTGGTCATGATGTCCATGTTGCATTAGAGTCATATAGAATTTAGTGTCATGTGATGCTTTGGGTTATACCTTCCCCTCTTCAAGAATTGAATATGCCAATGCTTGGACTATAATAGACCACCTTTGTTGGACACTAATGCAAACTCGTGTATGAGTTTGAGCCAACATTTACAGCCAACAACTAGTTTTAAGTCTCAATTTGAAAATACGGAAATATGGAAAGATAGGGATGACAATACATACAATTTTGAGTTTGAATCACTCAATTTCTCCAAGAAATGAGAATTGGGTGTACATTTTAATGAAGCAAGACAATATTGGTTAATTTTAGTAATGTAGACTCACAATAAGCACTCTAAAATACACTCTGCTAGATTTACCCACCTCATGTACATTTAGAGCGTAATAAAACATAAAAGTAGGGAGGGTTGAGCCCCCAAACCAAGAGAAAAAGGGAAAATAAAAAAGTTGTTGACTTCAAAGATTTGATACAGGAAAATGGAGGTGAATTTTGAAAATTCTAAGATATGGTTTTTCTTGGTAATGTGAAAATATACTATAGTTGAGTCTCACCTTTTCTAATAGACACACATACTGATTTTGGCATGCATTTTTTTTATCCCTTTGATGCAAATGTATATCAGGTTTAATAAACCCTTAGAATATGAAGTGTTTAATTTGAACCATTGGGTGAATCTTGCCAACAAATTCTACTTGAGGGACTAGGATGGTTGGTTTTAGATAAAGGGAATTTCCCATGCAAAAAGGACACCAAAATACTCCATGATCTTTCCCAAATACATACGAGGAGACAAGTGTTATTGTCAAGAACCCTCTTTCAGAACGATTTTAAAGAGATCTTCCTTCTTTTGAGGTTGGTAACGTCTAATATTTTAGATTTGAACTCTTTTCAATCCTTCTTCATCCAGTTGATCAGTATCATTACTGCAACTGAGAGGCATCCACAATTAATGTATAGGGGGCATGTTCAAGATACAGTGGAGAGAATATTCTCTGAAGTACTGGGTTATGCACTATAGAGTAGCAATGAAGAGGTTAAAACATCCACTCTACAAGGTCTCCAAGAACTAACATCATTATTTGTCCATTACTATAAAGGAGATGTAATAGAAGATTTTCCTGGACTTGTTGATTTCACCGTTAAGTTGAACCTAAATGATAAATAGAGAGGAGCACTGAGAAATCTACAACACTTTGTAGGAAATCGAATGAGTAGAGATATAATGTCTACAGCAGTCTGCATACATACTTCACTTGAAGGAGAGAATCCTTCAGGATGGTTGGAGCTTTATATGACTAATATTGGGATTAGTCTTACCAATATTAATGTAGATCCAAACAATGGAGTGAAAACAAAGTTTGTCCTTGACATTTTGTCCCTCTGTGATACAAATAAATAAAAATTATTAGTTTTCACTTAGTACCTTCCTCCTCTAACTCTATTAGAAAAGATGCTCTTGGTAAAGAAAAACTAGAGAAAAGGTTCTGAAATATTAAGACTGGATGGTAACACTCATGTAGAACTCAGGGAAAATATTATTGAACAATTCAATCAAGATTCAGATTCAAAGGTTCTTTTTGCGTCTATTAGGGAATGTGGAGAGGAAATTTTCCTCATAGGTGCTAGTAGGGTTATCATCTTGGACACTCCTTGGAATCCATCTATTGCTAGATAGGAAATCATTAGGGCTTACAGAATTGGTTAGAAAATGAAGGTATTTGCATATCGCCTAGTTACTGCAGGAACTTTGGAAGAAGAGATTAACCAAGATTCCTTGAAAAAGGAACTCATGTCAAAGATGCTTTTTGAGGGAAGTGACTAACATAACAACTCCGTATCACTTCTATCCAAAGTAAATGTAGATGAATGTGAATATATGTTCTTTCAACGAGATAGTCCTTTAAAGGAGAACCTCTAGGCCCTGTACAGACATATATTAACATAAATTGCAGTGTTACATTTGTTGCGTATGCATGACAGTTCGTCTCAAGCTTGACAATGTTCAAAGGCCAAAGCCCAATGGGCACAAGCATACACATGAAGTTTGTGAATGGACAAAGGGAATTTGGAACTCCTCTGAATTAAGTTTGTGTATTGTTTGTTGTTATGGATTACAGAGACCTATGCATTGGCTCCTTGAATGTAATGACGACCAACATAATTAGACATAGACTCAATAAATCTGCAAATATTATTGTTGAAAGGGGGTTAGGCCAGTAATAAGAACACTTGCAAATCCAAATACACAACCACCATAATCACTCCAACATTCTACATGTAATCATACTTTATATATGTGATGTATGTTTCTAACATATTTCTAGAGACGTGAACGTATTGATGACCAAGCATAGTTCCCATCCATGTATATTTCCAAATCCTTTAGGAACACACATTTATAATACATTATATAAATATTTGTGAACATATCATAGTTCCCATGTATAACATGATATTTTGTGATCCTACCCAATACATGTTAAGAAAAGGAAATGCAAGCAATAAGTGAGAATGGAGACTTGTATGTAACTAAAATAGGGGCATACATTAGAGTTTTTAGGGCTACCAAATGCACACACCTATTATCCAAACTCATTCTTGACAATATTTTTCTTTAGGAAGTGTTAACACCCAAAAATGGTTAACCACCTCATCTACCTCACTACGTGGCTCATCTGTCCATTTACCTACCATATTCCCTGAAAATCCCACTAAAAAGCCTCCAAAAGGCCTAAAATGCCTCTAAAAGGCCATAAAATCATATAAAAAGGCTCCAGAAGGCCTAAACTGCCTCCAAAAGGTCAAAAAACCCTTTTTTCCTCCAAAAATAACCAAAATTCCTCTAAAAATAGCAAAAATCCCCAAAAGGGAAGAAAAGGAATAAAAATAATGAGGAAAAAGGAGGAAAACCCTAAAAACAGCAAAAACCCTAAACAAGCTGCCCTAAACCACATGGTTTCCAAAACCATGGGCCAGCACTCCACCACTAAAAAACTATAAATAAGTGGTGGAGACCCCTCATTTCACATCCACAGTCAAAAGCATCCTACCTCTGCCGAAATCATTCTCGAAACCCTAGCTTACCATCAAGCCATTTCCATCATCGAGAACCCTTTTGGCCCATTTCCACCACCGGAAAAGGAAAGGAAGCAGCTTGGAGCTCGAGGCCGCCGACATCGGACCAGCGCAACGGACTCCACCAACCTCCTCATCGGAGGTAACATAAATAAAAAATACCATTATACATTTCCTTACTGTTTTGCTTTACGTTATTTACTTTTTTTGTTTTAGTTTAGTTTATTTTTATTTGCATTATTGAACTGCTACTAAGGAATCCAGATTCCTTAGTAGGTGCTCATTAGCACAAGCTAGGGTGAAAACCCTAGCTACAGTTTTGGCGACTCCGCTGTCTCTTTATATTGTTAGTTTTTCTTTTCGTACTGCACTTTCAGTTTGCCGTTTTCGGCCGCCGGAAACCGCGCCGTTTTCTTCCGTAGCCGCGACCCGACCGCGTATTTCAGGCCTTAACCTACGACCAGCCCGCCGCTGTCAGTGTTTTGCCCTGCGCCCCGACCGCGTTTTTTCCGCCCACAGTCGCGATCCGACCGCGCCTGTTCATTACACAGGTGCGCTCTGACCGCCGCTGCCAGCCCGAAACCCGCGGCCTCGACCGCGCCTGTTCGCCTAGAACCCGCGGTTTCGACCGCCGCTGCCATCTACCAACCCGCAGCCTCGACCGCGCCTGTTCGCCCAGAACCCGCGGTTTCGACCGCCGCTGCCATCTACCCACCCGCGGACTCGACCGCACCTGTTCGCCCCGAACCCGCGACCTAGACCGCGCCTGTTTGGCCCTAACCCGCGGTTTCGACTGCCGCTGCCATCTAGAAACCCGCGGTCCACGCCCAGTTTGTTGCATTTGTTGCCGCGCAGAAACCTAGTCGATTTGCCTCCGTTTTTCCTGCACTTGCACAGCCATCTGTTCCATTTGCAGCCCTACAGCCATTCCTGCTTCTTGTTTTACAGCATCATTTTAAAAAAATTTCTTTTC
>LPNX011189528.1:135581-151909 GCA_001517045.1 Pseudotsuga menziesii | reverse complement strand
GCTGTTATATACTTGCTGAACATTGTGCATCTCTCTTTCAACCCCAGTACGTTGATGGCCTCTTAAACCCTAGCCATAGGACACTTTCCTTTACAACACAATCCATCATAGCCTTTTTAACATAACCCAATGGATAAAATTGCTTACGTAAAGTAGAAATGAAAGCAGACCACGATGAGAGAAGATTACCGATTTGTTTGCTACCTTGCTAAAGCTTACTTTCCCACCATACAAGTGCGGTGCCTGTCAGCCGAAGTGAAGCCAACTAAATCTTCACATCTTCTTCTTTGATCTGCTGGACTTAGCAATAGACCTCAATTTGCCTTATGCAATTGTTCAACTTCTTTGCATTTGCTTCCCCATTGAACATGGGCAAATCAAACTTCACATCGAGCTTCAATAAGGGCTTCTTTTGGGGATCTTTGTGAGGAACCTTGGAATGCGGAGAATAAGATGAGGAAGAAGCACTTGAACTTGTGCTTGAAGATGAAGGTGAAGAGGGAGGCCCAGAATGCTCTTTGCCACCTCCTCCTTGGTTAACTAAAGCGTTTCCTTCGTCCTTCACTTCTTTGTCTTCCTTCTTTACTTCACTACCTTTTCCTTCTTTTGCCATGTGTTCTTCGTAGTCTGCAAGCAACTTGTCTACCTTGTCAGCCATCATGTAAAAGACCTTGTCAAAGTTTGCCTCCATCTCGATGCGGGCATCATTAGCATCCATCTTCCTCCTTCGGTGTGCACGTCTGATCTCGAAATTGTAAGGCTCTAATTTACCCTCACTAGGCTCTTGCAGTTTAGCCCTCATGGGAATCCACACTCACAATCCAATGTCACATAAACCTGCTCTGATACCACATGATCCAAAAACAAGATCTTTGCTACTCTATGACGTTAACATGAATTGCATAAAGAGCATGAATGAAGCTCACAAATCCATAAGAAGAGAACCAAACAGCATAGACAATATGCACATAATGACAATAAGTTGATAACGAAGTTTGTCCAGGATGGACTATGTCTACGGGCCTACTTCTCAATAGGAGGGATGATTTATAATCTCATCATACGGAAAAATACATGGCAATGATACAATGATACCTTGGCAACAATGTTCAGGAAGAGAACCGCTCCCCAAAACACAACAAGACTGTTTCCAGCAACGTCGAAGCCTGAAGACGGTGTAAAATGAGTATAAACACTCGTACCTTCCTCCTGCATAGCTACGCAATTTACCTTCTCTCCTTTAGCTACAAATTCTCCACTCCAAAGCATGAGTGGAAAATGGCAACTAAGGGGGCTTATATAGACATGACTTGCCCCTCTTCACATTTTCCTCATGTTCTCTTTGGTTACAACAAATTTTCCAAGATTGGCATATTGTTTCAACTTCTCAAGTTTTGGTTGGGTTCACTTAAAGCTCCTTTTATCATGTAGTTGACATAATTAACAACTATGCCAACCACATACCCAAGTATGACATTACTAAAATCTGGTTGCAAAACTACCCAACCGAACTATGTATAAAACCCAAAAATTTGTTATACCCGAGAAACAATTCTGAACCAACTTTTAACCCAAACTCCATAGTTTATAATTTGACATATTCTAAATAGAGTGCGGGCTCCCATGTTGGTCGGAGCTCCTGGTCACGCTGGAGGAAGAACGAGGGTCGGGGCTAAGCCCCGGCCCCTTTGGGGCTCGAAATGCCTCTGCATACTTTAAATAAATTTATTTCCATACCTTATACAATGAACACCTTATGGGATAATGGTAAGGTAGAGAACTATGCAAGAGAGGTCATGGGGTCGAACCTCATGGAGGACAATCTTCCTACTAAACTTTTAACAAATCATCAAGTGCCATGTGGAAAAATATTACTGGCCCAACACCCTGTCTGTACAGACATGTGTTCCCTCTGGATTGGACTGTACAATTGAATGGGTTGACACGTCATCCGTCCATAGATTCCATATGTCATCCTCCCATTGGTTCGTACACATGCCATGTCATCATGTTCATACATTACAGATTCCATGTGTCACCCTGTCAGTGGTGCCACTTGGCATGTCTTTTTGACAATTTTTCCTATTGACCTCATAGAACAGAACACGATAAATTTCTCATACGGAGTTCGTTTGAGGTGAAATGAACATCTTCGGAATCATCTCAACGAGCCCTTCGACCCGGCGTTGGTTTTGCTGAGATTGGAGGACTTTGAGAATTTGGCCTTCTTGGATCCTCCTAGATCATAGAGGCTATGTGTAACATACCCCAATATCATGAGCTAATCGTTTGGCAAAAAAAAAGGTAAAATTCCAAATAATAAGTTATTTACATGATGACCATCTATAAACAATATTCATAAAGGCTTCATTGGATATGCTAAATCAATATTCATTTAGTTAAACATATACACTTGTATACATATAGAACAACATTTGTTAATCTCTATAAAAACCACTTGTACCTTCATGCCTTATCACAGAACCAATTTTTTTCGAATAAGATAAGAGAACGTTCGCTATAACATACTAAGACTTTCTTGAGCTTCAGCAGCATAAGACTGTTCTCTTAGTGACCATAAAATAAAGATTTCCTATCAAATAAGGAGATGCTCTAAATTCTGAGTTACATACAAATTCATTCTTGATATGACAGCTATACTTATGACACTATTTACCATAAACTTTATAGGCTAGGGGAAGGGGATAAGCGCTAGACTTCCTTCGACAATTTTACATACTAGCCTCATGTTCAAAAGAAGTTGATATTCGATTAATGAATTGGAACAACAATTTCACAATCATTTAGCATTCTTAAAGAGACCAATCAGCAACAAGAACAATTTAAAGCAAAGATACCAAATATAAGAAGTAAATACATCCAGCAATGAAAAACATGAGAGATGCCGATGTTCATGTGGTTCACCCAACTTTGGGTTAGCTCCACCAAGAGAGAGAGCACCTTATATTAAATCTCAAGTGAGAGTTACAAGCTGTCATACAACTATTAAATCATTTATTTTTCTGCTTCCTTGAAACCTTGTATCCTCTCTCATAGTTATAATTTTTACCAACTTCAAAATGAGTCTAGGGTCTAAGCTGATTAAACCTAGGTATTTCCACACATTCAAAATGGGGATATGAATTTGTTGATGTATATGTAACTTCGGAATGTATTCTTCTATGTATTCTATGTATTGTAACCTGATGTTTATTCTGGGATGTTTCTAGTATGTATTTGAGTCATGTGGTCATGCCCCGATGTTCCGATCGGGAGGATTAATAATGTAAACAAGTCATATCAAGTCATTAGGTAAGTCCCCACAGTTTCGGGGCACTTGAGTTATTATACACTAATTAAGGTGTAGGCTCGAGTAGTAATTATTAGGTTGAGCCTACGTGTGAAAAGGAAACTCAAGTGAACGGATGAATATAAATAGAGAGTGAGAGTCTCTCTATTTATCACGTGTGACATACATCACTTTCTCTCTCAAGTGTGGCGCATTATTGGAGGAGGAAATACTGTGGCTTGACAGAAGACAGAAGTCTACTGCTCTGTTGGGAGGACATCTTACTGTTTTGGGTTTTACATCTTGTGGTGATACTATCTTAGAGGAAGTTGCGGGGTTTTCTCCATTTATGGTTTCCCCGATCAAAACTCTTTGTGTCTCTTGTCTCTTGTGATGTGCTTATGTTATTGCTATGCTTGTTATTCTCTCAGTGAAAATATCTTAACATAATGCTAGCTTAAATGTTGAAAAACTAACATGGTATCAGAGCTAACCTGAGAAGAAGACATTGTGCAGTTACAATAACTAGGGATTCCTATTTTGTGGATCATCCTCCACAGATTTTCAACAAAAGTATGCTAAGATGACTCTCCATTGAAGGGTGCATCTTTCTGTCGATGCGGAATTCAATTTCAAGCATTTTCAGTTTCGATGTGGAAATTAGGGCTTTCTACAGAAGAGAAATTTTTGAGTGATACCAACATAGGATTGTTCTCCTCATCAAAACCGAATTTTGGAGACCTGGATCAAGAAATTTGGTTGGGTGAAACTCTGGGAAAGTCAAACCCTAGTTTGACCCCAAGCTAGAGAAACCCTAAATGCTAAAACTGCTAAGTTTTGGTACAGTCATTATATTCTGAGTTTGACGAAGTGTCAGAAGTGGAAAATTTCAGGGGCCGACAATAAAATCATGAAGAACAGTGTTTCCAAAATTCAGCCTCAGATTCGCTATATGCTGGGAGATATGATCTCTCCAAGTTAGGGCTCCATCCTCTTCCAAAAATCATCCATAAACAGGACACCTGGGGAGATCTGAAATATCTTGCGCTAGAAAGGTCCAAATTGAATTCCTAAATATGTTCCAGAAATGGCACGGACAGTACTTTCTGTGGTACAAAGATCAGACTTTGAAGATGAACCAGGGACATGTGGCATACCGTACAACTTCGTTGTTCTGAACAGTCCTGTAACAGGTCAGCTTGGGAAAATGATCATAAATCCCAAATGGTGAAACAAATTCTGATGAAACCTATGGTGTTGGATCAGGAAAATGCGAGGTTACCTCAATGAGAAATCGTAGACATAGAGGATCTGTAATTTCAGAGATATCATAGAAACAGTAACAGGCATTTCTGCAGAAGAAAGCAGAAAATTAGGGCTTCCTGTTCTGGGAGCTTCCCTCCACTGTTTTCAGGAAAGGAGTACATTGGACAGCTCCATTTGAAGAGATCTATCTATCTATCTAATAATATTTGAAATATTCTAAGTTTTGAAAATTAGGGTTTCTGTGACAAACCCTAGATTAGCAAACTCTGGGACAAGGACGGACATCTCAAATCGGTAAGATCTAATCCTTTGCTATTTCCATTTGAGGTTCTCATTTCAATATGATATATCACATCAGATTGGTGACAAGCTTGGGGAAGTTGACAACTTCCAATCCTGGAAGTATATGATCTCTCTAAAGAAAATGGATTGGACACCTACATGAGTATAGAGGTTCCAGTTTCAGAGGGAGATGAGGTTAGAAGCCTTTCACAAGAAGAACTTGGTCAAGGCCAAAGAAGACATCATGCTCATGCTGCAGAGGATGATGAAACATCCAGAAAGAGATCCAGATATGAAAGTGAAGATTCTTCAAGAGAGGATGAATATGTTCTGATATCATCTCTCATAGGGAACATTACTCATGGAAGTGATGATTGGCTTATAGACAGTGGAGCTTCCAAACATATGACGGGATTCAAGGAATCATTTGTAAGACTATCAGAACATGAATCACCTCACAAGGTGAAACTAGGAGATGACTACCAATATCCAATAAAAGTGGGGAATATTCATACAAGCTAGACTCTGATGGTCAAGTCATCATGTGGCCAAAAGGAAAGACTATCGATGATGCGGTAGTGATTGGAGAACAAGAAGGAGGATTGTACGAATTGGAGGGCCATCCAGAACAAGCCTTGAGCCATGAAACAGTAGATCCAAATGAACTTTGGCATAGAAGGCTTGCACATGTGCATTACAGAGCACTACCTATTGCAAGCAAATCTGTTGAAGGTCTTCATGAATTTCAAGCTATTTGAAGGGAAGAACAAAATCAGAATATGACCCAAAGAAACCAGTGATGGCCACCTTGAATGGCCTCCCAGGATCATGAAATTCATTCATTCAAGGAATGTGTTCCAGAAGGAAGTGATTACATTTCAGCAGACTTCAATAAGAAGAAGAAGCTCGAATCATAAGAAGAGAAGAGAATATGGGAGCAATTGAAGATCAAGCTCTCACCATCCAAAGAAGATCCCTCAAGCAATGAGGAATATGAAGATCTCAACTCTTGAAGAACTTCTTATCCACCTCAACATTTGGATAAGAAACGATGCTATCATGAATGAAGAAGACGATGATGCTGAAGACTCAAGAAGGAGTATACCCATGAAACAAATAAAGATAAGTATTCAATTGTCATTTCATGATATTGTTTTGTTATGCATTTGTTTATATTCAGTTATTGTATTATGCATGATAGGATGTTTGCATTAATGATAGTATACTACTAATATGCATATGGGTAAGTAGCTCATGGTGCTATACAAATTCTCCATTGCTACTTATCTAGAATGAAACCTCTTTGCTGACATATTGGATTAGTGCACAATCCCAATGTTGTCCTGGTAGAGATGGAAGGCATCTAGAAAGTTTCAGTGAGATATGGATGAATGTTGTATTGGATAAAGTAGTTGCATGATCATATATTTATGCATAATTATTTGCCAGTATGAATATTCTTTATGAAATTTTCTAACCATACAAATGCATTTGACTTGTAGGAAAGATCGCATACATAATCACCTGCAAGCAAAGAAGAATGAATACTTGTTCCGAAGAACAAGTGACGACATTTCAAGACAAAGAATAATATGATGAATGTAGTGACATCATTGATACAGAACCTTCCAGACAAGAAGAAGTAACTAAGAAGAAATGGAAGACCAGTTCAAGAAGAATGATGTCATGGCGTAGTATCGAGACCTGAAGAGAAGTTCATAGTTCCATCATGCAGTAGATGGAAACATCGTGGGATACAAAGCAAGATTCGTAGCATGAGGCTTCTTACGAAAAGAAGGCCTAGACTACGAATAGACATTTGCAGCCAGTAAGAGTTGAAACACATACATGATGAGCCTGATGAAGATCTCAACCTTTGCTACAAGGTTGAAGATGCAAGTCTATACACTAGATGGTCACATAGAATATTAGTAGCATAGGAAGCTACTTGTCACTCCAGTACAGAATGTTTTCAGTGCATAGAGCACAGAAGACAGAGGGAGTATGATGCTTCACTTCAGATGGAGTGACTATAGAATATATTGAGGTTCGACATGGTACAACAGGATGGGAAGATTACTGATGGCTCTAGGCTTTACTGGGAGTAAAGCGGATTCCAACCTTTGCTTCAAGGTTGAAGGCAGAAGACCAGTGATGTTCCTGTTATATGTCGATGCACTATTGTTCTAGGCATGGAGGTGTGGCAGAGTGCAGATGGAATCTTCCTTGGACAAGGGAAGTATGCAGTAGAGATCCTAAAGAGGTTCAGGATGATGAACTACATGACCACACCTATGGCATCAAACATGAAGCTATTAAGTGATGCTTCATTAGAGACGGTTGATGCTACGATGTATTGTCAGATGATTGGGTCATTGATGTACCTAACGAACATGAGACCAGACATTTGCTTCGTTGTGAACACCTTGAACCAGTACCTAACAGATCTGAGAAGTGTTCACTTGACTGCTACAAAGCATATTCTAAGGTACCTGAAGGGTACAATTGATTATGGGCTCAAGTATGATGCAAAGTAAAATATTAACCTGGAGGGTTATGTTGATTCAGATTGGGAAGGCAGTGCCATCGATAGGAAGAGTACTTCAGGATGTTGCTTCAGTATGGGATCAGGTGTGATCTCTTGGTTTAGCTGGAAGCAATCCTGTGTGGCACTGAGTACAGCTGAAGCAGAGTATGTCATAGCTTGTTCAGCTAGTTGTGAGGAAGTATGGCTGCGGAAGCTACTGTCTGATATATTTGATCTCCCGTTGGATGCTACTTGTATACATTGTGACAACCAAAGTTGCGTGAAGTTGTCAGAGAATCCAGTGTTCCATGACAAGTCGAAGCATATCAAGATCAAGTATCACTATATCAGGGATATGAGGCAGAGAGGAGCAATGAAGCTCCAGTATGTTGCGATGGAGGAACAGATAGCTGATGTATTGACGAATCCATTAGCTAGGCTGAAGTTCGAGTACTTTAGAGAGAGACTTGGTGTTCTCCAGATCGAGGTTCCCTCCAAGGGAAAGTGATGAGTCCCAAAGCCATTATGACGAGCAGGTCAGATGTAAGGGCTGAGCCATTCTATCATGGTGAGAGGATTCGGTTCCTTCCATGTCAGATATGAGTGCTAGAGATCCAAAGCCATTCTGATGAGCAAGTCAGATGTAAGGGCTAAGCCATTCTGTCATGGTGAGAGGATTCAATTCCTTCCATGTCAGATATTAGTGCTGACTGCCATTCTGGGAATGGAGGCACCTGGTCAGTTACCACGAACACTCAGTCAGGGACTAAGATAGCCATTCTGACAAGTAGGTCAGATGTAAGGGCTGAGCCATTATGGTCATGGATAAAGGATTAAGTTCCTCCCATGACAGATGTGAGTGCTAGCCATTCTATTGAGTAGGACAGATGTAAGGGAAATTGCCACTCTCCGGGAGAGTGGAGGCACCTGGTCAGTTACCAGGTAGCTCAGTCAGGGACTGGGGGCCATTCTGACGAGGGTGTAGGATTCAGTTCCTACCAGGTCAGATGTGAGTGCACATAATCTTTCTTCAGTGTGGCGGATGTGGTTCTGACCTTGGTGGAAAGAACATAGTTCTTTCATCATTGTGTTTGTTGTGGTTCCATCTTGGTTGAAAGTCTTCCATCAGTGTGGCAGATGTGGTTCCAGCCTGGGTGAAAAGAACAGGGTTCTTTCATCAGTGTGGCAGGATGTGGTTCCATCCTGGATGGGATTGTGCCCTTCTGACGAGTAGGTCAGATATAAGTGTAGAGCCATTTCACAGATGGTAGTAGGTGTGTCCTACCATGCTGGTGATTATAAGTGCTGAGCCATTCCACAGATGATAGTAGGTGTGTCCTATCATGCTGGTGAATGTGAGTGTTGGGCCTTTCTGATGGGATTATAGTTTACTACATGATCAGATGTGAGTGCTGGGTGTGCCTTTCTGATGAGCAGGTCAGATGTAAGTGCTGGTTGAAGACCTACATGAGAGTAGGCCTACAACCAGCATGAAAAAGGGTTGCCTCTGTAGAACTTCCTATGACGAGATAGTACACACATGATGATGACCAGTAGAGATCCAGATCGAGCTATGATCCAGATCTAGTTATGATGACTCTGAGAGATCTAGATCGAGTGATGATCCAGATCCAATAGTGGTGATCCAGATCGAGTGATGATCCAGATCCAGTCCAGTGATGATGATCCAGATCGAGTGATGATCCAAATCCAGTGATGACATTCTATGATGATCCAGATCGAGAGATGATCCAGATCCAGATGACTTGAAGATGAAGATGACTTGAAGACGAAGATGACTTGAAGATGAAGATGACTCGAAGACGAAGATGATCCAGTTGATACAAAGAAGAAGACCAGTGCTGAAAAATTATTTCAAAAGAATACCTTCCTAGTTAAGAGGGAGTGTTGATGTATATGTAACTTCGAAATGTATTCTTCTATGTATTCTACGTATTGTAACCCGATGTTTATTTCAAGATGTTTCTAGTATGTATTTGAGTCATGTGGTCATGCCCTGATGTTCCGATCGGGAGGATTAATAATGTAAACAAGTCATATCAAGTCATTAGGTAAGTCCCCACAGTTTCGGGGCACTTGAGTTATTATACACTAATTAAGGTGTAGGCTCGAGTAGTAATTATTAGGTTGAGCCTACGTGTGAAAAGGCAACTCAAGTGAACGGATGAATATAAATAGAGAGTGAGAGTCTCTCTATTTATCACTTGTGACATACATCACTTGCTCTCTCAAGTGTGGTGCACTATTGGAGGAGGAAATACTGTGGCTTGACAGAATACAGAAGGCTACTGCTGTGTTGGGAGGACATCTTACTGTTTTGGGTTTTACATCTTGTGGTGATACTATCTTAGAGGAACTTGCGGGGTTTTCTCCATTTATGGTTTCCTCGATCAAAACTCTTTGTGTCTCTTGTCTCTTGTGATGTGCTTATGTTATTGCTGTGCTTCTTATTCTCTCAGTGAAAAGATCTTAACATAATGCTAGCTTAAATGTTGAAAAAATAACAGAATTCCCTATAACTTAGATCAACTAGGCATCAGGGTTCAAGTGGGCATTTAATAGTAAATCAATAATAGATACGAGCCATTTGTTGCATGGGGACAGATTCACAGGTCGTAATGAAACATATATTTCCAAAACCTTTATGGTCCATATATCCTCATTCTATTTCTAAAGTTGACAAAACCTTTAATTTGAAGACATTGAATGGTTTGTAACAAATATTATATCGCACCAATTACATTTAGCTTACTTACTTTATACAAAAAGGCCTGTAACATTTAGTTGTAGAGCTTGTAATCAACTTAACTATGCAAAGATTCCAAGCTCCCAAATCTGACAACGTTTGTAAAGAATAGCTTTACATGATTCACTACATCATTCGAGTAGGGAATTATGAACTTTATGATATCCAAAAGCAAAAAAGACATCCATCAAGTAGGAAGCGTCCATATAAATCGCAGAGACACAAAAATTGTGAGTGGGTATGAACTTGTTGCATCAAACTTGAGAAGATTTCCCTTTCCACTAATGGCTAACCTAGAAATGGTTTGAATATGCTTTCAAGTTTTAATTTAGTTCAAAAATCATTGGCATAACCTCCTATCTCATTTTATTCCCTTAACTTGGATATTACCATGCTTGTCACCCAAGGAAAAATAAGGATTGGACCGCAAATTTAAAAATTAGACAAACTGACTCACGCTGCAGTTCAGACTACTCTCTGTTTCCATCTTGTTATCACTATTTAAACCTTGGATCACAAATGTAAGGGAATTTCAACTCCGAATATACACTCATTCAGGGAGAAAGGGTTTTCTGGTTTCTTGAAAGTCAAAACACATGCTTCTATGTTACTAAGACCTAGAGTTCACAGTAAGAAAACTCATGCTTGGTTCATAAATCTGAAGCGTAGGAAGACAGTGTTCTCACCTTCACGCAAAACTCTCGATTGGCATACAAGATCACCATTGCCAAAATGCATCCATCCCAAATTCTATAAAATGTAAAAGATCACGCCAATCATGGCATCCACTACAAAAAGAGTTTTTTAAAAGAGCAGAAACGTGGGCAGTGAAAGGCCATCGTAGTCATCCCAACTGATAACCTAAAATCAATTTCAAAAACATTGTGACACCTATCGCAGTTGAAAGAGAAATCTCCCAACACACCGAGGTGTTAGAATAATCAACCCATAGTTAGCTACTTTAGACATTAATTAATCCAATTTTTGTCTTATTTTCCTAGTTTCCATATTCCACCTTATGCAAGTTGTCCTCCACACATCCATAGTGGTCAAACTTGATAAATTTGAGTCATGGAGCACTTGGGAAACCTCTTGGAATCAAATATTCTTTATTCCTGGGCTCCCTAGCACATGTCTGGTTTTTCTGCTTTATTGCGTGCTTTTTCTGAGTTTTAAGGCAATTGGGAAAGTTTGACTAGGTGAAGTTAACTTGTTTTTTTTCCTCAACATCCTCCACTTTTTTATCCTATGAAAAGCATGTATGATTTTTCATTCCACCACCTATTAGCTTTCCTAATTTATTTTTCCAATTCATGAGCTCCTCGACAGTTTTGGAAACTGCTTTATGCACCTATGGGGGATTTGCTTAGATTTAGTAAGCCTGCTTTTGACTAGATTCGAATGGCATCTTCATGCATTCGAATCCCTCATGTAATTATTTATTATGGCAGCCTATAACTTTACAGGGTTGTCTATTGTACACTTATTCAATACAGATTAGTGTTTTGCTCCATATTCAGTCTCCTTTTGTGAGTAATTTGCATGCGTAATTGGCAATTGTTGTGAATGTAATTTTTATAACACCTGGGTTCAATTTACACATGGTATCAGAGCCTTTGTAGATCAATTTCTCTCCTTCCAATTTGTTTTGTAGGTTCGACATCATTAACTGGGAGCATTCTGCTGACTGGCGGGACAATTTCTGAGCTATGGATCAATCTCAAAAGATCATCTTGAATACATTTAAATTCTTTGAATGGAAACTAGAGATGGAGATACTGTTGAGAGAAAAATGCCTCTACAGAGTAACTATCACAATAGAAGCAGAGCCCAATGCAGCTGCAGAGAAGATTAAATGGCACAACAGGAGGGATGAGGCCTATGGTCTGCTGTGTCTAAGCATATCCAGAGACCTAATTTTCCATCTTGATGGATTGACATCACTGAATGAAGTATGGGAGAAGGTTGTTGATCTTTTTGAAAATACAGATGAGATGAGGGCACATCAAATTGAAAATGAATTGATCTCCTTGAGTCCCAATAGCTTTGAATCCCTGCAACTCTATTTTTCCAAGTTCAAAGCACTTGTTTTGCAGTTAAAACAATGTGGGATCAAAAAGAAGGATGATTAGCTCATCTTGGGCATAATATCAAATCTTGGCCCTGACTATTTAGTGTTTTTTTCGACCTTCTATGCCACAAATTCGACAGCTCGAGCTTGGAAGATGCCTAGTCTCGCAGATTTCATGGAATATCTCACACAAGAACAAGATAAATTGGTGATGATGGGCACCATCTAACCATCCAAATACCAAGCTATGGTTGCTGGAGATTCAAGGATGGATTCAAAAAGAAAAAAGAAAGCTAAAAATCCACCTGAGAAAAACAGAGACAAGAACAAGTCTCCAGAGGAGCCTCACGGTTCCAAGAAGAACTACCAGAAGAGGAAGAAAAAAGGATAAATTAGAAAGTGTGCATGCTGCAGTAAGGGAAATCATTATGAAATATCCTGCATGAAGAAGCAAACAGACATGCTGAACCAACTCTTAGAGAAGAATGGCATCTCCCTTCTAGATAGGTCAAAGAAGAGGGAAGGAGGATCACATTCAGAAGACAAAGAGAGAGTTCATGCATTGGTTGCTAGCACATCAAGCTCACCTAGTTTCATCATTGACTCCGGAGCTTCAAGACATATGGTTTCAACCAAGGAGGCATTCACCTCACTTGACATGTCGAAAGGTCCACCAATAGTACTAGGAGATAGGGATGACCCACACAGGGTCTCCAAAGAAGGTCATATTCTCCCCTGATGAAGTTGAGATCACAGATATCTCAAGTGGTAAATTAATTGCAAAATGAGTTGCAAATCACACTTCGAAGGTATACATGTTCTCACACTTCCTACCCTACTCAAACCCCTCTGCTCTTCTGATTCATGGTAATGAGGAAAGCAAGATTTGGCATGAAATATTTGGCCACATAAATTACAAGTATCTTTCTGATATTAGCAAAAAAAAATGGTCATAGGGTTACCAAAGATTAAGTTTTCGAAAGGAGTCTGTCAAGGTTGCATCCTAGGAAAACACCCAGAGCATAAATTTGAGAGAGCTAGTCATGAGAGAACCTTTGCACCTCTTGAGTTGATCCATAGTGATATTGCTAGACCATTTCCTCATATGTCAATGAGTCAGGCCAAATATGCATTGCCATTCATAGATGACTTTTCCAGGTATTGCTGGGTTTACTTCCTGAAACACAAGTATGAAGTTTTTGGCCTCTTCAAAATCTTTAAGGCTTTGGTGGAAAACTAGTCTGGGAGGAAACTCAAGGTCCTCAGATCTGAAAATGGTGGTGAGTATGTCAAGTCTGATTTTATTCAATATTGTGTATATGCAGGTATTCAGATGCATCATTCTATCCCTTACACACCACAGTAAAATGGTGTTGCTGAGAGGAAGAACAGATCACTGAAAGAGATGGCAACATGCATGATGGAGGCTAAGAATTTGCCACTAATGTACTGGGATGAAGCTATAAACTGTGTAGCCTATATCCAAAATAGGGTGCCTCATAAACATATTGATGGTATGACTCCTTTCGAAGCATGGAGTGGGCACAAGCTAGATGTGACCCATTTCAGAATTTTTGGCTCAAGGGCTTGGGCTAGAATTCCAACAGAAAAGAGGAAGGCTTTGCAGCTTCAAATCCAAGAGTGTCTATTTTTTGGGTACTTTGAAGATTCAAAAGGGTACAAGCTGATCAATTTGAGCACAAACAAAGCCTTCATTGAAAGGTGTGTTTAGTTTCAAGAAGAGCCCCTATCAGCAGTGGAAGTTGGAGAATCCTCTTCACCACCAAAACCTCTGAATGTAAGTGAAGAGATAGTTGAACGTGATGATTTGATTGCAGATACTAACAGTCCTACAAGACCAAAATGGGGAGCCAATACCATTCATGCAGCTGGAGAACTAGCTGGAAATCCTAATGACCCTAGGAGGACTAGATCTCAATTTGAGAGTGCTCTATGCATGAAAGATCCTATGTTTACTGAGAAATGATATCTAATGGTTGAATCAGACCCACAAACATATGAATATGCAGCAAGTGATCCAATATGGCAAGCATCCATGAAGGAAGAGTTCAGCTCACTCCAGAAGAGCAACACTTGGGAGCTGGTTGATCTTCCCCCAGGGAGGAAGCTAGTTCAGTGTAAGTGGGTGTACAAAAGCAAATTTTATACTGATGGTTCACCTATAAATTACAAGGCCAGATTGGTAGCCAAGGGTGACTAATAGGTTCATGGCATAGGCTACAATGAGACCCTTGCACCAGTGGCAAAGATGGACTCCATCGGGCTAGCCTTAGCCATTGCAGCTTCAAAGCAATGGGAAATACATCACATGGATGTGAAGTGTGCTTTCCTAAATGGATATCTCATTGAAGAGATATACATGCAGCAGCCTCAAGTATTTGCTACTAACCCATCTCTTGTGTGTAGGCTAAAGAAGTCATTGTATGGGCTTAAGTAAGCCCCCAGGGCTTGGTATGCTAAGATTGATAGCTTTCTGCTATCACTGAATTTTTTTCAATGCAAATCAGATCCAAATGTCTATTTGAAGCTGATTAATGGTTCATTAATGATCATTGTTTTATATGTTGATGACCTTCTCATTACAGGAAGCTCAAAGGATGAAATTGCTTCTTTGAAGGATGCAATGAACCATGCCTTCTCAATGATAGATTTGGGCTTATTGAGCCAATTCTCGGGGCTCAAGATTGCTCAAACCAAAGATGGAATCAAAGTGCATCAGTCCAAGTATGCCTTGGATTTGTTGAACAAATTCAAAATGAAGGATTGCAAGCCAAGCAAGACTCCTTTCCTTTCAGGGGTGAAGCTTGAAGAAGCTTATTATTCACCTATGGTAAACAATACACTGTATAGGCAATTGATTTGATGTTTGTTGTATCTTACACATACTAGAACTGATATTTATTATGTATTAAGTGTGGATTCAAGATACATGGATCAGCCTCATGATATCCATTGGAAAGTAGCCAAAAGGATCCTTAACTTTGTTCAGGGAACAAGGACACATGGGATCTTCTATAAAGCTAAATCTGATGTTGATTTGACTGGGTTTACTGACAATGATTGGGCAGGTGATAGCACAGATAGAAATTCAACATCGGGATATGTGTTCATGCTTGCAGAAGGGACAATAAGCTGGTCAAGCAAGAAGCAGAGTGCCATTGCACTCTCATCTACAAAAGCAGAGTACAGTGGAGTTGTAAATGCAGCAACTCAATGTTTATGGTTGCAGGGGTTACTTGAAGAATGTGGCTTCAAATCAGAATACTCAAATACTATCTACTATGATAATCAGAGTACCATTCAAATTTGAAATGATCCATTTCAGAAGTAGAGAACCAAACACATTGAGATCCATATGCACTACATCAGACAGCTTGTGCATGATGGCACCATTCACCTACTCTTCTATTCATCTTCAGAACAAGTAGCAGATATCTTCACCAAAGTTTTTTGTCAGAAGACATTAAAAAATATCAAATCAGTGTTGGGGATTGCTGATCATGCTGTGAAGCATGAGTGATGACAAGATTTCAAATTTTGTTTTACTATCCATGTTTAAGGAAGGATTTTTCCCACTAGGTTTTTGCCTCTTTCCTTGGTTAAATGGACATGCATTATGTAAAGGGTGACTAAGCCTTGTTGCTAGGCCCTATAATTTTCTGACATTTTACTCATAAGTTAGGCTTAAGGGGGGGTGTTAGAATAATCAACCCATAGTTAGCTACCTTAGACATTAATTAATCCAATTTTTGTCTTATTTGGCTAGTTTCCGTATTCGAGCTTATGCAAGTTGTCCTCCACACATCCATAGTGGTAAAAAATGCTAAATTCGATTCATGGAGTGCTTGGGAAACCTCTTGGAATCAAATCTTCTTTATTCTTGGCCTCCCTAGCACATGTCTGCTTTTTCTGCTTTATTGCCTGCTTTTTCTGAGTTTTAAGGCAATTGGGAAAGTTTGACTAGGTGAAGTTAACTTGTTTTTTGTCCTCAACATCCTCCACTCTTTTCTCCTATGAAAAACATGTATGAGTTTTCATTCCACCACCTATTAGCTTGCCTAATTGATTTTTCCAATTCATGAGCTCCTAGACATTTTTGGAAACT
>LPNX011189528.1:108797-135532 GCA_001517045.1 Pseudotsuga menziesii | reverse complement strand
ATATCCAAATGGAAAATAAGGAATAATGCATCCTAATTTTCAAACCAAGATCTATAAAACTCGTATTCCCATCAAAGGAAGTGTGATTTCAGTCTTATAGAGGTCTAGCACTATGTAGCTCAGATCTTAAAGGTAAGGAGCAGGCTTATCATTTTACCAGAATATATATAAACTTCAACTATAAAGAAACCCATACCAGGCAAATCCATGCGTAAGAAGATTGATTCAAACCAG
Organism: Pseudotsuga menziesii; assembly: GCA_001517045.1. Lineage (NCBI taxonomy): Eukaryota > Viridiplantae > Streptophyta > Pinopsida > Pinales > Pinaceae > Pseudotsuga > Pseudotsuga menziesii. The sequence goes on along the minus strand of LPNX011189528.1, from coordinate 135,298 downwards.
GTTTAGTATCTCTATTTTGAAGACAACCCCAAGACTAAAATGGAAGTGTTTACAGGGTCCAATCTATACAGAGTCGAGATATTACTCAAATAAGAGCAAGGGTGCAGTCCTGGACAAGGAAATTCCATCGATTTTCCAAGTGCAAATATTATTTCTCATCCAAGAAAAATAACTCAGATATCCTTTCTAAAAGACGTAGAGATCTTCTCCCTTCAGCTTAGCATGCCACCCCCTCTAAACTGGAATTTGAGCCCATTAAATAATCATAGGAGAATGTCTCTTTCCCCAAGGTGTACCATGCTATCCATAATTTAAGGTAGAAATTCTGTCATTTACTTAGCCGAGGCAGGTCTCCCTCTATCTTGCAATAATTTTCGCAGCCAGTTAACCATCGCCAGGACATGCGTCCAACCCGCAACCATGCAAATTACTTATTAAGGGAATATGTGTATTGAACAATTTAATAAATCTTTGTTGGAGGGGAGTAACCAAATTAATTAATTTCGGGGGTCATAGAAAAGGAGAATATTCCTTTCCTAGGTAAGTGTTATAAATATCTATAGGATTATTCCTGAATAGGTAAAACACCCCTTTTAAAATATACAAACGGTTTTTACTTCTGTTATAGGTTCATTTTCAAGTTGTTAGGATTATAGGGAATCCTAATTAAGCCTTGTTTACCCATTTAATGTAGGAAGTTTTCAGGGAAAGGACACATGGTAAGGTAGGCATTGTTTTAAATAAAAAATATTAAACTTAGCCATTAGGCTCGCAGATTCCACATTTCCTATGGCCACCAAAAGTGTATCTCACCATGAAGGACAACTCTGGAGAAATTCTAAGGATGCGATTTCATAGGGTGTTTGGGAGAAGTATTCCACTACTCAGTATTTAGAATCACCTTTTAGTATTTTCAACATAGACCAACCATTTTTTCAATCGAAAGTGGGGCTGAAGTTTTGACAGTTTGCTTATGTTTCAGGAGAGCCTCTGTTTCATAAATCTTGGCTCTAGTTTGTAATAAAATATTGGATCATACCATATTTATATATGATATATCACTGGAAGGAGAATTTTGTGTGCTCCGAGTGTTCTTTGGATCACTAGAAATTGCATTCTGTCCTTAAGGGAATGGATCCTTCAGGACGATAGGTTGTTGTTATTTCAACAACTTCTGTGCTTGATCCATAAAGGAGAATTAACCTTCTATTTATTTATCTTACCCCCTCAACATTATTGATCGGTTTCTACTTATTTTGATTCCCCTTACCCTTCTTACCCTTGTTCTTTTTCTTGACGGGATGCTGAGTTACATTTTGGGTATATTGTGTGACAAAATTTGTATTATGTGATGAGGGAGCGGCAACCTTAGATGCCTCTACTACATATTATTTCATTGATATCCATGAATCTATTTGTCTAGCAACTCTATAGTCGATGTTTCTACTGAACCAACCATGCCATTAGCATGTGGTCCATAATTTTGTTTAGCAATGTCCGTTTTGAACCTTGGCGCATCGGGAATTTTTTTGTAAAGAATCCAAGATTAATCATATATCAAATCTAGCTACTAGGCCTTGAATATGGCCTCATCCTCTTAGGTCACTCCCGATGTCGAAACATCCTTCGAAATATAAGACAACAAAGACTTAAGAAACCATCCCAAAAGGAATTCACGAGGAATATTTTCTTTTATGAGCCTCTTCCTTCTTTTCCACTCCTAAATATGGTCAGATATGTGAGTGGCCATATTCTATTGAAAATTCCAAAAAATATTTGCATCGTCATGATGTCGGACATGAAGTTCAAAGTGGTTCAAGAAAACAGTCGCTAAGTCAAGAAAATTGTCATAGGAGGTAAATGGAAGTTCAATGTACCATTTAGCTACTACACTGGTTAGAGTTTGTTGAAATAGCCTCAACCAAATTGAATCATCATTGACAAAGTTGGAGGAGTACCACAAATGGAATTTCGTGACAAGGTCACAAGGGTCATCTCTAGTTTTCCCTTCAAACTTAGGAATTCCTGAAGATAATTTGATTGGGACTGGTGGCTAAGTCGGATCGTGGTGCACACAGTCATTCGTGAGTTTCAATAAGTATGGAAAGTTTAAAGATGTGATAAATTGTAGTATTGCCCTAACTGAGGTTTGATATTGGGGAGTCTGGGGCGAGGAAGTTCCAACACCAGGTCTCCCAAAAGAGAGGTTTGGATTTACCCCAACTAGCATCTGTAATGAATTACCATATATACTATCATCATATCGAACATGAAATTGGAAATGGTTCAAGAAAATGGTCTTTAATTCAAGAAACCAATCATAGGCATCATATGGAAGTTCAATGTACCATTTAGTCCCTACACTAGTTAGAGTTTGTTGAAATAGGCTCAACCTAATCGAATCATCATTCAACGAGTTGGAGGAGCACCACAAATGGAACTTCTTGACATGGCCACCAAGGTCCTCTCTAGTTTTCCCTTCAAACTTAGGAATGCTCCGAGATTATTTGATTGGGACTGGTGGCTAAGTTAGATCATGGAGAACATGGCCATTCATGAGTTTCGATAAGTATGGCATGTTTAAAGTTGTGATCGATGGTAGTATTGGCCTAAACGGGGTTTGATATTGGGGAAACTGGGGCAAGGAATTTCCTGCACGGAGGTTTGCCAAAATAGAGGTTGCGGTTTGTCACAACCACCATCTGTAATGAAGTACCAAGGTTTTGAACTGGATTCCATAAAAAATATAAAGGATTGCTAACTTGTGGTGTGTGATATTATGTTCAACTAGCTCTATCCAAAGCAGGAGTTGCAAAAACAGAAGATGAGATTTCCCCACTAAAAAGTGAAAAGGGAGAGCATCTAAATGGAGCAGCCGAAACTTGACTAGAAGTCTAAAAATTGAACCCTAAAAAATGGTTGTGGCTCTGAGATGACACACCAACATAAGTAGGTGAGGGGCCTATATAAAGTGCGGATGTAGGAATGTGTCTTCCATACCACAAAAATCCTTAAAAAATTGAGGTGGAACCACTAGGACTACTTTGAGTGTTTTGGACAAAGGGAGAAGAGGTAAAGGATGCACTGGGTATCCCAATAACAATCCCACTAGATGGAGCAACATTGTTTGAATGTGCCAAGGGACTAGCCACTCCAACACTTGGAGAAACATGAGTTGAAAAATTCAACAACACAACAGGTGCAGTGGGTGCATTTGGTTGTGGAGCACTCACCAGTGAAGAAGAGACTCCACTAGCTATCATGGCTGAGGTGGGGGTATACATTCCTCCTATGCCTTCTCTTCAACTAGACATAACTGAAATCAAGGGAACCCCAACTGTATGTGAAACAAAAGGACGAATTTGTACCAACACATGGTCTCTTAGTTTAGTAAGAGATGTATTAGAGTTTCTTGCAAACTCTTTCGCTTACAAATCTATGATATCTAGTAATGAAAGATATGTTTTATTGTATCTAAGTTACGGCTCGCTTGGAACTTCACTGACACCAGTTGATTCAAAATAATCATTTGTGTCCAATCTCTGCCTTTGAGGTGGAATTAGTGGCTCCAATATTGAAAGCAGAGGAATTATTTGCAACCTTCTAGACATACAATGAGGTTGATCCTCCATAGCTAAAGATTTAAATCACACACCTAAAGTTAATACAGATCACAAGCAGACCGCAAAGCACACTACTAAAAAACCCTAAGTATCACAAACATAGGCACGTAAAAGATACACCTTCCAATGGAGCATATGGGATTATTAGGGTCGAGAAAAAACTAGTGAATATTGAAGCACATTTACCTACGATCCTGTGATAATGTTTCTATGTGCAAGCATTTGAATCAACAAACCACCCTCCCACATATTTCTCGAGGGTTTCTAATTTTTCCCCAGGTATAGTCGAAGTAGCTTTCGAATGTCACGTGTGAAATAATCCTAATGTACAGATACTAAGGCTACCAAGCTTACAACAAGATTCCAGTGGAAGAGTCACATGTGTGACTGGTGTGCATGAAGATCATATCTAAGCTCAAAATTCAAGCAACACTTGCACCTCAAGAGGCCCAAGGTTATACTGAATGAACCCCTGAATGCATAACAATATTCGTATATGCTTGAACGAAGTATTGGAGAGGTATCTCTACAACTAAGTCCTCGTAGGACCTCGTGCTTAATTCCTATGTTAGAGGAGCTTTCTGGTTTATCTCTTGCAAACTTGGATTTACATAACGATAAGCCACTAAGTCCACATTTAAATGATCTTGGAAAGTTAAAGATATCATAGTCCAATATCCTAGCCTAAGTTACTCATAGTAGCAGAAGTGCAACTCATGGTGTTTTGACTAATAAAAAAGAAAATATGATGTAAAAATTTTCAAAAACAAATGCCACTCAAAATTTGTTTCCCTTTTTAGGAAACAAATGAAATTTTATTAATAAATTTAAAAAACAAAAGACTTCTTTTGCACTTTTTGTTAGTTTGTCAACATTTAAGCTAGCATTATATGGATCTTTAACTCAGAGAACAACAAGCACAACAATCGAACACAATAGACAATGAACATAGTGTTTTCCCTCGAGGAAACCATCAATGGAGAAAACCCTACAACTTCCTCGGAGATAGAATCAACACAAAAGGTAAAACGCCAAAATAGTAAGATGCACTCCTGACAGTAGTAACCTTCTTCTTCTCTAGCTCCAGTGTCTTCTCCTTCCTCAACTACGTGCTACACTTGAGTGTGTAAGTGATGTGTGCTAAATAGAGATTCCAGTTCTCTATTTATACTAATCCCGACATGACTAAAACACTACTAGGGCTGACCTATACTAGGAGAGTCTAATAACCCTAGTGTCCTGGAACTACATGGACTTTAACCCTTAGATAATAGGAGAGTTACCCACAACGACTTTACATGACTTGTTTACATTATTGATCCTCTCGATCGAAACATCATAGATACATTATAGATACATCTCAGAATAAACAACGGGATACAATACATAAGATACATAGATGAATACATTCCGAAGTTATAATTACATCAACACTCCCTCTTTACTAGGAAGGTATTTTGTCAACACAATTTTCATCACTGGTCTTCTTCTCTGGATCTTCTCTTCATTTGCATCTTCAAGTCATCTTCACCTTCAAGTCATCTTCATTTGGATCTCGATCATCACTTGATATGGATCATCGTCACTGGATCATAATCGATCTAGAACATCACTAGATCATCATCACTGGATCTAGATCATTACTCGATCTGTATCATCACTGCTGGATCTCAATTATCACTGTTGTATCTGGATCATCACTTGATCTGGATCATCACTACTGGATTTGGATAATCACTTGATTTGGATCATCACTGCTGGATTTGAATCATCACTCGATCTGGATCTCTCGGGGTCATCATAACTGGATCTGGATCATAGCTTGGTCTGGATCATCATCATATGTGCTATTTCATGATTCTTCTTGTCACAAGAATTTCTACAAAGCTATCCCTTTTTCATGTTCGTTTTAGGCCTAGCCTCCATGTAGGTCTTCTTCAATGCTTATATCTAACCTACTCATAAGAAAGACACATCACTCACATCCATCCACGTGGGAACACATCCTGCTCGCAATGATGGAAGAGCTCTGCACTTACATCCATCCAGGCGGGAACACATCCTACTCACAATGATGGAAGGGCTCTGCACTTACATCCATCTAGGAGGGAACAAATCCTACTCACAATGATGGAAGGGATTTGCACTTACATCCATCCAGGAAGGAACACATCCTTCTCACAATGATGGAAGGGATTTGCACTTACATCCATCCAGGCGGGAACACATCTTGCTCACAATGATGGAAGGGATCTGCACTTACATTTGACTAGGTAGGAACCAAATCATACACCCTCGTCAGAAAGGTATGCACTCACATATGACCTGGTAGGAGCCAAATCCTACACCCTCGTCAGAAAGGCATGCACTGACATCTGACCTGGTAGGAACCAAATTCTACACCTCGCCAGAATGGCTCCTAGTCCCAGACTAAACTACCTGGTAATGGAACAGGTGCCTCCACTCTCTTGAAGAGTGGTAGTTGCCCTTACATCTGTCCTACTTGACATAATGGCCAACACTCACGTCTGACAGGGGAGGAACCTAATCCTTTAGCCATGACATAATGGTTCAGCCCTTATATCTGACCTACTTGTCAGAATGGCTCTCTCAATCCCGGACTGAGTGTTCCTTGTAACTGACCAGATACCTCCATTCCTAGAATGGAAATCAACACTCATATCCGACATGGAAGGAACCAAATCCTCTCACCATGACAGAATGGATTAGCCCTTATATATGACCTTCTCATCCAAATGGCTATGGAAACCTCTATTTGGAGAACACCAAGCTTCTCCCTTAAGTACTCAAACTTCACTCTGGCCAATGGCTTCATCAACACATCAGCTATTTGTTCCTCCATCGCAACATACTGGAGCTTCACTGCTCCCCTCTGCACCATATCCCGAATATAGTGATACTTGATCTCAATATGCTTCGACTTGTCATGGAACACTGGATTTTCTAAAAACTTCATGCAACTCTTGTTGTCACAATGTATACAAGTAGCATCCATCTAGAGATCAAATAAATCAGACAGTAGCTTTCACAGCCATACTTCCCCACAACTAGTTGAATAAGCTGTGAGATACTTTGCTTTAGCTATACTCAGTGCCACACAGGATTGCTTCCTTCTAAACCAAGAGATCACAACTGATCCCATTCTAAAGCAACACCCTGAAGTGCTCTTCCTATCGATGGCACTACTTGCCCAATATGAATCAACATAACCTTCTAGGTTAGTCTTTTGATTCACATCGTACTTGAGCCCATAATCAACTGTACCCCTCAGGTACCTCAGAATATGCTTTGTAGCAATCAAAGTGAACATTTCTTGGATCTATCAAGAACTGGCTCAAGTTGTTCACAACAAAGCAAATGTCTGGTCTTGTGTTCATCATGTACATCAATGACCCAATCATCTGATGATACATCATAGCATCAACTAACTCTGATGAAGCATCGCTCAATATATTCAGGTTCGATGACATAGGTGTGGCCATAGTCTTGCAGTCAATCATCCCAAACCTCTTCAGGATCTCTACTGCATACTTCCCTTGTCCAATAAAGATTCCATCCACACTCTGCCAGACTTCCATACCTAGAAAATAATGCACCATACCCAAGTCCTTCATTTAGAACTCAATAGCAAGCTTTCTCTTCGTACCAACAGTCAACCCATCCATACCTATCACAAACAAATCATCTACATATAGTAGAAATATCACTGGGTTTCCATCTTCAAGCTTGTAATAAAGGTTGGAATCTGCTTTACTCTTGGTAAAGCCCAAACTAGATAGAAAGCTATCGATTCTGCTGTACCATGTCCTAGGTGCCTCTTTCAAACCATACAGATATTTCTTCAATCTGCATACATGAGACGCCCTGTCATGTGTCTCAACATTGAGGGGCTATTCTACATACACTTCCTTTTCCACTACACCATTCAAGAAAGTAGTTGTGACATCCATCTGGTGTATCTTCCATTTCACACTGTAGCTAAACCAAGTAATAATTTGATCGAAGTGTATCTGGCTACAGGTGCAAAGGTTTCTTCATAACCTATTTTTTCTTTCTGAGAGAATCCCCAAGCCACAAATCTTGCCTTATATTTTTCAATGCTACCATCTGCAGCATGTTTAATCCTGTAGATCCATTTGGAAGTTACAACTCACTTCCCATCTGGTCTTGGGACAACATCGCAAACATCATTCTTTATGATCGGTTGGTATTCTTTGATCATAGCATCCTTCTATTATTTTCGTTATGCTTGTTCTTCATAACTGGAAGTTTCTTTATCAATGAAATCACATAGTAATTCTACATACCTGGAGCAGGATTTGGTCCTCTTTCCTTCTCTGTGATTCTCTTCTAGAGCCCCATATCTTTCCGCACCTTGGATAAGTTCTCATACCCAGGTAGGTTTCCTCTTATGAGGATTCTTCTCCAGAGGTGGATCTACGTGTCTTTGTGGTTCTTCAAATTCTTGATCTTCTTCTTGAGTTTCTTCATTCATGGTTGTATCATGAATTCTGGGTGCTTTTGCTTCTTCAAGTTCTTCAGGAGGTCTCTTTTTGGATTTGTTCTAAGCTATTTCTTCATCAAATGTTACATCCCTGCTGATGTTAATCTTATTGTATCCTGGGAAATATATTCTGTAAGCCTTCTAGATTTCAGAGTATTCCACAAATATACCCTTCTTTCCTGAAGGATCTAATTTTATTCTCTTCTCTTTTGAAATGTGTATGTACACTGGACAGCCAAATATTCTGAGATGGCTGACATTTGGTTTCTTGCTGGAGAAGACTTCTTCAGGAGTGTTGTTGTTGAGTACACAATGTGGAGTACGGTTTTGTACATACACCGCTGTTCTGGAAGGTTCCACCCAAAGATGCATAGGAAGGTCTTGATCATGAAGCATTGCTCTTGCAGCTTCCATGATTGTTCTATTCTTCCTCTCTCCAATCCCATTCTATTGTGGATTATAAGGAGTGGACAACTCCCTCTTAATCACTGATTCTTTGCATAGCTCTTTGAATTCATTTGAAGTGAATTCTCCGCCATTATCTAATCGAAGGGTGTTGATCTTCTTTTCAGTATGGTTCTCGATCAAGGCTTTGAATTCCTTGAATTTTCTGAAAAATATGTCTTTGTTCTTCATGATGTAAACCCACGTCTTCCTAGAAAAGTCATCAACAAAAGAAACATAATATGCATACCCGCTTAGTGAGTTTGATGACATAGGACCGCACACATCAGAGTGGCTGATTTCCAAGATTCCTTTTGCTTTGCTTTTGCTACTTGGAAATGTCTTCTCTGTATTCTTTCCTTTTGCACATCCTTTGTATACCCCATCATGTTTTGCTTGTATTTATACAAGACCTTCAACAACTTTGCTTGCAATAGGTAGTGCTCTGTAATGCACATGTGCAAGCCTTCTATGCCAAAGTTCACTTGGCTCTACTGTGTCATGGACCAAGGCTTGTTCTGGATGGCCCTTTAATTTCTACAATCCTCCTTCTTGTTCTCCAATCACTACTTCATCATCGATAGTCCACTATTAGAAAATGAGAAATTAATGACTAAAAAAATGATTAAAATCAGGCTATAAACGACTATTTTTTAGTCGGTGACTAATAGTAGCGAATTTCCACTATCTTATAGCTAGTCATATTTTACTAGTAATTAATAGCTTGACTTAGTAGTCATTGATTTAGTCATTGATAGAGAATGCTTTAGTCATTGATAGTCAATGATTTAGTCATTGATTTAGTCATTGTTTTAGTCATTAATAGTTAATGATTTAGTCATTGATTTAATCATGGATTTAGTCATTGATTTATTCACTGAGTTAGTCATTGATTTAGTCGCTGATTGAGTCACTGATTGCAACCACTAATGACAAAATATACGACTAAATAAACTACTAGATGTTAACATATTAATGACTAAGCTAAATACGACTAAGGTACAGGAAATTAGCTACTAATAGTCGTATATATGTGAATTTAGTCATTTTTGTTGTCACAAATTTATGATAGGGCATGGAGGAGTCGAACCACCAACCTCCTGCCTATAATTAGGCAGGCGCTCTACCATTGAGCTAGCACCCTTTAATAAGTTGTTATTGCTTCACAATGATAATATTCAAACAAATTTATGATAGATATAAATCTACAAACTACATAATTATTACTATTACAACTTACTAGTAACTAGCATTTATGATAAACTAATTCTTGAGAGCTATGTACAATTTTCCCTGTAACTAAAGCTAATAAAAATACTACAAATACTCTTACCAAAGAGATTTAGTGATGAGTACCTCTTCCCATTCTTCATCACTATCATTCTCATAGTCCAAAGAAGATCCCTTCCTGAAAGGATTTCGAAGCCCAATGCCATTACTGCATCAAAAACAAAGAGTCAGAAACAAAACTTTCCCTCTTGTCTACTGCAATATTAAGAATCCATGATCTTCAAGGTGTTTCAGATGTTCCTCATCATGGGCTATCAAAATTAAAACACAACATGTTGCTTTGATAATTAATAAACTTAAAATTATGCAAAGTATATTCACCTTTTCTTTGAGAAGGTTCCATAATAAGCAGGTCTATGGTTGTGATCAAACTGCAAAAGGTTTTTTCTCTTATTGTGAAACCTATTTTTGCTTTAAGACAAGTGATAAACATTCTAAGAGCTAGGAAGATTCAGAAACTTATTTCCAATGGAGACTCGACGATTATCATTTGCAAAATTAGAGACTTGACTCCCTATGCACTGTAATGTCTTGCAAAAATGATCTCTAGACCTAGAATTCAAAAAATTGCCAGTATTTTGACTCGGGGAATTGCAAGTATTGCAAGTATTTAGCATTGAATCATTTACTGTTTCAAAGGTACCATTTTTTATGGAGGAGTTATGCTTTGTGAATCATTATTCCTTGGCTATAAGGGAACCTAATAGTGGATTCAATAATTAAAGAGTCATGTTGCAAATATAAAGAGAAATACCCTGCTCCTAGAACATTGCGTCTTCAGAGAAACCTTTAAAGGGTTGTATATTTGGATTCTAGGTGATGATACCAGTTATTTGAAAGGCAAGACAACTGATTAAGAATAAATTAAACTTGAAGAACTTGCAAACTATTAGGTATAACAAAATATTTATAAGCTCTATGTTGAGATGTACAGGATCTAAAATAGCTTCCATGATGATTGGACAATAGTTCACAAAGAGAAATAACCATTGATAAGAATCGAACTTTCCTTAGAATGTATGGTCACCTAAAATAAGAATACACTAAAATTTAAATTCTAGTAAGCTTTTGAGATTGACTAAACCTATGGAAAAGGCTGGAGAGACTGGTATTCTACAGTGTTCTTATAATGCACAGTTGCATAAAGGCATATTCTTATCAATATTTGTTGCTTTCAAAATGAAGGAATTTACTTGACCATGAAATGCACATTTATGATGAAGCAAGGGATAGAGAAAATCATGATGAGGTTCATATTCCCCATTTGAACTGCCTAGAAGAAACTATTTCTTCGTAAGGGTAATAAAGCATGTCTCCATCCTGCTTGAGTGGAATGTGAAAGTGCCCTACCTTGATTATCTGATTATGAATTATTTTTAAGTTCCAATTCCCTTGAGGCCCTATGGCATGTTTACGCCTTCCACTCTAACTCCCCACATGGGATGCGTTGCTTCTTCAATGGAATGCATTGCCTCACAAAGACCCGGGTCTCATATTTTGGTGTGGATTTATATTTACAAGTACAAAGTTCATGAAGAATTGTTCAAAACCTACCATTAGTACAGCATTATAACATAGGGTATGTTTATGCGGGAGGATAGAGGCAGGGCAGAGCAGACGGTAAGAGTAAGAGAGGATCTGACCTAGCTAGTTGTCCAACATATGTGAAAAAGGTCCTCTAATATTTCCATATGGATCTGCAATGAGTTTCTACTAGAAACTTGACCCGACAACCCATAGAGAATTTACTCTTTATCTACTTTCATATTCGAATATCAAATATTTGGTAAACTACTTTATGCCTTGCCATAAATTATGGAGATGGTCTAAGTTATAATATTCCCATATTAAGGCTGATTGTTAATGCATATCTAGTTATAAAAATTATTGCAAAGTTTATTCATATCAATATTGAGTAAATAATGTCCGCATTTCAGTCAAAGTGGAGCAATACCATGCTTTAATGAACATCGCTGCAGAAGTGGTCTAGCAGGTAAAAGCCAAGCAGACCCATGAACAGTTGCCAAGAGAAAATGCATTTTCTGCACATTGATTGCACTTGGTGGTATTGATCTCCCACAGATTGAAACAATGTCTTTATAAACCTAAAACAATCAAACAAATTCTCAAATCAAAAAGCATGAATCCAAAAGAAAAGGAAAGCGCGCTTTCCTTTGGCACTCTTGAAACGAAGAATATTTGAGAAAATGGAGAGAGATAACATGGTCAAATACAAATCAAACATTATATTTGTAGAACCATCTTAGTCTACTTAAATTACACTTCCTCCTAGATTTATAAAGAGAACAAAGGGCAGAGAAATTGAAAGAAATAATGAAACAAGAAGGATCAATAGCATCTATTAACTGAGCAACCATATATGTTCCATGCAATAATACGACATAAAACATTTTAGGAAAAAATATTATTACCAAGGTGCATCTAACACTTGCTACATTCAATTTTATTATTTCCTTGAGTTGTTTGATTTTCACAGCAACACAATCTAGTTCAAGATTTCCACAACTAACAATTCAAATGAATTTAATTTCAATAACGTTCCTAAATGAAATTCACACACTTTGTCTTCACAGAAAGTTATGTTTCTACTTTATGCTAGCTGGGTATTTGGATTCTAAATCTATGCGTGTGGTACCTTAGACTGTGTTTGTTATCGATTTCCTAGAAATATACAATGGAACATGCTTCATTGCAAAGTAAGTATTCAGAAATTGAGATTTTCAATTCTACACCCATTTCTTTTCTCAAAACACTAATCCTGAAAGGCACACAAAAGAACTAAACTATCAGGAAATGCAAATGTGATGATAAATTTGTTTTTCATTTCAAGCTCATGAGGCTAAGCTTATGCTAAAATATAGATAAAAACACGTATAAAATCTCTAAAACTAAAACCAAGCCACTCTTGACGCATACAAAGAAATTAAGACTTTCTATAAAGTCAAATATTCTTACAACTTTGCATTAAGAATATTTTCCGTGGGTTTCTGATATATTTGGTCTTTTATGGCTGCCGGATCTAATTCAATCCACAGGCAATTCATTATGGTATGGATTGTTGCAATCCATTAACTTCCTATCGAATACTGTCTCGTTCATCCATGTTCAATATATCTGCGATGCTCACGTATTTCTGATGGAGTACCGTGCTATGGGGGGACGCTATTTTTGCTCTAGCCATTCCACTACCCTGCCAAAGTTTGCACATCTCATTTCCGAGTGCTATCCACAATACATAATAACATCAAAGTCAGAAAGTTTCTAGATATATTTGGTCTGAATTTTGTTTGACCTATACGTTTACTCAGTTCCTTCAATTTCGTAATTTATGATATGGTGATTGATTGATGCAGGTTCAATGAATCGCAGTATGGTGGTGGTGGTGTCGTCATCTCATGCAAGAAATTACTACATTTGGGATTCAAATATAAATACAGTTTGGAGGAGATTATTGATGACAACGTCCAATATTTTAAGAAAGTGGGGATACTCATCAACTGACGATCTTGATTTCATTTCATCACGATGATCAATTAGCAGGATAGGATCATATGTCCTCTAGTTTTATGATTAGTACCGTTTTGAATGTTGTAAACGCTACAATTCACTTAGATCCAAGATCTGAGATGTTATTTCTTCATCATGATCATATTAACTAGGAATCATTGGCAGCAGAGTATATGTCTTCCAGTTTTAATTAGAAGGGCATGAGGCTGTTTGATCTTGCGAATAGTGACAATTTCTTAATCTGGGATCATTTAATTCTTTCTTCCCACGACTGCCACTGAGATATGATCTCTGCAATTGTATCCGTGATGCCAATAATGTCTTTCTTGATGCAAAGTAAGTATTCAAAACTTGAGATTTTTAATTCTACACCCATTTCTTTTCTCAAAACACTAATCGAGTCCAACTCTGAAAGGCACACAAAAGAACTAAACTATCAAGAAATGCACATGTGATGATAAATTTGTTTTTCATTTCAAGCTCATGAGGCTAAGCTTATGCTAAACTATAGATAAAAAACATATATAAAATCGCTAAAACTAAAACCAAGCCACTCTTGATGCATACAAAGAAATTAAGACTTTCTATAAAGTCAAATATTCTTACAACTTTGCATTAAAGTAACGGCTGCTGCAAAAATGCACCCTACACATGCAATGTGGTAGTCCTAGTTTACAACAACTTTGTAAATGAATTAGAATAAGGTACTTCAAATGCAATGTATTCTGGAAATCAAAAGGGTGGTCTCATCAGTAACTCAGCCCCATAAGAATAGACAACATATCTCACTCATATAAGAGAGCAAAAACACATGCTTAAAGCCTTAAACAGAAACATACAATGAATGAAATAAAGCTTTTACCTTGGCTTGAATTTTTGGATGCTATGCAAGTCTTGTGAGCACACCACTTATAATGCCCGATGTTGTCAGACAACCATCAACCATGAAACATCATACCCATGACATTGCCATGAATTTCCTCTGCTAAATTGAAATGACCTGAAGAATCTAATGAAGATAGAATTCCAGATATCAAATCATCAACAAGCTCTCCACTCATCCCTTCATATTCAGCCACAATCCCAGTAACAACATTTTCAGGAGAGATCTTTTGACATGATATGCTTACATTGTAATGTTGCTTCTTTCTCTCCTGAATCAGCTACTCAGTTAATCCTTGCAGCCTTGCACATATGGCTTTGTACCTTTGAAAGCCTTTATTCCATAATGGAAAAACACTGTAGGTTTTCGAGAAGCAAGCCTCCTTTGCAATTATCATTAGTTGTTCTTCAAACTTTCTAGTGGCAGGCCAGACCAGAAACCCATATCCAAAAAGAGTAGCTCCAAGAACTGAGAAAGCCATGTGCTGGGAAGCTGATTTACAATCAAGTTCCAAACCTAAAGGAACTACATCTACCCATTGCTCAATACAATCTACAACCTTCAGAGAGATTGAATGCACTCTTTCCAACAATTTCCCATTTAATTGTCGTTTTAGAGAAATTTGTCTCTTCTATACCTGGGAATGAGTTTGAATGAACTTAGATAATGTTTTACTACCAATAAAAAGGTCCTCAACAAAAATCAAAAGCAAGGAAATCAAAGTTTTCATTATTGCAAATTTACTTCAACACAGATAATCAAAAGAATGGCAGTGAAAAGCAGTCGAAATAAGATGAAGAATTATCACAATACTAGACTAGTTGGATCACAAAGTATGCAAATAGGAAAAAATAAGAAAAATAAGTGTATTGATGATATGAATGATGCTATTACAAGGAATGACATTTATACATATATTGTGTTAAGTTTGACATGATCATTCAACCCTATAGTCACAATTATTTGCCATTAATTGTGTTTATAACTTTATACTAATCGTCCCCTTTGCTTAATGTCCTTTGTACTCATTTTTAAAACTTCTAGTTTGATAATGTACAATCAATTGCTACAAAGAAAGCAACAAACTTGATTTTCAAGCATGCTTGGGTAAATTTTAGACTGGCCATATTTATTGTTTCAGAAAAGGGCAATAGGTTCGTTAATAACTAGTATGATGAGAATAATGAAATAAACACACGAAACACAGAATGTATGGAGAGAATAATGAATGCAATTCATTAATAAGGTGTCGTAGCAAGTACATATCTATGAGCTTCTGATAGGAATACCCACATTTACACAAATACCACTCCCCTGTGGTATAGTTACAAGCGTATACTTTTAAGAATACAGAGGTCCTATGTCAGACATATCAGACTAGCATGCAGTGTGAACAAGGAGAACTGAGAATTAGACTGTGTGAAATCGATATACAAAAGTATATGGTACAGTTTACTAGTTAGTGGCCCCATATCATTGGAAAGTAGAAAGGCCTAGTGGTGTACGGAGAAGAAAGAATGGAAAATAGATTTTGCCTCTTGCAAGGACTATAGATCTAGTGAGGAACCCATTAGTGCAGTTATGCAAATAGTATCCACAATGGTACCAATATTTGTAGCATATAGTTTTTTCTTGTTCCTATGTGTACACTGTACTCCATTCAAAGAAGACATTATTAATTTTGGAGATGCCCCTTATGGCAACTCGAATATAACGAATGTTTCACAATATAGCACTGTGTCTTATAGTTATGATGATTATGATGAGTTTAAGGCCCCTATTGAAGTTTCAGAATTAGTATTGTGAGTAAAACCACAATGTTATTTCATATTCAACTTTCCTACATGTTCGTCTAAAAGTGTTCTTTGAAAAATTTGAGGAAAACAAGAAAATAGAGAGCAAAAGGAAAACCCTACCCAAATTGCTCTGTCATTCCCAATATACAGTCTCACTCTCAGCCCTAGGTAAATAATGCCTAAAAGTGCTCTTGGAGATGCACTCGGGCCACTGGTTGTCAAGTTTCACCAGTTTTTTCTTTACAGGATAGAACCTATCAAAAGTAGAGTAATAACCTAAACTGATCTATCTTGATTCCTCTCCAACAGCCCAGATATATTTGAATTGCAAATTGTAGATCTAAATTGCAAACTCCATTGAAGAAATTACAACTATTGGGCCATACACGAATAAGGGACACATTCTATAGATGGATAATGGAAGATGAGTGTAGTAAAATAGACAACTAATATGCAGTTTTGCACTACTAAAATGGAATTTACAATTTAAACTGTAGGAAAATAATTATCATAACCAAGATTCAGAGAGATGGAAAACGGCACCTGGAAGGAGAATCTGAGCTGAACAGTAAACGGATGCACAATCCTTGTCAGAATGTCCATTTCAGCTTTTGTGTATTCAGCATGATTCTTTCCCATAATTCCGTCTTTCCTCATAACTTTCATAGCATAAATATATGGTGTTCCATTTCTTTTTACCTGGAACACCTTTCCAAATGCACCTTGTCCAACCACCTTAAGTAGCTCAAAATAATCAACCCCAATTTTTTTCACCTTCTCCTCTCACTTTCAACTCTGCTCTCATCTTATTAGCCTTTACTGCCCTGTAGTTGTGAACCTATTGGTTTCATTTTTCCGCCAAGACATGAATGCCCTGAGCTCCATATCCCCACATAGGGGGGTTTTGTGACCACCTTGTCCTTTTCTGCAGCATATAATAATGTAGATAGAGTTTACAGAGTTGGTTCCTCCTTTCTTGGCTAAGTCAAAAAAATTGAATAATGATGCTAGAGATAACGCGGGCATGATCTAGTCAGCTATGAGATCGGGATCTTGTCCAACAACTAGTCCAGTATTAATAAGTAAGCCGCCTCATTTTTTGGTTCGGCTACTGTCGGGCACCAGACCCACTCCATCCAGTCCGTGATATAAAGCCTATTTGAGAAATGCCTGATTCTACAGTTGATCCTTTTTTCCACTCGTATAGATGGCTATTTTATACTAATCATTGGGAGCATTCTCGATCCGGGTGAAAGCACTTTACCTTGTATTCCTCACTGCGATTATAATATATAAAAGGGAGGGTTGGGATAATTGATTGAACGATATGATTTTTATACCAATCCCATAATGGAAGCGTATAGGTTCAGCTGATATGACACCTCTGTATTGGCATTATGAACAAATTGCACTAACCATCGGAAGTCAAGTATCCATGCATCAATCCGATGGCACCAAGTTAGGGCATAAGCAAGCAACCACCGATTCAATAATTTTTTTTTGTGATGCAGCAGTTCAAAGTAAAGAAAACAAGGTAGCAGGCACTAACATGAACAAGTAGGGATTTTCCTACTTGAACAAGTAGGGCATGTGAGAATTCATCAATTATATCCTGAGCAAGGATTGGCCCGTACCAATAGGGAATAGTGGTACTCAACATCTATCAGCAAATGTGATTCCTTGCCCTCCTTTTTCGTGAAAGAGTATAGCACCTTACTATAAATACTTTATGGAAGGGGGCTCTATGGGAAGCCAGTGAATGCTGCTGTTTGGGGCTTATTAAGTACTACTATAGAAAACTTGAAAAGAGAGTTTCTAATTCGGCATCATAAGAGTAGCCCCTATCACCTTCACGCTAATGGGACTATGTAAACATTTTTAGATTAGAGAGTGGTAAACTAACTCATGTTTTTTCTGCTAATTGGGATGATTGGGATGATATGATTCCAACAGTATTATGGGCTTATAGGAAAAATACCAAGAAATCACACGAGCAAACCCCTTTTTATTTGGTTTATGGGTGTGAGGTTGTAGTTCCTACAGAATTTTTCGTTACTAGTATATATATGGCACAAGCTACACATATTAAAAAAGAATAATTAGTTGCAAAATTAATGGCCCAGCTCATGAAAGACTCAGGTTCTTTTGACCAACCCGATTAGAAAAGCAATAATCTGTTGTAAGATGCAACTTGAGATCCTACGTCAACACTCTCAGGTTTTTCCAATATATTCCCTTCCCCACCTTGCTCCTTGTTATTCAAAGTAAGCTTGCTCAAATGCCCTTCAAGATTGAGTTCAAGAGATGGGCCAACTAAGGAGTGAGACCGCCTATTACTGGTTTGAGGATCCTTCAGGGAAAGAATCCCTTGGAAAGTCTATGTTGAATCCACAACAGGACCAAATATATCTGAAAATTCAATCTCCTCATATCCCAACTGCCCTTTGGATTGAGAATCCAATGGGAGTATTAAAATGAAAGACTTGCACTTGTCAAATGTGAGAAAACCAGACAACTTTGTAGAAACCATTGCTATGGATACATCGCAGGAGGCACTCTAAGAAAAGACTTGAGCAAATGGGAACTAGCATACACCAATGCAAACTCAGGAATTTGTGGGAAAAGGTAGGCCAATATCAAAAAATAGAACTTGTCCTTCTTTCCCCTGATACATGAAAGACCATATACTACAGTGTAGCTTGAATTCATGTAGGAAACTTCAAATTAAACATGCATCACAGCCAAATCAAGTAGTTCAGTTTGAAATTATAAACTAAAAAAGAACAAGAGAAAGAACATCATATCATTTCTTTCAAGAAAAACTCCATGGAGAAACCCCTCGGCACTTCTTCTTATTTGTGGATAGTCAGAACATCATATCATTTCTTTCAAGAAAAACTTCATGGAGAAACCCCTGGGAACTTCTTATTATTCTTATTTTTGGATAGTCCCCTAACACCCTCTATATTATACATATAAATTTGATTAGTAATGGACAAATATAGGGTCAGGCAAGGAGTGAGAACACGAATTGGAACAGAAACAAGAAATGATCCCACGGGACAGGTTTTTGGTCACATAGCACACGAGCGATGAAGCAAAAAGAGTTTATTCATAAAATTACCTTCCAATGGTTTTGAATTTAAATGATGCTTTGATATGTAGAGGTTCTCCAATGTTTTCTGCTCTAGCGAAGCAATATCTGAGGCATTGCCATTGATGGGTAGAGCCTATGTAATAATTGAAGAATGAGAAGTACTTGTATTTGAAATCTTACACCCTGTAGATGAAATCCTGTTGTTTGGATTAGAGGAACAATAGATAGTACAGGCCACATTGTTTCTCAGACCCCTTAGACCAACATTATCGGGTTTTGCAGTGTCTAAGAATAAAGGATTTTGCAGGACCCTTTTGAATTTCAGAGTCTCTTGTGCCGCTGGGAGTCCCTCTAGCCTTGGATTTTGAAGATGTTGATTGGCTAATAGATCCCTTGAAGACAAAGTAATCATTTTTTTACAATTTTAGACAGAAATTTTCAAAAACAAACCACCGAGTAAAATTAGAATAAATACCAAAAAAAAACTAAAACCCTTGCATTCTCTGAATACAAATGCCAAAACCAAGAAAATCCATTCGGACAGAAATTGGAAAATGCTTTCATGTAGCTATGGGGAACGCCATGTTTACATTGGGTGGATGCCTGATTTGGCAAATTGGAAAGAGGAACACGTTTCCTAGATTGTTGAATAGGTGGAACAACGCAGCTTTGCGGTCCGTTGTCTAGAGAGACTCTCTTCGGATTCACATTGTCTCTCCGTGGATTATCTGCTCGACGACGACCAATTGAGAATTGTAAGATTGATTGATATATAACTAGCACATCCGTGGCAAGAATTGGATGAAGAAAAAATGATGGCAATAGAATTGGATTAGGAAAAAAACGATGCCAATAGAATTGGATTAGGAAAAAAACGATGCCAATAGAATTGGTTAGCAATTGTCTTTTTTCCTCGATCATTTCAATTTTATTTTTCAAACTATTTGATTTATTTATTTTTATTTCTTTCCTCTTATAAAAAAGTTACCTTTTCAACCATTAAGGTAGAATTCTTTCATTAATATATTTTTTATTAAAGAATTTAAGTAATGAAAAAATTAGTTTTTATTATATATTTAACAAAAATCTTAAAAATTGCTTACCAAAAATAACACAAATCAATAATTAATACTCATTAACATTAACATTATGCAATATACACCTCCTAGCATTCATATTATCTACACTTAAAATTTGAGTTTAGAAACAGGTTTTAAAATTTTGTTTTTCTAAATAGTTAAAACTAAAAATAAAATGACAGCATATAAAATTGCATCAAAAATACATTTTGAAAAATTGCTTACGCATTTGATTTGAGGTTTTCCCACATTGCTACCGATTCACAATAAATATTTGCTTCCCATTCACAATAAATCTTTGTCGTTCAATGTGTATGCTCGACGAATTTCGGGAATATACCAAAGACGTGTATCCTAGCCACCCATCCTTCATAATGAATTCAGAAGATCCGATCCCCTTGGGACACAAATTTCATTATAGTTGCAACTAACTTCATTTCACGTAATTTTAATCTCTGACTTTGCTCTACCATTTTTCTGTCAAAAAATAAAATTATGCAAGGTGCTCGGGCCTGCCTAAAACAATCAACTCCCGGTAGCATATGCAAAGGCGAAATAGAAAATTAAGCAATTAAATTGATATATAGCCAAAATTGATGAAATAGGCACCCGAATATAAAACTGATCATGGCACCAAGGTTTGTAAGAATCACCCTCAATAAAAATATTCTAACGAATATTTCCTTTCATAAGAAGGCATCGACTCCTGTATCAACTCTGGGATCGACTACATGGAGTAGCATAATGAGAATCGGCATCGAATCTTTGTGCATACTTGGATTGATTAACAGCATTGCCACCTGATCACATCGACTTATACATGAAGTACGGACATCGAGTGTATCAACTCTTGGGATCGACAAACACTTGTGAGCACTGTTGAAAAATGGATGTAGGTTTCCTGATATAACACAAATCATAAATGACACCCTCTAACATTATGCAATATACACCCATCATATCCATATTACTTGCAATTAAAATTTGGGTTTAGAAACCACTTTCATTAAAGTTCAACCTCTAGAAAAATTAAGAAAAAATTAATAGCGACTTATAGAAATAGCTAAACATAAAAAATACGTCATTAATTTTTTACCAAAATTAAAACATCACTTCCTCTCACATATGGCAAATTAGTATGCATTTAAGAGGTACTCACACCTCTCACACCTAGCAAATTAGTACTAGCTCTTTCTTTGACAATTGGGTTATGCTCCAAAGCACTACAGACCTCTCTTCTCCGAAAGTTGTAGTGTTGCTTACCAAGGTTACTCTAGATCTTTTACTAAGGATACATGATGCAGGGGAATCACTCTTAAATTGCAATGTGGCCATTCAAAAATTAAGATTCTAAATTTTACAAATGGGAGTGGGTTTCCCTTAATTGAATCTCCCTATGTTTAGGTTAGTGGTAATCAATTTAGTGAACTAGTTCTGGAAAGAATCGAGTTAGCTTTGCTGTCAATGGAAGAGTTAAGTTAGAAATAAGATAGAATGTAGTTGAATTCATTTAGGATATCTTGTGAAGCTATCAGATTGTTAGCATAAATTTAGGAATTAACTTTATAATTCTATATTTAGTTTCCTTCTCCTTTTGTATATATTCCGAATTAGTTTGTTAAAAGGTTGGATTCTCCAAGTAATGGAAAGCTTATTTCTATATGAGATTGTTGTAATCCCCAAAGTTAATCAATGAGTCTTACAATTCTTGGGGGCTGCTCATGAATCTTACAAATATAACAATATTAAGCAGATTATGAATTTTTAGTATTTCGGAAAGAATTATACTTTCCTACAAAAAAAGAGGTGCAACATTAGGTAAATAATTGCACAACTCCTCTCGTAAGTGTTTCTAGAAGGGGTCTCGCAGGGAAAGTAAAGAGTCCAAGTCCCTCCCTTAAACCTTGAAGCGAGGAAATTCTTAGATATTATAACCTTCAGTCTGAAATCCTGTACACAACATTTTTGGTCTACCAACCCTTGGAATTGCTAGTTCCTGAGTTTTATCTGTAAACATAGCAATATTATTATGAACCTGGGTAGGTCTAACCTATTTTCGAGGCTACAACTTGTGAAAGTCACCGGATATCCAATAATAGATTTTATCCTTATGGCCTATTCTAGTGCATCTACGAGTGTAGAAATCCTCTGTTACTGTAAGGGAATTATGATCTAGCCATTTCATCTCCACCACATCCACAACAAAGAAAAAAAACATGAATAAAAGAAAAACACAATAGATAATCAAGAAAAACACACAACAAACCTGAAGGTCTAAACATTGATGCCATTCTGAAGGCAGTGGAGACCCAATGTGAAGCTCAATACCAATATTTGGCAGTTTCAATTTCTATCCACCGACACCAATCTCATCAACATGTTTAGAATTTCCTGAATTCCAACTGCATTTACTCTTCTTAGATGTGTCTTCAGGAATCTTCTTAGATTCAGACAAATTACTTGTAAATCTAGTCCTCTTAGCCTAAGTATTCAACACAGTAGGGTAGGGTTGTGATTCATATAATGGGGCAAGGGTTTCATTTTCGGTGACCACGACCCTGGCCTCAGCTTGTTCTTGCCCTACTTTGTAAATTTTATGATCCATTCTCAGAATCAGCTCCGCTTGTATACATTGATGTCATTGCCCTCAATAAACCAAAAACTAAATGAAGCTTCACTTCATTACATAAAAACCCTCGGTCTGCAATAGGGCATCCACCGTTATCTTGGGTATATCTTTTTGGTCTGTGAAAGCATTAGGCACTCTATAGAATTTTACTAGGGGATCATGTGCCATACATAGCGGTGTGGATTCTAGTTGGTCATGTAGGAAAAGAACCCCTCCCTTTTCTATAAAATGTAGGAATGGGCACATCATAGCGTATCCTTCTTTCCAATATGTAGGTGCAACATATCCATAGCTAGATGGTTTCTAAAGAAATAAAACAAGGATGTCCAAAGGCAAGGCATATAGGTGGAATTAGATGTACTCACATAGCTCACTACTACATTTTGATGCAAAATCCGACAGTTACTTCCGACGGCGCGTGGATTTTTTATTTTAAACCTACCAAAAATCACAAAGTTACATTTTTTTTTTTAAATTACGGTCATCAGCGTCGCTTAAGCGACGACTAGGCTCATAAGCGTCGCTTAAGAGACGGCTAGCCTAGCAAGCGTCTCTTAAGCGACGGTGCATAAATTGATCAATTGCAAGTGCTAATTGTTACTAGTTCTTTATTCAATTTAAATATGTTTTCCTTAAACAACTATTGGTTGGTCCCATAGTATTGTAAAACGATGTTTCATGCCAATCCTAATTGGAATGCAATATGTATAAATTTGGTTCTAATAGTTTCTATTCTATAGTTGGTGAAACTGTTATTCTTTTCTATGGTTTCAACTTTCTTGGCTCATTGTTGTTTTCTCCTATAAACCCGTGAGGGAACCTACAAAGTTATGACATATTATATGTTTAAAAAAATACATTGGTTAAACTTTATGTAAACTTTATATTAGTATGGAAATTATCATTTGTGTCACTAATGTATTTTCTTTGTGTGTACCAAAAGTCAATCTCACTCAATCATTGGGAGATATGTATAAATAATGAAAAAGATAAGAATACAAACCTTTATGCATGCATACTAACTAACATACCATTCAAAATATGAATTTAAATGACATTTGGGCGAGGGAGAGAGAGTGAACAAATGCTTTATTAATCCAATGGAAATGAGATAAACTAACTAATATCACCTAAGGAATGGCTTGTAAATGTGGTCTCCATATTTATCCATAAGAATGTTGTTTGTTTCTTCAAATATGTTCTTTCTATTGAGTAGTAGTCAAGCAACAATTTCCATTATACAATCAACACTTTGAAGATGAATTTGGGTAGCATGAGGCCAAGGAAAGGCAATAAATGTGAGTGAAAGAAACACATTATTACTCTTTGACAATATTGGTAGGGGAACCTTAACACACATTTTTTATTATTAAATTCATTGAGAATACATGTATTTTAGGTGAACATTGGGCTTGGAGGTGAATCGATCTCAATGTGAACACAAGAAATATAGGTATATGCACCCATTTGAATGACTTGACTAAAAAAATGGCATAGTATAATATTAGTGAGAGAATGAGGGTGACTAGTATGGGTTTACATTTTCCTACAAAGATCTTGAGGCAACCTCACATAAACTTGGTTGCAGAATTGCACAAATAATGTCAATATAGGAATCGTGTGGGTATTCAGGGATTACATACATACGTTATTGGAATAATAAATGGAAAGGTGTGTTACCTCTTTGATGGTCAACCTACAATTTGAATTTTATTTGTGGTATGAAATTGGCATGTAATCCATGCTTTGGAGTGTATTAAGTGAAACTAATTCTTGCTTGAGATGTTTATCAGGTGGATGATAATAGATTCCCCTAATTGTGAGAGGTTAGGCCATTATTGTATAACTGAAATACATTATCTATTTCTTTCCATAACCTTACAAAGAGAGAGAGAGAGAGATAAGATTGGACGGAGAATCACAATGAAGAAGAAAAGTTGTCCATAAAAATGTCACAAGGTGATAATATATGATAGTTCTTAGAATGAGGTGGGAATTCCCATACTCATGTAATAGTCAGTTTAAGTACAATATGGGACCATGGCTACATAAATGGATCTAGTTCATAATACATCTATTTTTTTCTTTTGTTTGAATTGGTTACAAAAAAAAGTTTCCCTACATGGCATACACATACATCAAAGGAGGCTTAAAACATGTAGAGCTAACTAGATGTACTACTATAATGCAAGGCTCAAACATCATACATTTTCATTATATGTTCCCTAGCATAGCTGACTGTATATAAAATGCCGAGTAACATTTATGAGAATTGGACTTTCTAGTCCCTATTTTGGCATTCAGGGTTAGTATATCCAATTATTTTCCCGAGTCGATAGAGGGTTCGATCCGCATAAATGGCGTTGAAGTTTCTGAACAAGAAAGGATGGCACATCGGGATCCTTCGCAACATCGAAAAAGTATGGAAAGCCGAATAGAAACATGAATCCGAACAGAAGAAACTGGAAGAATTAAGAAAACAGATTCAGGATGAACGCGAACAGAGTGAATTCCATCAATTATAGGAACAGACCGGTCTCGTCCCGTAAGTGTTCTACCAATTTACCCTAATTTTTTCCTGCTAGCTTTACAGATTTCATTTTTTTATTAATTGGGTTTAATTTCTTTAAAATCTGCATTTTTTAGTAGTTCTGGCTTGTTGTTTTTAGTTCTGGCTAGGCACATAGGGTTCTCATGGTTTTGATTTCCTTAGTTTCGATTCCAGTAAACAGGAATGTTTGGAGTTTCTATATGATTCTGGACTGACTGTGGGTAGAAGCAATTCTGACAACTTCCCGCTGGGTAAGCTGGTGGAGCCGCAGAAGAATGAAACGAAGAATGAACTGAGCAAGGTAATTTTTGTTTCCTGATTCTTATTTTATGTGCCTGTATTTGTGTTTTGTAAATGGATGGTTAGGGTATTTTCTTGAGCTCTCTTTGCTATGGTAGGAGGTTTCTTGGATGTTGGCCGGTTTGACTTTGATTGCATCTTTCAATTTTTGGAAATGTGCTTCTGTATTCCTATTAAAGAAACAGTTATGTACAAAGCATATTTGAAAAAAACTGAAAGATATGCCGCCACCTCGAGATAACAGTAGGGGTTAATAAAAATTTCACCCTTCTATAAAAAGTATAAACTGAAAAATCCAGAATACTGCATAATTTCCCTTTACCCAACAAGCCGTGAAGAGTCAAGTACAGAAGAACCATTGACAACAGAGAGAACAACCCCCAAATAGTTCGCCTGTGTGCCCTTAAGAAGAAGACATGCACTCTTTATCCAGGCCTTTCATGAGAAAGAATGCCAATCAAGTTGCGGATTTTCTATAGGCTAACCGAGCCTTTCATTGGTTCCCACCATTAACCTAACTTATTTTATATTGCTTTTCATTGTCTTATGTTTATTTCCCCATTGCCCTTGTTTGGCTCTGCCTTGTCCCTCCTACCCTTCTCTGTCATGTGTTTTCTCCCCATTCTGTGGTACCCTGTTGTATGTCCATTATTATTCTCTAGAGCATCAATCTCGATGTTGAGGCCAGCCTTGGATGAGTCTTCAAGCAGTCAAGGTGGTCCATTGTACAGCAGACAGTAGTTTTTGCTTGAAACT
>LPNX011189528.1:6062-108538 GCA_001517045.1 Pseudotsuga menziesii | reverse complement strand
TTGTGGATTGAAGGCTCTTAGAGTATTGAATATATTTCTGCTGAGTTTATGATTGTAAATTTGGGATTTTGTAAACATGGATGTATGAGTTCTGCCACTGTAGACATCAATACATGTTTTCTCCCATAAAAAACAGTTTGACCCATGAGTACTTGCAAGTGGAGCTGGTAATTGATGAGCCAGATTTATGGGGAGTGAGCTTGACTTCTCACTGAGTGATCTTCGCTTGTTTTATGTGAAGGATTTTTAAATCATGAGTCTAAGACAAACCTGGTGAGTTTTGTAAACATTCGAAGAATCAACTATGGCCAATGGGATCATCAGTTAGACACTGAATTCTCATTCTCAAAACTGGAAAATTCAATGCGAGTAGAAATATCTCTGCTAGCCAGTTCTTGACTAGACAAAATGTTCTCAGCCAACCAACCATGATTTATTTTAACTAATTTATTGAGAGGAGCTTAAAGATACTTTTGGAATAATGACCTCAGAAGAAATACAGACCTGATCCTCCATTTCCAGTTGTGTTTCATAGGTGGGGATTTCTATCTATAGAGCTCAAGTTATCTCTCAGCCTGTCCATAACAACTTCCTTCTAGCATAGCAATTCCAATATACAACATTGTGCCAAAAATTTTGCATTTGTATAAAATTTTAGGGATTTAGTTCTTATTGATATAGTTACAGCCTTTATGCCTATGGGATGGCTTTGACGTAATACTTATCAATACAAATAGTGAGTGGAAGATTAACAAACCTGTCAAAACTCGTCTCTTCAGTATGTTACACCTCCCATTGAGTTTGTGGGTCAAAGTCTCCCTCTTATGCTTGCAGACAGTGAGCTTGTGTTGTCAGTGGGTCAACTTGACTTGTTGTATGTGCTGAGGCCGGTTTGAATTATGAACCTAACTCAAACCTGGCAGGTTTTGTAATACTGTTTAGGAATAAATATGCTCCACTGGAGCATCAATTGGACACTAATTTCTCGTCTTAGAAAGTGGATAATATAGCACCATTTTAAACACCTCCGCTAAGAGATCTTTGAACAGTCTCTAAACAAATGTATATGGCTTACCAACCATGTTTCTTAAACATTTTCTTTGAAGGAGTTTATAGAAGCTTTGGGAGTATGGATTTAGATGAAATAGAAACCTAGTTATTGCTTGCCAGCTATTTCACAAGATTTTATTTTTGGGATTTTTGCCTTCTCTCTACAGTTTAGACATGGAACTTGTGGAATCCTTACACCTTTTCCTATAAAAACTTATTTCAACCAGTGGAATGTGCACATACAGCAATCAAGTGGCCATTGAGAATCAGAATTTCTGACCTACATTATCAATGATCATCTTAGCTATCTTGTTCTTGATTTGGCAGTTGTGTATAAAGTGAGCAAAAGTATCCAAGTACAACTAATGGTGCATACTCCAAATTTTTTTCTATCCATCAGATTATTTGATTCTGGCATGCCTTGTAATTTGTAAACTGTGACAGTCACCCACATGATGGAACATAAATAACATGTTGGAGTGACTGCTACAACAAGAAATTAATTGGATGGGATTTGATGGATAAATGCCCATCATAGTGTGAATAAAAATAATTGACACATCATAATCAATATAATGACCAATCATGTGTAGACATGAAATCAAAATAAGAGAAATGTTGGAATGCAATGATAAAATTAAAGACATCCATGCACTATGCCTTAAGAATAACCCACCCCTTAAGTATTTGAGAGTTAAAGAAATTATTTAATCCCAATTACTAATTCATTTGCTGATAACATTAACAGCTATTACCTGATGTCAATGGATAAAGCTATTTGCAGATAATCAATGCATCAGTAGTATATAATCATAACCATTATTTGATATAAATTTACAATTTTGTACCAGAGGTGTTCTCATAGAAATGATTAGCCTTTGTGGGGAAAGAGATGTTACCAACCTGATGTCTTAGCCAAATATCTAAATTCTATTGCATTATGGGGAATGCAAGTAAATGCCCCCATGCATGACAATAAAACAAGACAAACTGAATGACACAAACATCAACCTGTTCAAGGAGTACGAAGTCTAGAAACGAGACACTCCTAAGGCTGGGTGGCAGCTGTATGCTAGGAAAGAAAAGGATTATGGCAATGGGTATGGAGTTTGAGAGTGGCATATCAGTTTGTGAAGCTTTTTACTTTTTCTATTATGTTTTTGTAGATAATTGTAAATCAGAGCACACTGAAGATAGGCTGCTATTCTGGCTGAATTGAAGAATTCTTCAAAGAATTTAGTTTGTGTTAGTGTTAAAATGTTTGAATTAAAGTGCACGAGTTAAAAAAATGTCCCTACTCAGCAATTGTTTAGGGCCTAGGTTAATTTTTTAAATTTCTGTCTAAAATTTCTTCTTGTGCAAAATACTCACTTGATAAGACAATTTCATAACATGGGAATTTTATGAGAGATAGCAGCCTTCATTCTTTACTGCTGGACTGAAATAAATCATGTTCATAGGTGTAAGGGGGTTCTGCATAGGCAAAGAAAGCCCTTTTTTGATTTCCTGGTGTTAAACACACAAGAAACATTGCAAGAATATGTTTATGATCTAAATCTACAGCTTAGAATTGCAGGTTTAACTGATGGAATATTCACCATGTGTATGTAGTACTGATTTTCATGTTGAAGAGATTAGTGAGACATAGAAAATTTTAAATCCATTCAAATTTGTACTATTATTGCAAAGTCTCTAACTTTGCGAGTAGCAATTTTGGTTTCCTGTTTCTTTCTTCAAATTGGAAGCAGGATTATCTATAACAAATTTATCCTCATTTTTCTTTGACTCTTGCCCTGTATTTTTGTGATGGCTCAGTTAATAAATAGTTTAGTTCATTAAAGTGGTATCAGAGTTAACTGTATCTGATTTGTTAATCTCTTCTTTAGTCCATGAACACTTTTAAAATATTATTGTCTAATTCAGTAATTTGTTTCTTGTAATGCAGGCACATGCTTCAAGGTCCATGGAAGCAAGCCGGTGCTCCAGTAGTCATGTTACAAATTGATGATGAAAATGTTGACAGGGAGGCAGTGACTATAGCACTAGCTTACTTTTATGGACATCATCCAAAACTCAATGACAGCAATGCATTCCTTGTTCTTAATCAGCAAGGAGCTGGTAGGGTATAGTTACTTGAGTTGAAGGTTCATAGGTATTTTAAACATTTTCCTAGGAATAACATTGAAGCATATGTTGTAGTCATCATGCAATGACTTTGTAGAATCCCTTGCAAAATGACATTTCTGGAACTAGTGCTGCATTGGAATTTTCCGTTCTCTCTCTCAAGGAAAGACTCTGTTCCTTAACATTGGACTTTTGAAGGATACTTCATTTCAGTTGCTTCTCTGTTTTGCTTGATAATTTTTTTTATACATGGTCTCATAAATTGATGCTTCTCAATTGTTGATTTGGCAGGTTTACCAAATTGGTTTCTTACATTATGTAGAATGTTGCATGAATAGGATGAGCATATATTAGTTATTGGTCACAGTCGTTGTGGAGGAATTAGGGCACTTATGTCAATGCCGGATGAAGAAACGATTTCAAGGTTAGATATCATATCATTGAGAGAGAGAGAGTATAATTTTATTAAAATGTTGACAAGGACAACCTCCCATCCTCTACCTTCAAAACTTGATTTACTAGGTGTTCTTCAAGTTCGATGGATAATGCATGCCTCATAACAAGTTCACACACTTCTCCTACTGCTGTTCACACACAAGATTGATTATTAGAGGCTATTACATGCTCAATTTTTTTGGATTTTTTCTTCTTCATAGTTGTATGAGACTGTTTTCGGGTTGAAAAGTGCCCATAATTCATGTAGGTGTGCCCAGGACTGCTATAGGTGACTGATTATGCTCATGACAGTCCATATTTTTTAAGATCCCTGGTTGTTCCTCATGAAAGTCACCCAAAAAGGTGCCCATATTTGTTGTAGGTGACTGTGTTTTACCACTTTTAGGGCCGTTGTGTGAAAATATGCCTCAAAATGCCCCTTTGAAGGTTGTTTTATGGATAATAAGTGTACAAACCAACGTTAAACAAACTTGATGTTTATTGATTATTTTAGATTCATTATACTGTTGTTTTGATGCAAACTGCTACTCCATTGTTTATCTCACAGAGGCTACCGTCGTTTAGTATTTAAAGACAATTTTATTGCAGAACTTCTCATTCATGCCTAGGTTTCACTAAATAATGCTAAGGAATGTTGATATAATGCCGCAGGTTGCATTTTGAAGGTTAGGTATGCCTAGGACTGCTTCTCGAGATCCATATGTTCTTTTTGTTGGTAGAATGTTGGTGGGGTTAGGTGATGGATAAGGCACACCTCATAACAAGTTCACACACTTCTCCTACTGTTGTTCACACACAAGATTGATTATTAGAGGCTGTTACATGCTCAATGTTTTTGGCTTTTTGCTTCTTCATAGTTGTATGAGACTATTTTGGGGTTGAAAAGTGCCCATAATCCATGTAGGTGTGCCCAAGACTGCTGTAGGTTCCTTTTGTTTTCTAGGCTCCTAGCTTCCCCAATAGCTCTTCCTGCTTTGGCTTGCCCAGGGCTGGGCCATGACCTATTGATAGCCTGTTAGGCTGGGTCATGACCATTGTGAGGACTTCTAGGGCTGCCATGACTGTTTTGAGTTCTGATCTGTGACTTCTAAGGTCTGTTTAGTGGTTAGTATACTTGCTGGTGTCTACCTGTTGATGTCTAGAGGTCTAAACTGTGAAGTGTATCCTTGGAAGGTGACTTTTCCCCTCTCAGCCTCCTTGAGTCTGCTACTATTGTGTTTGAAGGTGTCTTCTGACTTGGTGAAGGTGCTGCTACAATATGAGGGTGTTAGTGTATGGCTTAAGGCTGCTTCTGCACATTTGAAAGGTAATGCAATTGATTGATGTATGGCGATAGTACAAGTCAGTGAATGTAAGCATGGTATAGTCAAACTAACTGGTGCATTTGGTGCATTTAGTGTCATATAGTCAAATACAGTGCACAAAACAAGAGCACACAGGGATCTCTGCACAAGTAGTTATTACTCCAACATTCTGAAAAGGTCTAGGCCAATAATATCTCACACAGGCTTGCACGACAGGAACGACAACACCTTGCTCTGCTAAATATATACCCCTGTCATAAATATACCCAATTTGAAAATATTTTAAAAACAGAGATAAAGTAGGGATAGGGAGCTTCTTTGTTTGTACCATTTCCATGTAGGGTGTGTTGGAAAATGGCTGAAAAATTGCATCTTTTCCTCTCTGCAAGCTTGAAGTTGGTGATTCTAGTGAAGTAGCCACTGAACCTATTTATGAAATGGAAGAACAGATAGAGATTCTTGTGATGATGGAACAGTTACCAACTTACCAGCATTGAAAGAACCCTTTTAAGACATTTTTGGTGCTATTTCGAGCCCTCTAGTGTGCCTTATTTCAGAAGGCTTTCCATGCTTTGCTTAGGTGATAAAAATAGTGGATCAGCGCATGCTCTTATGTTCAATCCTACGTTGTGTATATAATTTTGAGAATGACATGGAATATAATGCACTTTATTTGAGCCTATTCTTGGCAGCATGTATTGATTCTTTACAGGTGGAGGATGCCCCATATACAGGCTATTCTTAGCCCATGATCTCTCAATTCTTATCAAGGGTCCACCCAATTGAGGGTTATTCTTTGCTCTAGAGTCTAAAGATTTATTTCTGCCACCATGAAGGTGCATTCATAAAATGCTATTTTGGATCTGTTTATATATTCATTTATGGAAGTAGGAGGGCATGGATTTTAAAGAATTGTTTTACCAGCAGCATGAGCATTGCCTTAACTGGTATTTTAAGATATGTTTCAGCATGCAGACCAACATATGAGCGCACACTCCTTGCTGCTCTTTTCAGACTGTTCCATGCATTTATTTATGGTAGTAAGGACACCAACCTTCAAGGAGCCAACACAGCTATTCTTGGTGTGTATGAGGGTGCATTTGTAAGGGAGTTGCATTCTATTCCAGGCACACCTGGAGGGTGTCGATTTGAGGGAGAATAAATCTATTTAATGCAGTCTCAAAGGTTGGCCAAAGGTTGGATTCTTGAGGTTTGATCTGCTATGTACTGTAACATTCTTTGGTGTTATTTGATGATATTAGATGAACAGCCATGCCATCATTGTTCATTTGTGTAAAAAGAAATTTTAATTTAAAAAAAAAAAATTTCAACAAGCGTCGCTTAAGCGACGGTTTCAGATGTCGCTTATCCGACGCTTATTCTAGATATCCGTCGCTTATCCAATGGTTCGATCTGTCTCTTTTCCGACGCTTATTTTAATATCCGTCACTTATCCGACGGTTCTTAATGTCGCTTTTTGAACGCTTCTTCTTAATATCCGTCGCTTATCCGATGGTCCGTCTGTCGCTTAACTGACGGCATGAAGGTTATTTTCTTAAAAAACCTTCACTACCGTTGAAGATATTCTGTCGCTTAACTGATGCTTTAAATTTAACCGACGGTTACTTAGGTGTCGCTTAATCGATGGTTACTTAGGTGTCGAAAAACCAACGACAAGTTTCTGACGCTTAAAAAAAAATCAAAGTGTCGTACATGCGACAAGGAAGTGTCGAAAATCTGACATGACGGCCGTCGGATTTTTGGTCAAAATGTAGTAGTGGCTTATCATTGACGAGAGACGCTACTCGCAGTAGTAGGTGTGGATGCAATCCATGTCCAAGAAAAAGCGTACCTAATACTTCTTTATTTCGTTTGATTTTGGATTAATCCTAGTAACCAAACCCAAGGTCACCATGACTGCATGTAAATCATATGTTATAACACTATATTTAAACCATATAGTATAATATGGTATAATGTGGAGCCTAAACCAGAAGCACCAATGTTTAAAACATATCACAAAGGCATATGTTTATATCCATTAAAACCATACCAATATAATGTGGATTGTTATATTATTATATGCCACATCATAAATCTTAACCATATCTTTATCCAAGGTCATGCCACAAAGAGATTGTATGCAAGCGGTAATGTCAAACTTTATGTGTTATAACCATATAACATAAAAAAATGCCATCGCTTGAACTATGGAATTATAACGTGGTAAGGTTTAAATATAGGTTATGTTGGTATAGACATAATTGTGTTTGGTTAGTTTTATTTAAATTACTAAAAATCATTTTAAGTATTTTTTTAGTAATATTAATAATATATAGAAATATTAAACAATGTAAATTTTAACTTTTGATTATTTTTATTTTTTATTTTTGAAGGTATTTGGTTTTATAAAGAAAAATTGACTAGTCAACAAAAAAAAAATTAAATTTTCAAAGATAACAAGAAAAATGGAAACAAATTTATACATAAAAATATATATTATATATTTGTCAAAGTAGGTTGTTTTAAATTGTGTTTTTTCCAAGGTGTAAATGAAAAAATTATGGAATCTCTGTTTATTGAAATATAAATTATATATTTTGTTATAATTTATTGAAATTTAGGTTATATATTTTGTTAAAATATAGCTTTTTAAATTGTTTTTCTAAATATAGAAAGAAACATGGTGGAATCTTTCTATATTAATGGTTTTTTTTCATTGTAAAAAAATATGTAATTTGTTATTCATAAGAATCAAAATTACATCACAGTTGTTCATGTAAAATCCCCTTCAAAGCAGGATAGAAGACAATATTGAAGCCTTGGGAAAAACATTACAATATCCAAAAATAAACGAGAGGGATTCTACCCATCAACCTATAGAAAGCAAAAATGAGGAAAAGACAAAATAACCATGAGACAAAAAATAGGAGGGCTCCAGAGAGTTGTCATGTAGATACAACCTAAAACAATCTAAGGAAAAAGTATAATGGAGAAACTAGAAGCAGGTAAAGAGACCTTCAGTAATCATGATTCTATTAATTGAGTACTTACGTAAGTGAAGACTACCAGGGCAGTCTCCTATCACAAGATTTGATAGGTTGTCCACATCAGAATTGAACTCCCTGTATAGGTGCCTGGAGGATAAAGAAAGAGCAATTATTTAGGAGCCCAATCCTTTTCAACCAACAATCATAACTCAGTGACTGCAAATTGGTGAGACCTCTAACCCAATCAATTATGACCTTTGATTCGCCAAAAATAGAAAGCTAGAGAATATTTTTTTTTTTTGTGAACCATAAAAGCCCCCATAAGGCTAAAAGTTCAAAAAAAGTATTAGTGCCACTCCCAACACCCATCCTTAGCTTGAAACTATGAGAGTCATATATAAAAAGGATCATGCCAGTACCACAATTTCCATCCTGCTCGGCCCCATCAAAGAATCCATATATGGTATCGGATTCCAACACTCGGATGATTCGAATCTTTTAAAATTTTGGGGCACAATCTATGTTCCATTACAGAAAATTTGCCACAATCTAAGAAAGAAGTAAACCTCCTTGCAAATTTTAATCACTTCTTCTAATTTGTGCTTCTGTTTTCCTTTGGAGCATGTGAGGAATGTCGATGTGAAAAAACCAGTGACCTTTGCAAATAGTGGCATTGTAGGAGGGTGCTCATGATTTTCCGAGGTTGAAAGCTCAAAATGCATATGGTTATGAACACATAGGTTGGAGATGGTGATAATTGCAAATATAAAATGGAAGCAGTAACTTCAGCAGCATTGAGACTTGTAAAAAACCATAACAACTGGTTATTGATTGGAGTGATGAACACAATCAGAGTGGCAAGAACCATACCTTTGAAGCACTCCGACTGGTCACTGTGAGATCCTGAACTGGCTTATTGTCTGCAAAAATAGGGTATTGAGTGCAAAAAAAGGGTAGTAGGGGTCGAACGATACCTTCAGCCCAAAAATACGAATTTGACATGTTTTTTTGGCCATGCATTGGATGCATTTGGTAATTCTAGGTGGAGGAGGTGCATTCGAATGGCCAGTTCTTGAGGGGATGTAGGGCTATGATGATTCTATCTAGGTAACAATATATATGGTACTGGTTCTATTACCTAATTTGTAATTGACGTAGGAACATCATTTTTTTTTGGAACGCGCTTAACCAAGTTTGCTTCAATGGTGCGGCAGGGATAAAGATGGTCAAGAGAAAATTCATGCAATTGCTTTCTTATATCTCTGAATATCAATGTGCATGACACTAATATTACTAATAGAAGGTAGACAACTTACAAAAATTACATTTCATTGCAAAATTTTCAATTTTCCATGTCACAATTAAAAATGACTAACATAAATGTTAGAAAAACAAGATCGCAGAGCAATAACAGTTATACAGTTAAATCAATAAAAAAGATGCAAAACAAATTAAAATAGTACAGAGAGACATAGATATAACGTGGTTCACCCAAACGATGGTCTACGTCCACAAAGAAATTTGCCAGTCCTTTTATTGCAGTCCAGAAAGATGAAGGGATACACCCTGCAGCAAAACCGCTACACTTCCTCTTCACGCTCTCACAGTCTCCCTTCGAGTACAATACAATTCCCACATCCAGTACAATACAATGGAGCCTCCTCAAGCCTTATAAAGGCTTAATCACATGCAATACCATGAGACAATACCATGGGCTACAACAAACCATGTGCCCAAACCATGTGCTAGACCTAACCATCTTTGACTCAATCCCAAGTCAAGGTTAACACATGAAATACCATGAGACAATACCATGGGCTACAACAAACCATGTTCCCAAACCATGTGCTATACCTAACCACCTTTGAATCGATCTCAAGTCAAGGTTAACCCTAACAATCCCCCATTTAAACTTTACTTGGAGTAATCACCAACTCCCCTCAGGTATTTACCGAGGAATCTTACATACACCCCCCTATCACCTAGGTCTATCTCTCGACTTTACCGGTGAGTTACCAGGGGTATGCATGCCTTACCAGGTCTTACATCCATATGCCCATTTACATGCAAACCGCTCCATTACATTTTTTTCATGTGCCTTCATGGTGACTAATCACAACAACTCTACAGCTGCTGCACTCGCTGGACCTTGGAATTGGAAAATTTCTTCTTTTCACCTTCAAGCTTTAAGGCAAACGGAAACTAAGAAGGAGCTCAGTTTCTCTCTGGTTACTCCCTTTGTCAACATGTCTGCAGGATTCTGGCTAGTGTGAATATTTTCCAGTTTTAACAGTTCTTCATCTAGAACATATTTTATGAAGTGGTACTTGAGTTCTATATATTTAGTCCTTGAATGAAAGACTCAGTTCTTTGCAAGATGAATTGCACTCTAGCTGTCACTGTACAGCCTACTATTCTCCTGTTTCTTACCCAATTCTTCCACGAACCTCTGTAACCAAATCATCTCCTTACTAGCCTCTGTAGCAGCAACATACTCTGCTTCCATTGTTGAAAGTGCAACAACGTGTTGCAGTTTTGAAATCCAACTTACTGTTGTTCCACCTATAGTGAACACATACCCTGTGGTGCTCCTCCCGTTGAATTTATCACCAGCCATATATGCATCAACATATCCCTGTAGAACAGTGTGTGAACCTCCAAAACATAATGCATGAGAAGTGGTACCTCTCAAATACCTGAGAATCCACTGTACTGCTTTCCAATGCTCTTTACCTGGATTATTCATATACCTGCTCACAACTCCCACTACATGTGCAATACCTCGTCTTGTGCACACCATGGCATACATCAATCTCCCAACTTTTGATGAATAGGGAATCTTGGACATGTAATCTATCTCTTCCTGTGTCTCTGGACACATATGCTTGCTTAGTTCGAAATGGCTTGCCAAACGTGTGCTGATTGGTTTTGCATTTTGCATTCTAAACCTATGCAACACCTTTTCTATGTACTCACCTTGAGACAATGTCAATTTGTGATTTTTCCTGTCTCTTGTTATTCTCATACCAAGTATTTGCTTTGCAGCACCCAAATCCTTTATCGCAAATGACTGAACTAGTTTTCTTTTGAGCACATTTATATCTTGCATGTTAGACCCTGCAACAAGCATGTCATCCACATACAATAAAAAGATAATATATCTTCCATTATCTAGCCTCTTGAAATAAACATAGTGGTCAGAATGACATCTATCATAACCTTGTTCTGTCATAAACTTATCAAATTTTAAATACCACTTCCTTGGAGCTTTCTTCAGGCGATACAAACTCTTCTTCAACCTGCAAACCAAATTCTCCTTCCCTTTGACCTCATACCCTTTTAGCTGCTGCATAGAAATCTCTTCCTCCAAATCCCCATGGAGAAAGGCCGTTTTTACATCTAATTGTTCAAGATGCAAATATTCTACCACCACTAGACTTAAAATAGTTCTAATTGAAGTCATTTTAACAACAAGAGAAAATATTTCATCAAATTCTATACCTTTCTTTTGTGCAAACCCATTTACAACAAGTCTAGCCTTGTACTGCTTCTTTCCTCCATCTTCTTCCTTCAACCTGTAAACCCATTTATTCTGCAATACCCTTTTTCTTGCAGGAAACTTAACCAGATCTCAAGTCTGGTTTCTTACCAATGAGTCCATCTCCTCATCCATGCATTGCTCCCACTTCTTTCTAGTTTCTACCTGCATTGCTTCTTCAAAACATTATGGCTCACCAGAATCAGTCATCAATAAATAATATAGTGAAGGCGAGAATCATTCATGGGGTCTACTTAACCTGGTAGACCTTCTTACAGTTGCAGGAGTTTCAGGTACCTACTACTGCTCTTGATTTTCTGGTGCTTTTGGAACTTCATTTTCTTTGATTTCATCAAGCACTGTGTACTCTGTGTTTTCCTTTTCTTCTTTCTTTCCTTCAAAATGACCTTTGTACATGAACTTTTCATTGAATACTACATCTCTACTCCTAATTATTTTTCTATTTTTAAGATCCCATAAGCGATAACCAAAATCATCAACCCCGTATCCAATAAAGGTACATTTCTTGGATTTAGCCTCAAGCTTTGTTCTATCATCTTTATCAATATGGACAAATGCATCACAATGAAAAGTTCTCAGAAATGACTATTTTACCTGTTTACCTGTCCATGCCTCCTCTCGAATTCCACCATCCAAAGTGCTTCAAGGCCCTCTAATTTTTAAATAAACAGTAGTATTTACAGCATCAACCCAAAATTGTAAGAGCAACCCTGCATGCAATCTCATACACCTTGCACGCTCCATGATCATTCTGTTCATCCTTAACTGACACGCCATTTTCTTGGGGTGTTCTAGGGAATGTCTTCTCTCTGCGAATCCCATTGTGTGAATAGTAACTGTCAAACTCCTTGCTACAGTACTCACCGCCATTATCAGATCTAAGACATTTCAACATTTTTCCTGTCTCACTCTCAACGAAAGCTTTCCATTTCTTAAAAGTATCAAACACATCGGATTTCTGTCTAATGCAATAAACCCAAGTTTTTCTAGTTGCATCATCAATAAAAGTAACATAATAACGAGAGCGACCAAGATATTGTACTTGAGCTGGTCCCCATACATCTGTATGGACAAGCTCTAACTTTTCACTCTTCTTTTGTTTCCCAACCATGAGAAATCTAACTCTCTTATGTTTTCCATAAACACAGTTCTCACAAAATTCCAAACTTACCTGCTTCAGATCTGGAAGCAGTTTCCTTGAGTGGAGAATCTGCATCCCCTTCTCACTCATGTGGCCAAGCTTACGATGCCACAACACTGCACCTGTTTCTGTGGAAGCTACATAAATAGAATAATCAGTGTTATGAGGACATAAATATAATGTTCCTATCCTATCTCGTTTTGCAATTACAATTGATCCTTTAGTAACCTTCCACCACATTTCTCCAAACATAGACAAACAGCCACCATCTCCCAACTGCCCTGTTGAGATCATATTTCTTTTCATAGCAGGAATGTGCCTTACATCCTTTAGCAACCAGTTATTTCCGTTATTTAGTTTGATCCGTACCTTACCTTTTCCAACAATTTTACATGGTTCATCATACCCCAATAACACATGCCCAAAATCATGTTGAACATAATCATAAAAGAATTTCCTATGGGGTGTAGCATGACATGAAGCCCCTGAATATACTACCCAGTAATCACTAGTATTATCTAATGCAAGAATCAAAGCATCTTGTAACACATCACCTGCTACATTAGCTTCCTGGGTAGTCTCTTCCTACCTCTCACCTTTCTTCTTTGGTGCTATGCAGTCTTTCTTTAGATGTCCTTTCTTACCGCAGTTCCAACATTCTATTTTTCTGAATCTGGACTTGGATCTTCCTTTTTTAGACTTTCCGTGATTTCCTAGGCTCCTTCGTCTCTCGTTTAGTCTCCCTCTGCTCTCCATGGTCAACACATTACCTAATGTCTCACCTGTGCTTTTCCTTCACATTTCCTCGCTAATAATAACACTAACAACATCATCAAACTTAAGAGTGTTTGAACTAGGGACAAAGTTACTTACAGCCATGACCAAGCTATTCCAGCTTTCTGGCAATGAGCACAAGATTAGAAGAGCCCTAACCTCATCATCAAAGTTCACTTTTACAGAATTTAACTGACCGGTAAGTGTATTAAACTCATTTAAATGGTCAGCAACAAATCCACTTTCTCACATCTTCATATTAAATAAACGCTTCTTTAAAAATACCTTTTTAGAAGCCGAGGGTTTTTCGTAGAGCTTACTCAATGCACTCATCACACCCTCTGTTGTTATTTCTTTCAAAATATTGAAGGCCACTGATGAATCTAGGCACAGCCGTATTGTTCCTAGCGTCTTTCTCTCAAGAACCTCCCATTCTTCATCCTTCATAGCCGCTGGTTGTTTTGCTTTTCCGCCCAACAGTAGGTACAGATATTTCTGGTACAAATAGTCTTCCATTTGCATCTTCCATAACTGATAGTTTTGGATGTTAAATTTATCGACCCTAAACTTTCCTTCTTCCGCCATTGCTCCCACTCGAACCAGGAACCCTTCTTTCCTCCAAGTTTACAAACCAAATAGACCTTTTGGCTGTGATACCAATTGTTAGAAAAACAGGACCGCAGAGCAATAATAGATATATAGTTAAATCAATAAACAAGATGCAAAACAAATTAAAATAGTACAGAGAGGCACAGATATAACATGGTTCACCCAAACAATGGGCTACGTCCACAAAGAAATTTGCCAGTCCTTTTATTGCAGTCCAGAAAGATGAAGGGATACACCCTACAGCAAAACTGCTGCGCTTCCTCTTCACGCTCTCATAGTCTCTCTTCCAGTACAATACAATGCCCACATCCAGTACAATACAATGGAGCCTCCTCAAGCCTTATGAAGGCTTAATCACATGCAATACCATGGGACAACACCATGGGCTACAACAAACCATGTGCCCAAACCATGTGCTAGACCTAACCACCTTTGACTCAATCTCGAGTCAAGGTTAATACATGCAATACCATGGGACAATACCATGGCTACAACAAACCATGTGCCCAAACCATGTGCTAGACCTAACCACCTTTGACTCGATCTCAAGTCAAGGTTAACCCTAACAATAAATGACTAATTCATATTCTTCTATCTAGTCATTTTTTATGTCGTGACTAAATTAGTCATTTATTTTAGTCATTTTTAACTCCGTCACTTATTATCTAGTCATATTTGTTAACTGATGACTAAATTAGTCATTAATTTTAGTCGTTTATAGTTGGGTAAATAAAAATTGCTCATATTTAGTAGTAAATCACTTGGAAAACCTGTGGTGACTATAATTTTTAGTCACCTAGTAGCTAATTCCTCATGTTGTACTAGTGGTCTTTCCTTTGGACCACATGATGACTTGACCATTTATGAATGCAACCAGCATTCCTTTTTCATCTAATGCCGATATGGATATGAGGTTCTTCTTGAGTCCTGGTACAAACAATACTTCTTTCATTGTTAGATACTTTCCAGAGTCTACCTTATAGGAAGATCCTCCACTACCTTTTATTGGATATTGGTAGTCGTCTCCTAGCTTCACCTTGTGAGGTGATTCATGTTCTAACAGTCTTACAAAGGATTCCTTGAATCTAGTCATATGTTTGGAAGCCCCAGTATCTATAAGCCAATAATCACTTCCATGAGTAATGTTACCTGTGAGAGCGGAGATCAAAACATATTCATCCTC
Source organism: Pseudotsuga menziesii (assembly GCA_001517045.1). Classification (NCBI taxonomy): domain Eukaryota; kingdom Viridiplantae; phylum Streptophyta; class Pinopsida; order Pinales; family Pinaceae; genus Pseudotsuga; species Pseudotsuga menziesii. The sequence continues at coordinate 93,348 of LPNX011189528.1, read as the reverse complement.
GTTTGAAGAATCTTCACTTTCATATATAGTTCTTTTCTTGGATGGTTCATCATCCTCTGCAGCATGAGCATGATGTCTTCTTTTGTTGCTCTTCTTTGTTAGTTTTTTTTTCTTAGGACAATTCCTTTCATAGTGTCTTGCTTCATCACATGTATAACATATGATCCTAGATAAATATTTTCTATTGTTATCTTTATGAGAGCGGTTATCTCTGAAGTGATGATATCTTCTTTTGGTTGTCTTGGAGTGTGACTTGCAGTGTACTGTGAGAGCTTGATCTTCACTTCACATATTTTCTTCTCAAGCTACTATCTGAGCTTCTTCTTGAGAGCACTCTTCCCATAGTCTATTGAATTTGACTAACTTCTTTCTAGCACAGATTCCTTGGATGAAAGAATCCCATGACCTAAGAAGGCCATTCAAGGTAGTCATCACAATCTCTGCATTTTCCACTTCTTCATCTATTGCTTCTAGTTGTTCCTTGATATGAGAAACTCTTGTGAATTAAGATTGGATTGTTTTTGCATTCTGAATCTTCACATTCTTTAGTTGGTTTCTCAGAGTCATCTTCTGGTTTATGTTATTCCCTTCAAACAATTTGGTTAGGGCATCAAACATAGCTTTAGGTGTCTTGAGAGAGGACAAGTGTGGGATAAGGTGATCCTTGATAGAATTAGCAGTGATCCTCTTTTCCATAACCAACTTCTTCTTATGCAAATCCTTAGCCTCATCTCCCTTTGGAACTTGAACCTCCTCATGGATGTAGAAGTCTAACTCATTTTCTTCGAGGACAAGGGAGATCCTATACTTCGAGGCTCAGAAGTTATGAGCTCCCTCAAGATTTTCATCAAGATTGGTATGATGAGAGATCTTAACTGAGAACCTCAAACAGAAATACAAAAGATTTTAGATTCTACGAGGTCAAGATATCAGATCTGAATTTTGAGCTGAAATCGTGTAGAGCTCGTTGAGGAGCAAGTTAGGGTTTTGATTTCTCGGAGTTCTATCCACCCAAATGCCTTGAAATTTATCCCTAACTTTGATTTTGGGGAAGAGATCAATCCAGACCTGGGATCACTGAAAAATTCCTCTTCTGTGAAAAACCCTAATTTTCGACAGTAGAGAGAGGTCAAAAACTTAAAAACCCTAGAATTAGATTCTCCTTTGACAGAAAGATGCACCCTAAGGAGGAGAGTTATTCCACCTTACGTTTGCTGAAAATATGTGGAGAGAGATCCACAAAGTAGGAAGCCCTAGTTCTAAAAGCTACACAGTGTCTTCTTCTCACGTTAGCTCTCATACCATGTTAGTTTTTCAACATTTAAGCTAGCATTATATGGATCTTTAACTGAGAGAACAACAAGCACAACAATCAAACATAAGAGACAATGAACACAATGTTTTTCCTCGGGGAAACCATAAATGCAGAAAACCCTACAACTTCCTTAGAGATAGAATCAGCACAAAAGATAAAACCCCAAAATAGTAAGATGCACTCCCAACAGCAGTAACCTTCTTCTTTTCTAGCGCTAGTGTCTTCTCCTTCCTCAACTATGCACTACACTTGAGTGTTTAAGTGATGTCTTCTAAATAAAGAGTCGAGCTCTCTATTTATACTAATCCCAACATGACTAAAACCCTACTAGGGCTGACCTCTACTAGGAGAATCTAATAACCCTACTACCCCTGAACTGGGAGGACTTTAACCCTTAGAGAATAGGAGGGTTACCCACAATGACTTGATATGAGTTGTTTACATTATTGATCCTCTCGATCGTAACATCAGGGCATGACAAAATAACTCAATTACGTTATAGATACATCCCGGAATAAACATTGGGTTACAATACATAAGATACATAGATGAATACATTCCAAAGTTACAATTACATCAACACTTTTTCTTTTTGAAAATAATAAAAATACAAGTGTAGAATGAGCCTAGCTAGGTCTAACAATGCAATTACGAATGCTTTGTTTTAATTTTCTTTTCAAAAATCAAAAGCTAATGCAAACTAATGCAGCTAAACATATCAATAAACATGAACGTGTAGAAATGCAAGAAAAAATAATTACATCCTATAATTAACAGCTTGAGAGACTCAACAAGATTGGACCAAAACGGTACTGAGGCTGAAATACTGACTTTAGAAACCAAGTGGATCAAAGAATTGGAAAAAGTGAAAAGTTCACATCACTACCAAAGCAATGAAAGACAAAAAAGTGGATTAGAGGACTCACAAAGGTCACAAACTCACAAAACCTCTCAAACCGAAGCCAACAAAGCCAAGAGGAAAAACCGAAACAAAATATTACACATGTAACAAACCTAACCTAATCAACATAAACCTTGTAAAGACAATATACATTGAAATGCACCTCATGACATCAACTAAGACCAAGGAAACAACCTTAAAGAAACAAACAAATGTAAAAAATGCTTTAAAAGAGACAAACACTAGAGCTTGGACATTAAATTATAGGAAATCACGATTGTCTATTGAGAAACTCGCAAGTCACTTGTGATTGTCACTAAGGAAACCAACCATTACAAGAGACAACATGCGAGTGTTACTACAATAACCCACAAGTTATATAAATTTTTTCAAGAGAAAATTTCCGAAGGACAAGAATCTTACAAGTCTAGAATGACTCACTGAAGATTAGGTAAATGCAAATCAAAACAAAAACACGCAGAGAAAAACTAGAGTGAAAAAGGGATTGAAGAGGCCCCAACACACACTAGTCTCCTCAGTGGAGTCATGAGTTCTTTTCTAAAGAATATCTACTGAATTAGGGTCCTTGGGTCACCAACATACTAGGGTGTGGCTTACACACATTAAGGGTTTGAAACATAAACTCATAGAATAAGGGTTATCAAGAAAAGTACATTTTTTCAGATAGTTTATCTTAGCCTTCAATCCATTCTTCAAATGTTGCAAATCTCTCTCCACTTCAATACCCGCAACAAAGATAAATTCTTTTCCACAATACCTCTTATTGTTATATAAATGAACATGAATAGACTACAATTGCATTAAATATAAATGACAACATAGATCATGATTCATAACGACATAAGTGGAAGAAAGACATTCTTTATTACTGAAGGTTATGAGAACACTACAACCCTATTCGAGACAATCCTTCTTCTGCAGACCATGAGTCCTCTTTGCTCCTCTCTCCGTGATATTTTCTCAAGCATAAACTTGCTCTTCAAAGTTGCTTCCCCTATCCTCTACCCCTCCCCTCTATTTATACTTGTAGATAAGGAGAGGTTACGAGGCCTAGGATGGTTACGGGAATTAGGGAAGTTAGCATATTGAACCCAACTTCCCCTAAAATAGTCATGGTTTTATTTTTTAAGTTTGTTTTAATGGACTCGAGGGTATTTAATAAGGAAAATAATGAGTGACTAGTGTCTTTTAAACATGAAAGTCACAAGTGCAACTATTTAGGGATAACTCGCGGGTTGCTTTAAGGTTGACCCGCGAGTGACATGCAAGAAGACCCGCTAATGTAAGTCAAACTCATATATAAAAGTGGCAAGGCTGAAGAAACAAGTATGTATCAAAGCTTGGCTTTATCTATAGTGTTTAATCTACTTCAATCCACTTTGTCCTTTTGTGTCGTGCCAGTACACTCGAACGGAGAAATGTCCTTTCATGGTATAAAAAGAAGTTATTCCCTTCCAATTTGTTTTATTCACTTGAAAAAAAATGCATATTTATATTCAAAATTTGAATCAAAGTTTACACATAAAGTCTTCATACCATTTCATCAGTTATGTTTCTTAGTGTGTAGCAAGATGCTTACTTTCTCTTCTAAATATAATTAGATTGAAATTTAAACAAAAATGCTTGTGCTAAAAGCATTGATCTAAATAAAAAAGAGAGAAATAGAAAATTTAAGAATATTATCATATATTTATTTAGTGGTAGCGGAAATAGCTAAAGTGAAATGTGAATCCTCAAATAAATGCGGTACTATTACCCAATGGTGATATGGAAGAGGTATTTTGAGCAAGTTGACAACAATGAATAGGTTGAGGATAAGAAATGAAATTTGAACAGATTCTTTTTGCAACACCTAAATATGATAAAGATTGATATGACAACCTACGAAGTAAAAAAAATTGTGAATTTGATGAATGATCATGAGGGAACACGACGAGTATGGAGTTCAAGAAAGAAAGAAAGAAAAACTAAGCTTTCTACATTTAGGGACCACAAGTTTTTCAACATAGATGAACACAAGTTTTTCAGCATAGATAAACAATTTTGCAGATCTAAAGATTATTGTTTGATGTAAACATTTTACTTTGATTAACAAAACATATAAAGTGGACTCAATAGTTGATAAATTGAGAATTGAGAGTTGACTAAAGAAGAACTAGTTCATCAATTCCATTGTTTTTTATTCACTTGAAGAAAAATTCTAGAATATTATAGTCTTCATTTTTTTGTTTGTAAACACAAAAAAATAATAACCATCCTCCTAATACCTTGAGAGATCATAGAGGTATTTAGGAATACCTGATATTGCTCAATAGAAATGTAGACCTCAAAGAAATGAAGTACTATTATATAATAGTGATGTGGATTAATTCTTTTGAGCAGGTTGACAACAATGAAGAAGTTGAGGATATAAAATGGAATTTGGGATGATTCTTTTTGCAGCAACTAAACTTTATAAAGATTGATATAGCATCCTATGAAAGTAAATAAATTATGAATTTAAGGAATGATTGGGAGGGAACACTAATTGTAATAAGATGTACTAAGTATAGAGTCCCAAAAAGAATAAGAAAAGAAGTTTTATGCATCTAAGCAACACTGATTTTTGCACATAGATGAATACATTTTTTTTCCAGCATAGATGAACAATTTTTCACATCTAAAAATCATTATTTAATGTAAACATTTTAAGTTCATAAACAAAACACACGAACTCCTTAATAGTTAATAATTTGAGAAATGACACATAACTAGAGAAGAACTTTTTCCCTTCCATTTCCTTTTATTCACCTAAAAAAAATATGTATATTGATATTCAAAATTTGAAGCAAAGATTACATAAATTCTTACTACCATTTCAATAACTATTCCTTTTGTTGCTTAATTTGAAACATTGTCGAAATCTAAAAGATTTATCAAAACAAAAACAAGAGACTTACTTACTATTCTAAATATAATCACATTGAAACTTAAACAAAATGCTTTCAGCATGAAAGCATTGATCTAATCAGACATCACCAAAGAGTTATGCAGTCTCTTCCAAAAACAAAGGAAATAAAAAATATGAGAATATTACATTCTTCCATCATTTTGTTTGTTTGTAAACAGGGAAAAAGAACAGCTACCCTTCAAATACATGAAAAATGCATTTATTAAAATGACTCCATCTTTCTCAAAGGCTGGGTTTGAAAGATAATAAGGTTTTGTATTCTATTCCTTGTAAACACTCATACCGTCACCTGCAAGCTAAATCATTCAACTAAGAGGGCCATGCACCGTTGTAATCAGGTCAGATTTTATCAATATAAAAGATGAATTAATGGTTTCTAATAGTCTTCCGTAACAACTAGCTAAATATTTAGTTTTCCTATGCATTTACTGTGATTTTTTTTTGTATTAAAGGCACTAGTAAGCAGGTATTTGATGTTGATTCTATGTTAAAGGAATCACAATTTACATGATATAATGCGCAAACACCCAAACCAATATACATAAAACTTACACATATATTGCAAGGGAACACAATAGTGGTCATAGAAGTGTTTGACGAATGTCCTGAATCAGATTTAGCAGGCAGTTCACAAATATCTAGCTCTGATTCGTATGGATTCTGCACATCAGATGCGTTTGAACTGGAACTGGTTATTTCCAAAACTAGTATGAAGTTCAAATGAAAAAATGTTTTGCAGGTCCCTGAAAATGTTCTCAACTAACGCATCTGGCAGTAAGGAACATGGAGATATCATTAAATACTGTGTGCAAGCTTTGAAAGCTTGAACTTGAAACATGGTAAAAAATAGCCCAATATCGTACTATCCTCCTGAAACACTGATATCTGAAACTCAATCTCTGTAAAAACCCTGGAAACTGAAATTTAACAACTCTGGTGCATACATCAAGATCACAACATCGGTAGGTTTGTGAGTCTGGAATTTCCTGCACAGTCTTATAAAACCAGTAGTTAAATTCATCAATCGTTTCATTCTTATTCCTTTTAATATTATGTATAAGCAATAATATGCGGGTTTGAGGGATATGATGGTGATTAGATAGGGCATCCCAGCACGCCAGTTTACAGGGCCACCAGTAAAGAACAGCCACGGCCGGGCCAGTTCCTTTCGTATGTGGGTCAAATGGGAACGTAGCGGTGTATTAGGTAGAGAAAGGTGGGATGGCCAAGTGGTCGCAAGTTCCAGGAGTTCTTACTCCACTTTCTAGGTAACAGGTGAAGCAGAAGTTTATGCAGTTCGTGATCGAGGTGTGCTCGAGGTGTATAGCCTGGTCTTAGGGATCGAGATAAATAATCTTGTGTCCATTGGTTATCAATATGACTAAGTAGAAATCCAACCTAATGTCGAATGTTGTCGTGAACAATATTGAATGAATGTTTAGTGTAAATGGGGAGTACACTGCACAACTTTAACACCTTGTAGTCAATAAAAAGTCTTCGTCTACGATCACTCTTTGCAAATAAAGATTTGATATAGCATCATACGAAGTAAAATGAATTCTGAAATTGATGAATGATAATGAGGGCACCAGAATTGTAATATGATTGTATTGTGATCCATTAAGTATGGAGTTTAAAAAACAAGAAGAAAATTAAGTTTTCTTATTTAGGCATTATAATTCTTTCACAGAAGAACACAAATTTTTCAGTATAGATGAACAATTTTACATATCTAAAAATTATTATTTGATGTAAACATTTTATTTTGATGAAAAAAACACATAAACACTTTAATGACTCCTTAATAGCTAATAAATTGAGAACTAGAACTTGTTCCCTTTCCATTGTTTTTTATTCACCTAAAAATGTCTATCTCGATATTAAAAATTTGAATCAAATATTACATTTTGAATCAAATATTACATATAAAGTCGGTAGACCATTTTAGTAACTATCAATTATGTTGCTGAGTCTGGAGCACTCCTTCAAAACAAGAATAAGATGCTTGCTTCCTCGTCTAAATATAATAAGATTGAAACTTAAACAAAATCCTTCCATGACAACATATGAGACATGGCAAAAGACTTATGACGTCTCTTTGAAAAATAAAGTAAATAGAATTACAGTCTTCCATTATTTTGTTTGTAAACAAAAAAAAATAGATATCCTCCAAATATTTAAAAAGTGTCTTGAGAAGTCATAGCCCTATTTAGCAATATGGACACACTTGAAGAAAAATGTAGATGGTCAAATAAATGGGGTACTATTATAAATTGCTGATGTGGAAGAATTCTTTTGGGAAGTTGAGAATGGCAAATGGAATTTGGACATATTCTTTTTGAAGAAACTAAATTTGATAAAGATTTATATAGTAGACTATTAAGTAAAATTAATTGTGAATTTGATGCATCATCATGAGTAATAAGATGTATTGAGTATGGATTCCAAGAAAGAAGAAGAAAAATAAGTTTTCTACATTTAGGGACCACAAGTTTTTCAACATTGATGAACACAAAATTTTCAACACATGAACAATTGTGTACATGATGAAAACATTTTACTTTGATGAACAAAACACATGAAATCCCCAATAGTTAAAAAATTGAGAATTAAAACTTGACTAGAAAAGAAGTTGTTCCCTTCCATTGTTTTTTATTCACTTGAGAAAAAACATGTATCTTGATATTCAAAATTTGAATTAAAGACTATATATAAAGTTTCAAGATACTATTTCATGAGTTCTATTTCTTAGTCTTTAACAAGATGCTTACTTCCTCTTCTAAATATAATTAGATTGAAATTTAAACAGAAATACTTCATGCTAAAAGCATTGATCTAACATAACCACATATGAGACATCACATAAGAGTTATGTTGTCTCTTAAAAAAGAAGAAGGAAATATAAAATATAAGAATATTAGAGTCTCTCATCAATTTGTTTATAAACAGAAAGAAGGAACAACTATCCTCCAAATACATAAAAAGTTCGTTGGAAGATCATATGTTTATTTAGTAGTAGTGGAAATAACTGAAGTTTAATGTGAATCCTCAAAGAAATAAGGTTACTATTATCCAATGGTGATGTGCAAAAGGTATTTTGAGAAGGTTGTCAATAATGAATAAGTTGAGGTTAACTAATGGAATTTGGATATATTAGTTTTGCAACAACTAAATCTCATAAAGATTGATATAGCAAGCTATGAAATAAAAAAGAAAATTGAATTTGATGAATGACCATGAGGGAACACTAATTGTAATAAGATGTAGTGAGTATAGAGTTCAATAAAGAAAGCAAAACCTAATATTTTTACATCTAGGGACCACCATTTTTTAAACATAGATGAACACAATTTTTTAAGCATAGATGAACAATTTTGCAGATCTAAAGATTATTATTTAATGTAAACATTTTACTTTGATGAAAAAAACACATGAACTCAACTCAATAGTAGATAAATTGAGAATTGAGAGTTTAATAGAGAAAAACTTGTTCATCTATTCCATTGTTTTATATTCACCTAAAAAAAAACATATATATTGATATTAAAAATTTGAATCTTAGATCACTCCTTAAATTTGGCATATTTATCAAAACAAAAACAAGATGCTTATTGAAACTTAAAGAAATATCCTTCATGTTGAAAGCATTAATCTATTGTAACAACATATGACACATCATAAAAGAGTTACCATGTAAAAATGAAGGAAATAGAACATATGAGAATATTAGAATCTTCCACCATTATGTTTGTAAACTCAAAAAATAACAACTATTCTCCAAATACTTGAAATGTTCTTTGAAATATCATAGAGGTATTTAGCAATACTAGACATTGGTCAAGAGAAATGTAGACCTCAAAGAAATGAGGTATAGTAGCCTAAATTTGATAAAGATTGATAAAGAAACTAAATTTGACAAAGATTGATAAAGAAACTAAATTTGACAAAGATTGATATAGTAGCCTATTAAGTAAAATTAATTGTGAATTTGATGCATGATCATGAGTAATAAGATGTATTGAGTATGGATTCCAAGAAAGAAGAAGAAAAATAAGTTTTCTACATTTAGGGACCACAAAATTTTCAACACATCCACAATTGTACACATGATAATTATTTGATGAAAACATTTTACATTGATGAACAAAACACATGAACTCCTCAATAGTTAAAAAATTGAGAATTAAAACTTGACTAGAAAAGAAGTTGTTACCTTCCATTGCTTTTTATTCACTTGAGAAAAAACATGTATCTTGATATTCAAAATTTGAATCAAAGACTATATATAAAGTTTTAATACCAGGGATGATTTTGAGGTGCCATACTTATTTAAAAGTGTACAAATGTTGGCGAATGTTACCAATTCTTAAAACTCCAACTATAAAATGATTGGACATATTTTTCAAAAAACATTTTAATTTCCAAGGATTTTATATCTTTGATATAATAATTTGGTGATTTTTAGGGTGAAAAAATTTTTCCCCATCAAAATTGGGTGAAACAGGGCTTTAAAAAATGCAAAATGGCGAATCTTTTTTGGGAGAAAAACATGGAAAAATAGCCCACTGGGCTAAAATTCGCAAAATTATCCCTGTTTGATACTATTTCATGAGTTCTATTTCTTAGTCTTTAACAAGATGCTTACATCCTCTTCTAAATATAATTAGATTGAAATTTAAACAGAAATACTTCATGCTAAAAGCATTGATCTAACATAACCACATATGAGACATCACATAAGAGTTATGTTGTCTCTTAAAAAAGAAGAAGGAAATATAAAATTTAAGAATATTAGAGTCTCTCATCAATTTGTTTATAAATAAAAAGAAGGAACAACTATCCTCTAAATACTTAAAAAGTGCATTGGAAGATCATATGTTTATTTAGTAGTAGTGGAAATAACTGAAGTTAAATGTGAATCCTCAAAGAAATAAGGTTACTATCATCCAATGGTGATGTGGAAAAGGTGTTTTGAGAAGGTTGTCAATAATGAAGAAGTTGAGGTTAACTAATGGAATTTGGATATATTATTTTGCAAAAACTAAATCTCATAAAGATTGATATAACAACCTATGAAGTAAAAAAAATTGTGAATTTGATGAATGACCATGAGGGAACACTAATTGTAATAAGATGTAGTGAGTATAGAGTTCAATAAAGAAAAGAAAACCTAATCTTTTTACATCTAGGGACCACCATTTTTTAAACATAGATGAACAAAAATTTTTAAGCATAGATGAACAATTTTGTAGATCTAAAGATTATTATTTGATGTAAACATTTTACTTTGATGAACAAAACATATGAAGTTGAATCAATAGTAGATAAATTGAGAATTAAGAGTTTACTAGAGAAAAAAATTTTCATCCATTCCATTGTTTTATATTGACCTCAAAAAAAAAAAACCTATATATATTGATTATATAAAATTTGAATCTTAGAGCACTCCTTAAATTTGACCTATTTATCAAAACAAAAACAAGATGCTTATTGAAACTTAAAGAAAAATCCTTCATGTTGAAAGCATTAATCTAATGTAACAACATATGAGACATCATAAAAGAGTTACCATATAAAACTGAAGGAAATAGAACATATGAGAATATTAGAATCTTCCACAATTATGGTTGTAAACACAAAAAATAACAACTATTCTCCAAATACTTGAAATGTTCTTTGAAAGATGATAGAGGTATTTCGCAATACTAGACATTGGTCAAGAGAAATGTAGACCTCAAAGAAATGAGGTATAGTGACGTGGAGTAAATCTTTTGAGGAGGTTGACAACAATGAAGAAGTTGAGGATAACACATGTAATTTGGATATATTCTTTTTGTAGAAACTAAATTTGATAAAGATTGATATGACATCCTATTTAACAAAAGAAATTGTGAATTTGATGAATGATGAGGAGAGAACAAGAATTTTAATAAGATATACTAAGTATGGAGTCGAAGAAAGAATAAGAAAAATAAGCTGTATGCATCTAGGAAACACAAATTTTTCCACATAGATGAACACAACTTTTTTTCGAGCATAGATGAACAATTTTTCACCTCTAATGACAAATTTTCACATCTAAAGATCATTATTTGATGTAAACATTTTACTATATGATAAACAAAATACGTGAACTCCTTAATAGTTAATAATTTGAGAAATGACACATGATTAAGGAAGAACTTGTTCCCTTCCATCATCTTTTATTCACCTAAAAAAACTGTATCTTGATATTCAAAATTTGAATCAAAGACTACATAAAGTATTGCTTTCATTGCAATAACTATCAGTTTTGTTGCTCAACTTGGAGCACTCTTGAAATCTAACAGATTTATCCAAACAAAAACAAGAGGCTTACTTACTCTTCTAAATAAATCACATTGAAACTTGAACAAAATGCATTCATGGTGAAAGCAGTTATCTAATGAGACATCACCAAAGAGTTATGGATTTTCTTCCAAACAAAAAAAGGAAATAAAAAATATGAGAATATCATAAAATTTCAACATTTTGTTTGTAAACATGAAAAAAGGAAAAAAGAACATTTTTCCTCCAAATACTTGAAAAATGCAATTATTTCACATTTCATCATAGAAAATGACTGCTTCATCCTTCTCAAATGTTGGCTTTGAAAGATAGTAAGTTTTTCTGTTCTATTCCCTATAAACATACTCATACCATCACCTACAAGCTAAATCATTGCACTTCAGAAGAACTTGTTCCCTTCCATTATCTTTTATTCACCCAAAAAATATGTATCTTGATATTCAAAATTTGAATCAAGGATTACATAAATTCTTGCCACCATTTCAATAGCTATCAGTTTTGTCGCTCAGTTTGAAGCACTCTTGAAATCTAACAGATTTATCAAAACAAAAGCAAGAGGTTTACTTACTCTTCTAAATATAATGAGGTTGAAACTTAAACAAAGTTCCTTCCTTCTGAAAGCACTGATGTAATCACACATCATGAAAGAATTATGTAGTCTCTTCAAAAAACATATGAGAATATTACATTCTTCCATCATTTTGTTTGTAAACAGGAAAAAAGAACAACTATCCTACATATACTTGAAAAATGCAATTATTTCATATTTCCTCATTGAAAATGACTCCTTCATCCTTCTCAAATGCTAGCTTTGAAAGATAGTAAGCTTCCATGTTCTATTCCATGTAAACATGAGTAAAACAATATTATGTTTAATGACTTTGCAATTAAAGTTAATGTCGATATTCATAAAACATAAAAACCATGACCAAATTATATTCATTCTCAACATGGTAAAATCATTTTTTTAAAATCATATTTTTGTTTTTAAATTATATTTAAAATTTAAATATTTTTTTGGGTATTATTTAATACCTAAAAATAATAACTAGACAAAAATGTGTTCCTTATGCTTAATGCCCTCTGTTCAATTAAAGTTAATGTCAATATTCATAAAACATAAAAAACAATCACCAAATTATTATCATTCTCAACATGGTGAAATCATTTCTTTTTGGATTAAATTTATTTTAGTATTAAGGAAACAATTCTACCCTTTGGCATATACTCAAACATCAATGATTGAATGGTTACATCTAAGACAATTTTTTCCCAAAAATGTTCAATATTATACTCAAGAATTTAAAAAGAAAACATTAGCATTGGCAATTTCATTACATATTACTGAAACTCTTATTAAGTACATTGGTGGTTTGCATTTTTATCTTTACCATACTATTCTGATTTTTAATACTACCAACATTGATGAAGTGTTAATACAAACTACTCATCTTAAAGCTAGCAAAATGAAACATGGTATGAAGAATGTATATAAGAAACCGCCTAAGTTCGAAAAGCAATCGCACGGAAAAGATCACTATAAGAATATATAGCTACAATAAATAAATTGGTAGAGAAGGTTACATGTCCTGATTGCAATAAAAAAGATCACTGCAATGACAAGCAAACTTTATAATGTCTTCTAGCTCAAGTTCTTATATTTAATCTACTAAGTTTAAAAATGCTGATAAGAAAATCAATGAGCTTTTCCATATAAGGTTAATAGAGATTAATACAAAGGTAGATACTTTGGTTAATAGTGGGTCCTAAGTTATTTTGATTTAAGAAACAATTGTTAACAAGTTGGGATTAAACACTAAACTTCATGTGAATCCTTACCCTTTGGGTTGAGTACAAAAGGACAGTCAATACACTAACAATGTAAATTTAAATTGATAATTACTTCCAAGTTTTTTTAAAAGTTGTAATAGTTGTTCTCCCTCTTGACATATGCAGAATCATGTTGGGTAACCCATATCTATATGACAGAAAGTCAGATTTTATCATGAAGAAAATAGGTATCATCTTTTCAAGGGCAAGGATGAATATATTGTTAGAGCTCACCCAATGAAGAACAACTTTTCTTTAGTAAGTGTAGGACAAATCAAGAGACTTGTGAATGTTAGTAATTCTTTTGTTCTTACGATTATTAAACTGAAAGAGGAATATGTATCAAGTTATGATCTAGGTCATAAGCATCGATTATTTTAAGGCATTTCTAATTATTATGGGGTGTTTCAAGAAAATAAGGGGTTTTCTCCAAAGAGGGAGCTCCTCTTCCTAAAATTTCCATGTAGGTGTCATAAGTGACCGAGAATATAGAGATTAAAAAAGTAGGTTTAGTAGTTGCTCAAAAAGGGTGTCATAAGGCCAAGTGCTTCTCGATGTTGATATTCAATTGTTTTGGATCCTAAGAAAGATGGAACATAGAGGCTATGTGTAACATACCCCAATATCATGAGCTAGTCCTTTGGCAAAAAAAAAGGAAAATTCCAAATAATAAATTATTTACATGATGACCATTTATAAACAATATTCATAAAGGCTTCATGGGATATGCTAAATCAATCTTCACTGAGTTAAACATATAAACTGGTATACGTACAGAACAACATTTGTTAACTTCTTTAAAAACCATTTCTACCTTCATGCCTTATCACAGAACCAATTTTTTTTGAATAAGATAAGAGAACCTTCGCTATAACATACTAAGACTTTCTTGAGCTTTAGCAGCATAAGACTGTTCTCTTAGTGACCATAAAATAAATATTTCCTGTCAAATAAGTAGATGCTCTACATTCCGAGTCACATACACATTCATTCCTGATATGAAACTTATACTTATGACACTGTTTACCATAATCTTTATAGGTTAGGGAAAGTGGATAAGCGCTAGACTTCCTTCGACAATTTTATATACTACCCTCATGTTCAAAAGAAGTTGATATTCGAACAATGAATTGGAACAACAATTTCATAGTCATTTAGCATTCATAAAGGGACCAATCAGCAATAAGAACAGTTTAAAGAAAAGATACCAAATATAAGAAGTAAATACATCCAACAATGAAAAACATGAGAGACGCCGATGTTCATGTGGTTCACCCAACTTTGGGTTATGTCCACCAAGAGAGAGATCACCTTATATTAAATCTCAAGTGAGAGTTACAAGCTGTCATACAACTATTACATCATTTATTTTTCTTCTTCCTCGAAGCCTTGAATCCTCTCTCATAGTTATAATCAATACCAACTTTAAAATGAGTCTAGGGTCTAAGCTGATTAAACCTAGGTCTTTACAGGCATTCAAAATGGGGCTCTAAATTCCCTATAACTTAGATCAACTTGGCATCACTGTTCAAGTGGTCATTTAATGGTAAATCAACAATAGATATGAGCCATTTGTTGCATGAGGACAGATTCGCAGGTCATAATGAAACATATATTTACAAAACCTTGATGCTCCATATATCCTCATTTTGTTTCTAATGTTGACAAAGCATTTAATTTGAAAACATTGAATGGTTTGTAACAAATATTATATCACACCAATTACATTTAGCTTACTTACTTTCTATAAAAAGGCCTGTAAAATTTACTTGTAGAGCCTGCAATCATCTTAACTATGCAAAGATTCCAAGCTCCCAAATCTAACAACGTTTGTAAAGAAGAGCTTTACATGATTCACTACATTAGTCGAGTAGGGACTTATGAGCTTGATGATAGTCAAAATAAAACCAAACATCCATCGAGCAGGAAGCATCCATATAAATGGCCAAGACATGAAAATTGTGAGTGGGTACAAACTTGTTGCATCAAAATTGAGAAGATTTCCCTTTCCACTAACAGCTAACCTGGAAATGGTTTGAATATGCTTTAAATTTTTAATTTATTTCAAACATCATTTCCATAACCTCCTATCTCATTTGATTCCCCTAACTCGGATGTTACCATGCTTGTCACCCAAGGAAAAACAAGGATTGGACAACAATCCAAGGAAACACCCAAGGAAAAATATGCTTTAAATTTTTAATTTATTTCAAACATCATTGCCATAACCTCCTATCTCATTTGATTCCCCTAACTCGGATGTTACCATGCTTGTCACCCAAGGAAAAACAAGTATTGGACAACAAATTTAAAAATTAGACAAACTGACTCATGATGCATCTCAGAATCCTCTCTGTTTTCGTCTTGTTATCACTCTTTAAACCTTAGATCACAAATGTAAGGGCATTTCATCTCCGTACATATACACACATTCAAGGAGAAAGGGTTTTCTAGTTTCTTGAAAGTCAAAACACACTCTTCTATGTTACTAAGACCTAGATTTCACGGTAAGAAAACTCAGGCTTGGTTCATAAATATAAAGTGCAGGTAGAGACTATTCTCACCTTCACACAAAACTCTCGATTGGCATACAATATCACCAGCGCCAAAATGAATCCATCCCAA
Organism: Pseudotsuga menziesii; assembly: GCA_001517045.1. Taxonomy (NCBI): domain Eukaryota; kingdom Viridiplantae; phylum Streptophyta; class Pinopsida; order Pinales; family Pinaceae; genus Pseudotsuga; species Pseudotsuga menziesii. The sequence goes on along the minus strand of LPNX011189528.1, from coordinate 77,379 downwards.
ATTCTATAAAACGTAAAAGATCACGCCAATCATGGCATCCACTGCAAAAAGAATTTTTTAAAAGAACAAAAACTTGGGTAGTGAAAGGCCATCGCAGTCATCCCAACCAATAACCTAAAATCAATTTCAAAAATATTGTAACACGTATCGTAGTTGAGGGATAAATCTCCCAATAAACCGAGGCTCGGTAATGACTTTCGGATATATATATATAGATATACTTTGATACCAGAGGTGAAGTAAACACGATTTGATTCATAGTTCTTAAAGATCAGGTTCGTTGCTCATGAGGAAGAATGCATCCTAATTTGCAAAACAAGATCTGTGAAACTCGTATTCCCATTAAAGGACATGCGATCTGAGTCTTATAGAGGCCTGGCACTGTGTAGCTCAGATCTTAAAGCTAAGGTGAAAGCTTATCATTTTACCAGAATAAATATATATATAATTCAACTATAAAGCAACCCATACCAAGAAGATCCAAGCGTAAGAATATCGATTCATACCATGTTTAGTATCTCCGTTTTGAAGAGAGCTCCATGGCTAAAATGGAAGTGTTTACAGGGCCCGATCTATATAGAGTCGAGATATTACTCAAATAAGATCAAGGGTGCAGTCCTCGCTAAGGAAATTCCATCGATTTTCCAAGTGCAGATGCTATTTCTCATCCAAGAAAAATAACTTAGATATCCTTTCTAAAAGACGCAGAGATCTTCTCCCTTCAGCGTAGCATGCAACCACCTCTAAACTAGAATTCGAACCCATTAAATAATCATAGGAGAATGTCTATTTCCCCGAGGTATACCACGCTATCCATAATTCAAGGTAGAAATTTTGTCGTTTACTTAGCTTAGGCAGGTCTCCCTGTGTCTTGCATAATTCTCGTAGCCAGTTAACCATCGTCAGGGTATGCGTCCAACCTGCAACCACTAAAATTACTGTTTAAGGGAATATGTGTATTGAACAATTTAATAAATCTTTGTTGGACCGAAGTAACTAAATTAATTACTTCCAGCGGTCATAGAAAAGGAGAATATTCCTTTCCTAGGTAAGTGTTATAAATATCTATAGGATTATTCCTGAATAGGTAAAAAACCCTTTTAAAATATACAAAGGGTTTTTACTTATGCTCTAGGTTCATTTTCAAGTTGTTAGGATTATAGGGAATCCTAATTAACTCTTGTTTACTCATTTAACGTAGGAAATTTTCCTTCTCTATATAATTACACCCTTATGAATACCTTTCTTCACACCTTCCCCAAATATGCATCAAGTACAATATGTGTTTCATTATGTACATTAGTCTCTTGGGTGGTATTTNTAACGAGGTAAGCTGAATATTATAGCTTCCTTTTAATATATATATATATATATATATATAATTTGAAGGGGATATGACCTATAGTATTTTTAACCATTGATTCCTTGGTTTTGTTTTTCCATTTTAAAGTTCAACCCTTGACTCTTTCAGGTAAGTGTTAAGATGAATTCTTCATCCTCCATCTCGGCTCAACCACAAATGGCTTAGTAACTAGGTTGGGGTATCTTGGCTGGGAAAATTTTAGCGAAGTAAGAATCCCTTTTAGGGAAAGTCCTTATCTCTAAAACGATCATAATACAATCATTATGTAAGACTACATTGTCGAGTTATGATGCCCAAACCATTTCATTTTTTGTCGTAGTGGGATTAGTTTCCCGTCATTATGTTGCATCCAAGTATTATGTCTCCTAAGCTCGTCCTTTAGGTAGGCTAACTCATATTGAGTTCGAGGTCTTGTTTCTGGTGGGGCCTTCGCCTTCAGATCCTCACCAAAACAATTAGAATACACTTTTTTTACAATTACAAAGTATTCACGGTACAACAAGTGGGATATTATATCCTCCCTCCCTTCAAAATAACATCGTCCTTGGTAATCCAATTTATAGCCAATTTGTTGCTTCTCATGAGTCATCTTTCTTGCTTCGTCTACTTTGTTCTGATCTCTGTCGATATTTTGCTTTCCTTCTTAAGTTGCTATCGATCAAGATGTGTAGTTTCCTACACAAGGTTCAGGTCTAGCCTAATTTTTATTCAGTAATTCAGGTCCAAAATTATAATTCATCTTAAACAAAATCCATAGATTCTTTTGCATTGTAACAATCTGCAATTTTCTAGTTTTCATTGGTATCATAATACCTAATCATTTTCATAACATAATTTATTCATCAATAAAACATAATTACTACCCTTTGGGTGCTAGTTTTATCTCCAACCTTTGGATAGTTATGTTGTCCTCTACCTAAGGAAACCCTTTCTTCACATTACACATTAAGCATGTAACAGCCTAATTACTTGGAAATTCGTTAACACATTTTACATTCGTTATGTTTTCCAAATGCCCTTGAGTTCCTTTTCCATTCTCGTGTGGACTTACAACAATTTCTGAGGTTACTCTCCCTTTTAACCACTAGTTAAATTTTTTCACATCAGTGACATCAAACAATGTCCTCTCTTCTAGGTGTTGAGTTTTTCTTAGGTCTTATTCTTGCCACACCATATGTCTAACACCAATGTGCTCACACACCAATCGCTTTCCTAACACCATTGTGCTCCTGCAGCATATATGCCTAACACCAATGTGCTCACGCAGCAATCACTTGCCTAACAACATTGTGTTCCTATAGCATTCAATTTTTCCTTGATTGTATTTAGTATAAATTTCAACTTTGACTATTCATTGTGCACACTCCTTGGTGCTTCACAAGACTTTACTATCATTGTCACGATTCCTGAATGAGCTACATGGTTAGTCAAAGCATCTATCGATAACCCAAATTAATCATCAAAATTTCATAAGTTGCAGTGATTTTAATCATCATTCATGACTTATATAACCTTGTAAATTGTCAAGAAAAATTAATCCTTACTCATTTTTAAGCAATTGAGAGAAACTTATATACACAGGAGGATTTATATATCGTAGTGAACGTCAATGGTAACACTGGTCATAATCTTGGTGAAGCCTGCAATGTTAGTATCTAAAAAACATCATCCACAATTAATCCTTGGTTTATAAAACCTCAAAATTTGACAACTTATAATAAGTAGAACATCACCCATTCTTAACCTCATTATTTGAGACAATGAATATTCTTACTAACAGTTAATTCCAACTATTAGTGTTCTTAGCATATCCTGCAATGTTAGCATATAACATTATATAATATTCATCAATTTATTATTTTCAATATCAATATCATTAGACATCTGTAATCATCTACATTTGGATAATTACTAGTGAAAGGATATTCCAACTTTACACCACATTCATGAGATGCAATGCTAGGGAAATGGAAATATCAATAATAGTAGTAATTCAAGCAATTTTGCTTACCATAATTTCATATCTCAACTACTTATGTCATATCTTACGACTTTTCTAGTTCATCAAAATGAGAGCCTTTATATATGTGCACTGTTTCTACACAACCAACAACATTAAGCACAACACATCATGCGATTTACCTTAGCCATATTGTAGTCCAAGCTCATAGGCAGTCTAGTTTTCTTTTTCCCTTTTTGAAGAAGCACCGTAAGGAATGTTGTCATTCTTGTGAAAAATGTATAAGAGGATCAATAATACCAATGAAGATGTATAAATGGCTCACTAGTATTTATTTGCATAACCCGATTTCTTGCACACTAATAATTATATGTAAAGGATACATTATAACAGTGGTATTGTTGTAACTAATTTGAGTTCTCTTCCCAACAACTCTAAAATTCAAGTCCTACCTTTATTTAGCATCCATTTAGTATACTAATGGTATTCATCATTCACAAGTTCATCAACAATTTCTGATAAAGAAGTAATCATTCACTATTATTGTTACACTTAGGTTTTAGAACCCAAATAGCATTCACTTTTCTTATCATTCACTTGTTATGCATAACAACTAACCATTTCCTAGGTTTATTAGTTCATGATAGTCATACTATATTAACGATAACAAAACATAATTCTTCCTTATGACATATTCATTTAGGACCCAAAGTTGTATGTTAGTTATGTGCATACATATATAGGTGGAAGAGTTTTGTTCAAAACTAATGGACCCAATTCTTGAGAACCATTACTTCCTCCTACCTTTGATCTAAGTGCTCAACTAATAAATTTGTTTTGTATATAATTAGTCATGCACCTTAACCAAATTATTCCACTACCAACATCTATATGCAATTGTAGCCGTTTGACTAACATGTACCAATGTATCCATACGCTTTAGTGCAATTATTTGTTCCTGGTTTATGTGAAAATCCAAATGTATAAAGGTGTTTTCATATTTTATATAATGTTAGTATTGGTAGCTTTAACACCACTAACATTTATTTCATACAATTTGTATTTTGTATAATCTTGACAATAAAATATATGCTAGCTACTATTTTAGCATCAATTACCTTTGTGCTTAAACCATTTTACTATATGTGATAGTTTGCGGCAAATCTTGTAGAGTGTCAAGGGTAATATAGTGACTCCTAAATGGTCAACTTGTAAAGTTCTCTTTAACCGCTACCTTTCTATATTCAAGGGATATAGGTAAGTCATATCTGTACATTTACATATACCTATATATAAGCATATTCCTCCACATCTGGATACCTCTAAGACTTTGGAGTATATTCTCATGAGCCAGTGACATTTATTTATTACATTAATGAACCCTAGAGGACTTATAATCAATATTCAATTCTTGTTAGATCTTTAGCACTCCTACATTCAATCGGTAGGTAGGTACCCCCTTCAATGTTACTCTTTAATGACAATAATTCACCTGGTCTTACAGTGTAACCTATCACAAATTTTCCACATGGAATTCTAAGAATCTTTTAACATTTATCAAGTCCTTAACGGCCAATTCAACTATGAGTGCAGAAATTCAAATCCCATATTACTATTATAGTAGGAACTACTATAGTACTTCCATCGACCATGAGTTTGTCCAAGAAGACTACTATACCTCATTAAAATTTATTGGTGCAACTCAAACTAGATACAAAGCAATTTTCTTAGCCATTCGTAAACATATTCGTAAGTGATCAAGGAAATATCCAGATACCTATGTACTTACATTGAAATCACAAAAGTAATGAAATTCTTCATTGTAATCTTGAGGAGACCTTTCGCTTTCTCCTACACAACTACAAGGTCAATCAATATCTGCGTTTCGTACATCTTAAGGTATTAGTGTTGCAGAACATATGAACTTGTTGATTTTCTGTTATCACAAGGAAAAACTCAATCATTAGTTCTGAAAAGAAATATGTAGGATAATATTGATCCCAATAGGCCCAAGTGTTTCAACTCTCACTCTGATACCATCTGTAACATACCCCAATATCATGAGCTAGTCGTTTGACGGAAAAAAAAAGGAAAATTCGAAATAATAAATTAATTACATGATGACCATCTATAAACATTATTCCTAAAGCCCTCTTGGGATATGATAAATAAATAATCATTCAGTTAAACATATAAACTTGTATGCGTACACAACAACATTTGTTAACTTCTATAAAAACCATTCATACCTTCATGCCTTATCACAAAACCAATTTTTTTCAAATAAGATAAGAGAACCTTCGCTATAACATACTAAGACTTTCTTGAGATTCAACAGCATAAGATTGTTCTCTTACTGACCATAAAATAAATATTTCCTGACAAATAAGGAGATGCTCTACATTCCAAGTTACATACACATTCATTCTTGATATGACAGTTATACTTATAACACTGTTTACCATAAACTTTCTAGGTTAGGGGAACTCGATAAGCGCTAGACTTCCTTCGACAATTTTATATACTAGACCCATGTTCAAAAGAATTTAATATTCAAATAATGAATTAGAACAACAATTTCACTGTCATTTAGCATTTTTAAAGAGACCAATCAGCACCAAGAACAATTTAAAGCAAAGATACCAAATATAAGAAGTAAATACATCCAGCAATGAAAAACATGAGGGACGCCAATGTTCATGTGGTTAACCCTACTTTGGGATATGTCCACTAAGAGAGAGAGCACCTTCTATTAAATCTCAAGTGAGAGTTACAAGCTGTCATACAACTATTGCATCATTTATTTTTCTACTTCCTCGAAGCCTTGAATCCTCTCTCACAGTTATAATCACTACCAACTTCAAAATGAGTCTAGGGTCTAAGATGATTAAACCTAGGTCTTTCGAGGCATTCAAAATGGGGCTCTGAATTCCCTATAACTTAGATCAACTTGGCACTAGGGTTCAAGTGGGAATTTAATGGTAAATCAACAATAGATACGAGCCATTTGTTGGAGGGGGGTATATTTGCAGGTCGTAAGGAAACATAGATTTACAAAACCTTTATGCTCCATATATCCTCATTCTATTTCTAATGTTGAAAAAACCTTTAATTTGCAGACATTGACTGGTTTCTAACAAATATTATATCGCACCAATTACATTTAACTTATTTACTTTCTACAAAAAGGCCTGTAACATTTACTTGTAGAGCCTACAATCATCGTAACTATGCAAAGATTCCAAGCTCCCAAACGTGACAACATTTGTAAAGAAGAGCTTTACATGATTCACTACATCAGTCGAGTAGGGACTTATGAAATTGATGATATCCAAAAGAAAACTAAACATCCATCCAGCAGGCGGTGTCCATATAAATCGCAGAGACATGAAAATTGTGAGTGGGTACGAACTTGTTGCATCAAACTTGAGAAGATTTCCCTTTCCACTAACGACTAACCTAGAAAAGATTTGAAGATGCTTTCAAGTTTTAATCTAGTTCAAACATCATTGGCATAACCTCTTATATCATTTCATTCCCTTAACTTAAATGTTACCATGCTTGTCACCCAAGGAAAAACAAGGATTGGACCACCAATTTAAAAATTAGACACACTGACTCATGCTGCAGTTTAGACTCCTCCCTGTTTCCATCTTGTTATCACTCTTTAAACCTTGGATCACAAATGTAAGGGCGTTTCAACTCTTGACAGATACATGTGTTCAGGGATAAAGGGTTTTTTGATTTCTTGAAAGTCAAAACACAAGCTTCTATGTTTCTAAGACCTAGAGTTCACGGTAAGAAAACTTGTGCTTGGTTCATAAATTTGAAGCGCAGGGATAGAGTGTTCTCAGCTTCACATAGAACTCTCGATTGGCATACAAGATCACCGACGCGAAAACACATCCATCCCAAATTCTCTAAAATGGAAAAGATCGTGCCAATCATGGAATCCACTGCAAAAATGGTTTTTTAAAAGAAAAGAAATTCGGGCAACGAAAGGCCATCACATTCATCCCAACTAACAACCTAAAATCAATTTTGAAAATATTGTAACACCTATCGCAGTCGAAAGATAAATCTCCCAATACACTGAGGCTGGGTAATGACTTTCGGATATATATATAGATGTACTTTGATACCACAGGTGAAGCAAACATGATTTGATTCATAGTTCTTAAAGATCAATTTTGTTTCTCATGAAGGCTCAGATCACGAGTGAAGTGATTTAGATCTAGCTAAATCATACCAATGATATATATATATATATCCAAATGGCGAGTAAGGAAGAATGCATCCTAATTTGCAAACCAAGATCTGTAAAACTCAGATTCCCATCAAAGGAACTATGATCTCAGTCTTATAGAGGTATCGCGCTGTGTAGCACAGATCTTAAAGCTAAGGTGAAGGCTTATAATTTTACATAATATATATATAAAGTTAAACTATAAAGCGACCCATATGAGGCAGATCTAAGTGCAATAATATCGATTCATACCAGGTTTAGTATCTCCATTTTTGAGACAACTCCAAGACTAAAATGGAAACGTTTACAGGGTTTGATCAATGCAAGGGTGTAGTCTTGGCCAAGGCAATTCCATCGATTTTCCAAGTGCGGATTTTATTTATCATCCAAGAAAAATAGCTCATATATCCTTTCTCAAAGATGCATATATCTTATCCCTTCATCTTAGCACGCCACCCCCTCTAAAATGGAATTCGAGCCCATTAAATAATCATAGGAGAACGTCTCTTTCCCTGAGGTGTACCACACTATCCATAATTTAAGGCATAAATTATTCCATTTACTTAGCTGAGGTAGGTCTTCCTTTGTCTTGCAATAATTCTCGCAGCCAGTTAACCATCGTTAGGGCATGTGTCCAACCCACAACCACTCAAATTACTGGTTAAGGGAATATGCATATTGAACAATTTAATAAATCTTTGTTGGAGGGGAATAACTAAATTAATTACTTCCGGCGGTCATAGAGAAGGAGAATATCCCTTTCCTAGGTAAGTGTTATAAATATCTATAGGATTATTCTTGAATAGGTAAAACACCCCTTTTAAAATATACAAAGGGTTTTTACTTATTCTCTAGGTTCATTTTCCAGTTGCTAGGAGTATATGGAATCCTAATTAACCCTTGTTTACACATTTAACATAGGCAATTTTCCCGCACTATATAATTACACCCTTATGAATTCCTTTCTTCACACCTTCGCCAAATATGCATCAAGTACAATATTTGTTTTGTTATGTACATTAGTCTCTTGGGTAGTATTTCAGCGTTTTACTATTTAACGAGGTAAGATGAACATTATATCTTCCTTTTAATTAATTAATTTATATATATATATATATAATTTGAAGGGGCTACAAGCTATAACCTTTTTAACATTTGATTCCTTGGTTTGTTTTCCCCATTTAACGTTCAACCCTTGACTCTTTCATGTTAGTGTTAAGATGACTTTTTCTTCGTCCATCCCGGCTCAGCCACAATAGGCTTAGTAACTAGGCTGGGGTATCTTGGCTAGGAAAATTTTAGCGAAGTAAGAATTCCTTATAGGGCGAGTCGGTATCTCTAACACGATCATAATCGAGCCGTTATGTAAGACTGCGTTGTCGAGTTATGACTCCCAAACCGTTTCATTTTTTGTCGTAGTGGGATTAGTTTCTCATCATTAAGTTGTGTCCAAGTATTAGGTCTCCTGAGCTCGTGCTTTAGGTAACTAACTCATATTGAGTTCCTAGTCTTGTTTCTGGTGTGGCATTGGCCTTGAGTTCATCATCAGAACAATTACAATAAACTTTTTTTAACAATTACAAAGTATTTAGGGTACAATAAGCGGGATATTACACTGTGTTTTGGTATCTAAGAATTGAAAAAGATAGTGGTAAAGAATCATTACCCTCTTCCTATAATCAATTACTTATTGGATCATGTTGTCAATTTTTTGAAGTTGGATTTAAAAATTGGTTTCCATTATATTATGACTACAAAGAATGATGTGTGGAAAAATGATTTCAAGATCATGTATGGTTTGTTTCAATGGTAACTGATTCCATTCATTTTATGCAATGTTCCTATGACATTTATGTGATTGATGAATAACTTTTCAATCCCTTTGTTGATGATTTTGTCATTGTACATTTTAGACTTAATTTTGGTTTTAAGTCATAGTTTTAAGGATCATGTAATGCATGTTAGAAAGTACATGATGTATTGAAAAGAGAGAAATTATGTGTAAATTTGTCTAAATGTGTGTTTGGGAAGATCTCTCCAATGTACTTGGGTTATGTTCTATGGGATTGATATTTGAAGGTATGTCCATCTAAGGTGGAATTCATCTTAAATTGTCCCAAGAGAAGTACTATGATGGAAGTAAGAAGAATTCATCTCTCTCTCTCTCTCTCTAGCACAATACTCGAGTGTAAGATGTGTAAGAATGAGAGAGGAGACTCAACTATTTATATTCATTAGGTGATTGTCTTGACTAACTAACTACGTCAGTCAGGTTTCCTAATTAGGGCCGACCTACCTTGGGGGACTCAAACTACATTTTATATATTACTTTTGTGGGTACTATTGCTGCAACTTACAACATAGGGTTTACCTCATGACTCTTACATGACCAATTACATCAAGGATATCTTTGAATGGAGGAATAACATCTCTGAAGGAGAGTACAACAAAAGTACAGTAGAATATCTTTTGAATTTACAATAATTTAATAGGTAGAATGTAGTGTCTCAACCTATGGACGACATAGACAGTCTCCAAAGCTATTTTGTTGACATGCGAATATCTAAGTTTAGGTATAGCCAAAGCATGATTGAGATAGTGGGTAACGTGTACTTTGGACTCGTCATCGTCCTGAACTAGCACCATACCTATAGTAGACTCAGATGCATCAAGATACAATATGAATTCCTTCATGTAATCTGATGGGCGAAAAACAGGATTAAATAGCAATTCTTTCTTCAATTCCTGGAAGGATTGTTGTGCGTCTTCATCCTATATAAATGGAGTGTCTTTCTAGTGAAGCGCATGAAGCCCCTAGTGATATTGGCATAGTTCACAATAAAACAACGAATAAATATTGACTTTCCTTGTAGACTTTGTAGATGTATGATAGTTCAAGGAGGATTCATATTAACCATCACCTCTACTTTCAACGGATTGACCCTTATTCCTTTTTGGAAACTATGAAACCTAAAAGTCACCCCAAATCGATGCAAAATACACACTTATGGGGATTTAAGCAAATATTTTAATATTTGGATATTTCAAAAATAAACCGAATATGGTATGGGTGATCCTTCCTCTTGTGAGAAAATGCCAGAAGATCATCTAGGTACGATTTAATAATGTGCTTAATATCATGTAAAGAAATGTTCATTGTATGTTGAAAGGTTTCCTCAGTGTTCTTCAAGCCAAAAGAAATATTTTTTTTAAACATATGTACCCCAAGGGAATATGAAGGAAGTTTTATGTTGGTCTTTGGGTTTGATATGGATCTAGCTATATCCCGAAAAAACATCCATAAATGACAAAATATTGCTACCCGCACATGCATCGATAATCTAATCAATGAATGGTGTCAGGTAGTTGTACTATGGACATGCCTTGTTTAAGTCCCAAAAATTAGTATAGATGCTTATGGCCCCCTTCTTGGATACCCATTCCGTAAGAGAGATAGGGTAAATGAAACTAGATTTCAACAATTTTTTCACTTCATCCTTAATGATTGTCGCTTTCCGTAGATTAAAAGGTATAATATTTTGTTGAATGGGTTTAATGTTAGGTTAATTTCTGATTTCTTGTTCCACAATTGATAGGTCAATGATTGAAATATCCTCATAAGTCTAGGAAAAAACGTTGTAGTATTCCTTAAATAAGGCATCGTAAGTGACAATCTCTTTCAAAGAAGATTTTTCTCTGATATGCAAATTTTCCACAACATCCAGTTTTATAGAGATATTGATCGGTATTGTGGTGGAAATGTTTTCCATATTCCCCTCAAAATGTAGTCCCTCCTACAAATGATTCACAGGCTAATCAATACCTTCAGGTAGTCTCACATCAAACTTAGAATTTTCTATCCTACTTAGGTCTGGAAGAAAATAGGACTTGTGATGTTAGTATTCACAAATATTCTTGGGTCCTATCATGGCTTCTAGAATGGCTTCATCATAAGGAAAAAACCTATCCAAGCAACCATATGAATATGTAGTTTTCTCTGCCCATGCGGGCAAGTAAGCTTCATTTGACTCCTTTGAGATGGAAGGAGTCATGATGGAAACAACAGTAGAATCGAATATACGTTGATAAGCTACCTCTGATGCTGATAAGAAAACTTGAGGTTCTTCTTCTGAAGGGAGAACCCATGGGCCTATTATATCTACAATTCTGCAGACGTTATTCCCTACACTCGTGAAACTGAATTAGGTTATAGGAGCATGCATTTTGAAATTTCTCATAAACAATGTATACATCCTAAATCCCAAACTTTCATTCATTAGGAACAATTGATCAATTAATGGTACATTAGACTTTGAAGTCTCCATACAACCTTTTAGAGTATATTTCAGTTGGTCAACAATCACCAACTTTCCTTCGTGTGGAAACACAAGGAATCGGAAAATGGATGATGCAATAACACACATTGCATACATCCAAATTCTTCTCAAAAGTAAATTATAGTCCAATGCAGCATCTACAGCTTCGATTTCTATAGAGACGGCTTTCCCTGCTAGTTTTATTTCAAAATATGGTAGGATACCATGTGGAAAAAGGATCTTTCTTCGAAATCAGTCAACAAAGTGTTAGGTGGGATCAACTCAGGGGATCCCAAATCCTTTCAACATGAAATGGACATCACACATGTGGATGAAGCTTCGTATATTACTATTCGTCCAATGGTTTTTATACCATGGACTACATCGATTGAAAAGGCCACATGGTAAGGTAGGCATTGTTTTAAATAAAAAATATTAAACTTACCCATTAGGATCATAGATTCTACATTTCCTATGGCCACCAAAAGCGTATCTCACTGTAAAGGACAACTCTGGAGAACTTTTAAGGATGAGATTTCATAGGGTGTTTGGGAAATGTATTCCACTACTCAATATTTAGAATCAACCCTCACGTTAGGGTTGTGAAACTTCTTTTTGAAAACACCTTTTAGTATTTTCAACATAGATCAACCAATTTTTCAATCAAAAGTGGGGCTGAAGTTTTGAAAATTTGCTTATGTTTCAGCAAGGCCTATGTTTCATAATTTGTGGCTCTAGTTTTTAATAAATTATTGGATCATACCATATTTATATATGATATATCACTAGCAGGATAATTTTGTGTGCTCCGAGTGTTCTTTGGATCACTAGAAGTTGCATTCTTTCCTTGAGGGAATGGATCCTTCAGGACGATAGGTTGTTGTTATTTCAACAACTTCTGTGCTTGATCCATAAAGGGGAATTGATATCTTAGGTGATTTTCCTCACACAAATCACAAGGAAAATTAACCTTCTATTTATTTATCTTACCCCCTCAATATTATTGATCGGTTTCTACTTATTCTGATTCCCCTTACCCTTCTTACCCTTGTTCTTTTTCTTGCGAGAATGCTGAGTTCCATTTTGGGTAGATTGTGCAACAAAATTTGTATTTTGTGATGAGGGAGCGACAACCTTAGCTACCTCTGCAGCATATTATTTCATTGATATCCATGAATCTATTTATCTAGCAACTCTATAGTCGATGTTTCTACTGAACTAACCATGCCATCAGCATGTAGTCTAGAATTTTGTTTAGCAATGTCTGTGTTGAACCTTGGTGCATGAGGAATTATTTTGTAAAGAATCCCAGATTAATCATATATCAAATCTAGCTATTGGGCCTTGAATATGGCCTCATCCTCTTAGGTCACTCCCGATGTCAAAACATCCTTCGAAATATACGACAACAAAGACTTAAGAAACCATCCCAAAAGGAATTCATGAGGAATATTTGCTTTTATGAGCTTCTTCATTCTTCCCCAATCCTAAATATGGTCAGATATGTGAGTGACCATATTCTGTTGAAAAGTCCAAAAAAGGTCAGCATCATCATCATACCGGACATGAAGTTCAAAGTGGTTTAAGAAAATAGTCGCTAAGTCAAGAAAATTGTCATAGGAGGTAGATGGATGTTCAATGTACCATTTATCCACTACACTGGTTAGAGTTTGTTGAAATAGCCTCAGTCGAATTGAATCATTGTTCACAAAGTTGGAGGAGCACCACACNACATAGCACGTGCGATCGTGGGATATTAAAGAATACCCTTAATTTCCAGAGATATTGACCCAAACTCTTTTTGTTGAAACCCCCTCCTAATACTTAAAAACTCCTCTCCACCCCTTTTTATACCTTAATTATTATAAACCACCCTACCCACCCCCACCTTAAACCCCTCATCCCCCCAATACCTACAATATATTGGTTCATTTTTTAATAATTTTAAAGCCTACAATATGAACTAACGTGATAGGATATTGGTCAACAAGTGAAGCCCCCATGGCACCACAAATGGAACTTCATGACAAGGTCACAATGGTCCTCTCTAGTTTTCCCTTCAAACTTAGGAATTCCCAAAAGTTAAATTGATTGGGACCGATGGCTAAGTCATATTGTGGTGCACAACGTCATTCATGAGTTTCAATAAGTATGGAAATTTTAAAGTTCTGATAAATGGTAGTATTTCCCTAACCGGGGTTTGATATTGGGGAGTTTGAGGCGAGCAATTTATCGCACCAGGGTTCCCAAAAGAGAGGTTTGGATTTACCCCAACCACCATATGTAATTTCATCATATCAAACATGAAATTGGAAGTGGTTCAAGAGAATGGTCTCTAAGTCAAGAAACCAATCGTAGGCGGCAGATGGAAGTTCAATGTACCATTTAGTCCATACACTGGTTAGAGTTTGTTGAAATAGACTCAACCTAATCAAATCATCATTCAACAAGTTGGAGGAGCACCACAAATGGAACTTCTTGACATGGTCACCAGGTTCCTCTCTAGTTTTCTCTTTAAACTTAGGAATGCTCCAAGATAATTTGATTGGGACCGATGGCTAAGTCAGATCATGGAGCAAATGGCCGTTCATGAGTTTCGATAAGTATGACATGTTTAAAGTTGTGATCAATGGTAGTATTGGCCTAAACATGGTTTGATATTGGGGAAACTGGGGCGAGGAAGTTCCCACACAAGTGTTCCCTAAAGAGAGGTTGGGGTTTGTCACAACCACCATCTGTAATGAAGTACCAAGTTTTTGAAATGGATTCCATACAAAATATAAAGGATTGCTAACTTGTGGTGTGTGATATTATGTTTGACTAGTTCTAGTTGAATCTAGAGTTGCAAACACAGAAGATGAGATTCCCACACTAAAACGTGAAAAGGGAGAGATTTTAAATGAAGCAGTCGAAACTTGACTAGAAGTCTGAAAACTAAACCTTGAAAAATGGTTGTGGCTCCAAGATGACACACCGACATAACTAGGTGAGGGGCCTATATAAAGTCCGGATGTAGGAATGTGTCTTCCTTACAACAAAAATCATTAAAAAATTGAGGTGGAACCACTAGGACCTCTTTGAGAGTTTTGGACAAAGGGATAAGTGGTAAAGGGTGCACTGGGTATCCTAGTAACAAGCCCATTGGATGGATCAACATTGTTTGAAGGTTCCAAGGGACTAGCCACTCCAGCACTTGGAGAAACATGAGTTGAAAAATTCAACAACACAACAGGTGTAGTGGGTGCATTTGGCCGTGGAGCACTCGCGAGTGAAGAATAGAATCCACTATATATCATGGCTGAGGTGGGGGTATGCATTCCCCCTATACCTTCTCTTGAACTAGAAATAACTGAAATCAAAGGAACACCAACTCTATGTGAAACAAAAGGATGAATTTGTACCAACACACAGTCTCTTAGTTTAGTAAGAGGTGTATTAGAGTTTCTTGCAAACTCTTTAGCCTGGAAATCTATGATCTCTACTAATGAAATATCTATTTTATTGTATCGAAGTTTCAGCTCGCTTGGAACTTCACTGACACCAGTTGATTCAAAATAATCATTTGTTTCCAATCTCTGCCTTTGAGATGGCATTAGAGGCTCCAATATTGAAAGCAGAGGAATTCTTTGCAACCTTCTAGACATACAATGAGGTTGATCCTCCATAGCTATAGATTTAAATCACACACCTAAAGTTAATACAGATCACAAGTAAACCACAAAGCACACTACTCAAAAACCCTAAGTATCACAAACACAGGCACGTAAAAGATACACCTTCCAATGGAGCATATGGGATTATTAGGGTTAAGAATAAGCTAGTGAATATTGAAGAACATTTACCTAGGGTCCCATGATATTGTTTCTATGTGCAAGCATTTGAATCACCAAACTACCCTCCCACATATTTATCGAGGGTTTCCAATTTTTCCTTAGGTATAGTGGAAGTAGCCTTCGAGCGTCACATGTGAAATAATCCTAATGTATAGATACTAAGGATACCAAGATTACAACAAGATTATGGTGGAAGAGTCACATGTGTGATTGGTGTCCATGAAGATCGTATCTAAGCTCGAAATTAAAGCAACACTTGCACCTCACGGGGCCCAAGGTGATACTGAATGAACCCCCGAATGCATAACAATATTGGTATATGCTTGAACAAAGTATTGGAGAGGTATCTCTGCAACTAAGTCCTCATAGGACCTCCTGCTTAACTCCTATGTTAGGGGAGCTTTCTGGTTTATCTCTTACAAAATTGGATTTACCTAACGATAAGCCACTAAGTCCACATTTAAATGATCTTCGAAAGTTAAAGATCTCATAGTCCAATATCCTAGCCTATGTTAGTTGACGTAGACCCTAGAAAGAAAAATTTTCTAATATATTTTAATTTATAATGTTCTTTTTAAGGTTTTTATTACTTACTATAGCAGAAGAGAAACTCATGGTGTTTTGTCTAAAAAAAAAGAAAATATGATGTAAAAATTTTCAAAAACAAATGCTACTCAATTTTTTTTCCATTTTTAGGAAACAAATGAAATTTTCTTAATAAATTTAAAAAACAAAAGACTTCTTTTGCACTTTTTGTTAGTTTTTCAACATTTAAGCTAGCGCTATATGGATCTTTAACTGAGAGAACAACAAGCACAACAATCAAACACAATAGACAATGAACACAGTGTTTTTCCTCATAGAAACCATAAGTGGAGAAAAGCCCGCAACTTCCTCAGAGATAGAATCAACACAAAAGGTAAAACCCCAAAATAGTAAGATGCACTCACGACAGCAGTAACCTTCTTCTTCTCCAGCCCCAGTGTCTTCTCCTTCCTCAACTATGCACTACACTTGAGTGTGTAAGTGATGTGTGCTAAATAGAGAGTCCATCTCTCTATTTATACTAGTCGTGACATGACTAAAACCCTACTAGGGCGGACCTCTACTAGGAGAGTCTAATAACCCTAGTGCCCTAGAACTGCATGGACTTTAACCCTTAGACAATAGGAGGGTTACCCACAATGACTTGGCATGACTTGTTTACATTATTGATCCTCCTGATTGAAACATCGGGCCATGACAACATGACTCAATTACATTATAGATACATCCCGGAATAAACATCGGGTTACAATACATAAGATACATAGATTAATACATTTTGAAGTTACAATTACATCAACACTCCCTCTTAACTAGGAAGGTATTCTCTCAACACAATTTTCATCACTGGTCTTCTTCTCTAGATCTTCTTGTCATTTGCATCTTCAAGTCATCTTCATCTTCAAGTCATCTTCATTTGGATCTCGATCATCACTCGGTCTGTATCATCGTCACTGGATCATACTCAATCTGGAACATCACTGGATCTGGATAATTACTCAATCTCGATCATCATTGCTGGATCTGGATCATCACTTGGTCTGGATCATCACTGTTGGATTTGGATCATCACTTGATCTGGATCATCACTGTTGGATCTAGATCATCACCCAATCTAGATATCTCGAAGTCATCATAACTCGATCTAGATCATAGCTCGATCTAGATCATAATCATATGTGCTATCTCATGATTCTTCTCATCACAGGAAGTTCTACAGAGCCAGCCCTTCTTCCTGCTGGTTGTAGTCCTAGCCTCCATGTAGGTCTTCTTCAACACTTATATCTTACCTACCCGTCAAAAAGGCACATCACTCACATCCATCTAGGCAGGAACATATTTTGCTCACAATGATGGAATATCTCTGCACTTACACCCATCCAAGCGGGAACACATCATGCTCACAATGATGGAAGGCTTTGTACTTACATCCATTTAGGTGGGAACACATCCTGCTCACATTGATGGAAGGGATTTGTACTTACATCCATTCATGTGGGAACACATCCTGCTCACAATGACGCAAGGGCTCTGCACTTACATCCATCCAAGTAGGAACACATCATGCTCACAATGATGGAAGGGATCTGCACTTACATCTGACCTGCTAGGAACCAAATCCTACACCCTTGTCAAAAAGGAATGCATTCACATCTGACTTGGTAGGAACCAAATCCTACACCCTCATCAGAAAGGCATGCACTCACATCTGACCTGGTAGGAACCAAATCCTACACCCTCACTAGAATGGCCCCTAGTCCCAGACTGAGCTACCTGGTAATGGAATAGGTGCCTCCACTCTCCCGAAGAGTGGTAGTTTCCCTTACATCTATCCTACTTGATAGAATGGACAACACTGACATCTAACATGGGAGGAACCTAATCCTTTAGCCATGATAGAATGGTTCGGCCCTTATATCTGACCTACTCATCAGAATGGCTCTCTCAGTCCCAGACTGAGTGTTCCTGGTAATTGACCAGGTACCTCCATTCCCATAATGGAAATCAACACTCACATCTAACATGGAAGGAAGCAAATCCTCTCACCATGATAGAATGGCTCATCCCTTATATCTGACCTGCTCATCAGAATGGTTATGGATCTTAGCACTCATATTTGACATGAAAGTAACCAAATCTTCCCACCATGACAGAATGGCTATGGGAATCTTCACTTTCCCTTGGAGGAAACCTTGATCTGGAGAACACCAAGATTCTCCCTGAAGTACTTGAACTTCACTCTGGCCAATGGATTCATCAACACATCAGCTATATGTTCCCCGATCGCAACATACTAGAGCTTCACTACTCCCCTCTGCACCATATCCCTAATATAGTGATACTTGATCTAGATCTACTTCGACTTGTCATGGAACACTGGATTTTTTGACAACTTCATGCAACTCTCGTTGTCACAATGTATACAAGTAGCATCCATCTATAGATCAAATAAATCAGATAATATCTTTCGTAGCCATACTTCCTCACAACTAATTGAACCAGCTGCGACATACTCTGCTTCAGCTATACTCAGTGCCACATAGGATTGCTTCCTTCTAAACCAAGAGATCACACCTGATCCCATACTAAAGCAAATCCCTAAAGTGCGCTTCCTATCGATGGCACTGCCTGCCCAATCTGAGTCAACATAACCTTCCAAGTTAATCTACTGATTCACATCATACTTGAGCCCATAATAAACAGTACCCATTAGGTACCTCAGAATATGCTTTGTAGCAACCAAGTGAACGTTTCTGAGATCTGTCAAGAACTGGCTCAAGGTGTTCACAGCAAAGCAAATCTCTGGTCTTGTGTTTGTCAGGTACATCAATGACCCAATCATCCGACGATGCATCGTAGCATCAACCGACTTTGATGAAGCATCACTCAATAGCTTCAGTTTCAATGCCATAGGTGTGGCCACAGTCTTGCAGTCCATCATCCCAAACCTCTTCAGGATCTCTACTGCATACTTCCCTTCTCCAAGGAAGATTCCATCTGAACTCTGCCACACTTCCATACCTAGGAAATGATGCATCATACCCGAGTCCTTCATTTTGAACTCTGTAGCAAGCTTTCTCTTCATATCAGCAATCAACCCATCCATACCTATCACAAACAAATCATCTACATATAGTAGAAGTATTACTGGGTTTCCATCTTCAACCTTGTAGTAAAGGTTGGAATCTGCTTTACTCTTGGTAAAGCCCAAATTGGATAGCAAGCTATCGACTCTTCCATACGATGTCGTGGGTGCTTGTTTCAAACCGTATAGGGATTTCTTCAATCTACATACATGAGACTCCCTGTCATGTGTCTCAAAACCGAGTGGCTATTCAACATACACTTCCTTTTCCACTACACCATTCAAGAAAGTAGTCTTGACATCCATCTCGTGTATCTTCCATTTCATCACTACAACCAAAGCAAGTAGTGATCTGATGGAAGTGTATCTAGTTACATGTGCAAAGGTTTCTTCACAATCTATTCCTTCTTTCTTAGAGAAACCCTGAGCCACAAATCTTTCCTTATATTTTTCAATGCTACCATCTGTAGCATGTTTGATCTTGTAGATCCATTTGGAAGTTACAACTCACTTCCCATCTGGTCTTGGGAGAACATCCCAAACATGATTCTTCATGGTTGATTGGTATTCTTTGACCATAGCAACCTTCTATTGTTTCTATTCTACCACTTCTTCATAATTGGAAGGTTCTTTATGAATGAAACCACATAGTAATGCTACATACCCCTAGCAGGATCTGGTCCTCTTTCTTTCTATGTCATTCTCTTCTGGAGCCCCATATCTTTCTGCACCTTATATAAGTTATCGTACCCAAGCAGGTTTCCTCTTATGAGGATTATTCTCCAGAGGTGGATCTACAGGTCCTTGTGGTTCTTCAAATTCTTGATCTTCTTCTTGAGTTTCTTCGTTCATGGTTGTATCATGAATTTTGGTTGCTTCTGCTTCTTCAGGTTCTTCAATAGGTCTTTTTCTCGATTTGTTGTAAGCTACTTCTTCATCAAATGTTACATCCCTGCTAATGCCAATCTTCTTGTATCCTGGGCAATATATTCTATAAGCCTTCGAGCTTTCTGATTATCCCACAAATATACCCTTCTTTCTTGAAGGATCTAATTTTGTTCTATTCTCTTTTGGAATGTGTATGTACAATGGACAACCAAATATTCTGAGATGGTTGGCTTCTGGTTTCTTGCTGGAGAAAACTTCTTCAGGAGTCTTGTTCTTAAGTACTCTATGTGGAGTATGATTTTGTACATACACCACTGTTCTAGCAGCTTCTGCCCAAAGATGCATCGGAAGGTCTTGGTCATAAATCATTTCTCTTGTAGCTTCCATGATAGTTCTATAACTCCTCTGTGCAATCCCATTATGTTGTGGATTATAAGGAGTGGACAACTCCCTCTTAACCCCTGATTATTTGCATAGCTCTGTGAATTCATTTGAAGTGAATTCTCCGTCATTATCTCATCGAAGGATATTCATCTTCTTTTCAGTATAGTTCTCGATCAAGGCTTCGAATTCCTTGAATTTGTTGAATACTTCATCTTTGTTCTTCATGAAGTACACCCATGTCTTCCAAGAAAAGACATCAATAAAAGAAACATAATATGCATAGCCGCTTAGTGAGTTTGATGACATAGGACCACATACACCGGAGTGGATGATTTCAAATATTCCTTTTGATTTTCTTTCACTGCTTGGAAATGTCTTATTTGTATTCTTTCCTTTCGCACATCCTTTGCATACCCCATCATGTTTTGCTTGGATTTCTTGAAGACCTTCAATAGCTTTGCTTGCAATAGGTAGTGCTCTATAATGCACATGTGCAAGCCTTCTATGCCAAAGTTCACTTTCCTCTACTGTGTCATGGACCAAGGCCATTTCTGGATGGCCCTTTAATTTGTACAATCCTCCTTCTTGTTCTCCAATCACTACCGCATCATCGATAGTCTTTTCTTTTGACAACATGATGACTTGACCATTTATGACTGCAACCCGCATTCCTTTTGCATCTAATGTAGTTATGCAGAGGAGGTTCTTCTTGAGTCCTGCTATAAAGAATACTTATTTCATTGTTAGAGACTTTTCAGAGTCTACCTTATAAGAATATTTCCCACTACCTTTTATTGGATATTGGTAGTCATCTCCTAGCTTCACCTTGTGAGGTGATTCATGTTCTGATAGTATTACAAAGGATTCCTTGAATCCAATCATATGTTTGGAAGCAGCACTATCTATAAGACAACCATCACTTCCATGAGTAATGTTACCTGTGAGAGCAAAGATCAAAACATATTCATCCTCGCTTGAATAATCTTCACTTTCATACATGGTTCTTTTCTTGGATGGTTCATCATCCCTTGTAGCATGAGCATGATGTCTTCTTTTGTTGCTCCTCTTTGTTAGCTTTTGTTTCTTAGGAAAATTCCTTTTATAGTGTCGTGCTTCATCACATATATAACATATGATCCTATATAAATATTTTTTTAGTGTTATCTTTGTGCGAGTGCTTACCTATGAAGTGATGATATCTTCTTTCGGTT
Source organism: Pseudotsuga menziesii (assembly GCA_001517045.1). Lineage (NCBI taxonomy): Eukaryota > Viridiplantae > Streptophyta > Pinopsida > Pinales > Pinaceae > Pseudotsuga > Pseudotsuga menziesii. Next base: position 55,547 of record LPNX011189528.1, on the reverse strand, counting down.
GTCTTGGAGTGTGACTTGGAGTGTACTAAGAGAGCTTGATCTTCACTTCCCGTCTTTTCTTTTCGAGCTGTTATTCGAGCTTCTTCTTGAGAGCACTCTTCCCATAGTCTGCTGAATTTGACTAACTTCTTTCTAGCACAAATTCCTTGGATGAAAGAATCCCATGACCTAAGAAGGCCATTCAAGGTAGTCATCAAAATCTCTACATTTTCCACTTCTTCATCTACTTCTTCTATTTGTTCCTTGATCTGACAAACTTTTGTGAAGTAAGACTGGATTTTTTCTACATTCTGAATCTTCACATTCTTCAGTTGGTTTCTCAGAGTCATCTTTCGGTTTATGTTCTTCCCTTCAAACAATTTGGTTAGGGCATCAAACATAGCTTTAGGTGTCTTGAGAGAGGACACGTGTGGGATAAGGTGATTGTTGATAGAATCAACAATGATCCTCTTTTCCATAACCAACTTATTCTTATGCAAGGCCTTAGCCTCATCTCCCTCTCAAATTGGAACCTCCTCATGGATGTAGGAGTCTAACTCATTTTCTTCTAGGATGAGGGAGATCATATACTTCCAAGCTCGAAAGTTATCAGCCCCCTCAAGCTTTTCATCAAGCTTGGTATGATGAGACATCTTAACTGAGAACCTCAAATGGAAATACAAAAGATTTTAGATCTTACCAACTCAAGATATCGGATCTTAATTTTGAGCTGAAATCCTACAGAGCTTGTTGAGGAGCAAATTAGGGTTTTGCTTTTCTAGAGTTCTATCCACCCAAATGCCTTGAAATTTATCTCTAACTTCGATTTTGGGGTGGAGACCAATCTAGGCCTTGTCTCACTAAAAAATTCCTCTTCTGTGAAAAGCCCTAATTTTCGGTAGCACTAAGAGGTCCAAAACTGAAAAACCCAAGAATTGGATTCTGCTTTGACAGAAAGATGCGCCCTAAGGAGGAGAGTTATTCCACCTTACTTTTTTTGAAAATCTATGGAGAGAGATCCACAAAATAGGAAGCCTTAGCTCCCACAGCTACACAGTGTCTTCTTCTAAGGTTAGTTCTGATACCATGTTAGTTTTTCAACATTTAAGCTAGCATTATATGGATCTTTAACTGAGAGAACAACAAGCACAACAATCAAACACAAGAGACAATGAACATAATGTTTTTCCTCAGGGAAACCATAAATGGAGAAAACCTCACAACTTCCTCAGAGATAGAAGTAGCACAAAAGGTAAAACCCCAAAATAGTAAGATGCACTCCCAACAGCAGTAAGATTCTTCTTCTCTAGCCCTAGTGTCTTCTCCTTCCTCAACTATGCGCTACACTTGAGTGTGTAAGTGATGTGTGCTAAATAGAGAGTCCATCTCTCTATTTATACTAATCCCGACATGACTAGAACCCTACTAGAACTGACCTCTACTAGGAGAGTCTAATAACCCTAGTGCCCCGAAACTATGGGGACTTTAACCCTTAGAAAATAGGAGGGTTACACACAATGACTTGACATGACTTGTTTACATTATAGATCCTCCCAATCGGAACATCGGGGCATGACAACATGACTCAATTACATTATAGATACATCCTGGAATAAACATCGGGTTACAATACATAAGATACATAGATGAATACATTCCGATGTTACAATTACATCAACACTTTTTCTTTTTAAAAATAATAGAAAAACAAGTGTACAATGAGCCTAGCTAGGTCTAAGAATGCAATTACAAATGATTTGTTTTAATTTTCTTCTCAAAAATCAAAAGCTAGTGCAAACTAATGCATCTAAACATATTAGTAAACTTGAACATGTATAAATGCAGGAAAAATTAATTAGATCCTATAATTACCAGCTTGAGAGACTCAACGAGATTGGACCAAAACCTGACTTTGGAAACCAAGTGGATCAAAGAATTGGAAAAAGTGAAAAGTTCACATCACTACCAAAGAAATGAGAGACAAAAAAGTGGATCATAGGACTGACAAAGGTCACAAACACAGAGAACCACTTACACTCAATCCAACAAAGCCAAGAGGAAATACCAAAACAAAATATTACACATGTAACAAACCTAACCTACTCAACATATACCTTGTAAAGATAATATACAGTGAAATGCACCTCATGACATCAATTAAGACCAAGGAAACAACCTTAAAGAAATAGACAAATGTAAAAAATGCTTTAAAAGAGACAAACCCTATAGCTTGGACATTAACTTATAGGAAATCCGGATTGTCTATTGAGAAACCCACAAGTCACTTGTGACTGTCACTAAGGAAACCAACAATTACAACAGAAAACATGCAAGTGTTACTACAACAACCCACGAGTTATGTAAAATTTTTCAAGAGAAAATTTACCAAGGACAAGAATCCTACAAGTCTAGAATGACTCAGTGAATATTAGGTAAATGCAAATGCAGGTAGAAACAAGGAGATAAAAACTAGAGTGAAAAAGGGATTGAAGAAGCCCCAACACAAACTAGTCTCCTGAGTGGAGTCATGAGTTCTTTTGTGAGAGATATCTACCTTATGAATTAGGGTCCTTAGGTCACCGACATACTAGGGTGTGGCTTACACACATTAAGGGTTTGAAACATAAACTTATAGAATAAGGGTTATCAAGAAAAGTACATTTTTTTAGATGGTTTATCCTAGCCTTCAATCCATTCTTCAAATGCTCCAAATCTCGATGCACTTCAATACCTGCAACAAAGATAAATGCTTTTCCACAATACCTCTTATTGTTATATAAATGAACATGAATAGACTACAATTGCATTAAATATAAATGACAACATAGATCATGATTCATAACAACAAGAGTATACGTAAAAACATAAGTGGAAGAACGACATTCTTTATTACTGCAGGTTATGAGAATACTACAACCCTATTCGAGACAATCCTTCTTATGCAGACCATGAGTCCTCTTTGCTCCTCTCTCCATGATATTTTCTTAAGCATAACCTTGCTCTCCAAAGTTGCTTCCCCTATCCTCTACCCTTCCCCTCTATTTATACTTGTAGATGAGGAGAGGTTACCACGCCTAGGATGGTTACGAGAGTTAGGGAAGTTAGCATATTGAACCCAACTTCCCCTAAAATAATCATGTCTTTATTTCTTAAGTTTGTTTTAAGGGACTCGAGGGTATTATATAAGGAAAATCATGAGTGAGTAGTGTCTTTTAAACATGAAAGTCACAAGTGCAACAATTTAGGGATAACTTGCGGGTTGCTTTAAGGCTGACCCACGAGTGACATGCAAGAAGACCCGCTAGTGTAAGTCAAACTCATATATAAAAGTGGCAAGGCTGAAGAAACAAGTATGTATCAAGGCTTGGCTTTATCTATAGTGTTTAATCTACTTCAATCCACTTTGTCCTTTTGTGTCGTGTCACTCAACGGAGAAATGTCCTTTCATGGTATAAAAAGAAGTTGTTCCCTTCCAATTTGTTTATTCACTTGAAAAAAAAAGCATATTGATATTCAAAATTTGAATCAAAGATTACATATGAAGTCTTCATACCATTTCATCAGTTTTGTTTCTTAGTGTGTAACAAGATGCTTACTTTTTCTTCTAAATATAATTAGATTGAAATTTAAACAAAAATCCTTGTGCTAAAAGCATTGATCTAAATAAAAAAGAGGGAAATAGAAAATTTAACAATATTATCATATATTTATTTAGTAGTAGTGGAAATAGTTGATGTGAAATGTGAATCCTCAAATAAATGAGGTACTATTATCCAATGGTGATATGGAAGAGGTATTTTGAGCAAGTTGACAACAATGAATAGGTTGAGGATAAGAAATGAAATTTGAACATATTCTTTTTGCAACACCTAAATCTGATAAAGATTGATATAACAACCTACGAAATAAATAAAAAAAATTGTGAATTTGATAAATGATCATGAGGGAACACAACGAGTATGGAGTATGGAGTTCAAGAAAGAAAGAAAAAAAACTAAGCTTTCTACATTTAGGGACCACAAGTTTTTCAGCATAGATGAACGCAATTTTTTCAGCATAGATAAACAATTTTGCAGATCAAAAGATTATTGTTTGATGTAAACATTTTACTTTGATTAAAAAACATATAAACTGGACTCAATAGTTGATAAATTGAGAATTGAGAGCTGACTAAGGAAGAACTAGTTCATCAATTCCATTGTTTTTTATTCACTTCATGAAAAATTCTAGAATATTAGTCTTCCATATTTTGTTTGTAAACACAAAAAAATAATAACTATCCTCTAAATACCTTGAGAGATCATAGAGGTAATTTAGCAATACTTGATATTGCTCAATAGACATGTAGACCTCAAAGAAATGCAGTACTATTATATAATAGTGATGTGGAATAATTCTTTTGAGCAGGTGGACAATAATGAAGAAGTTGAGGATATCAAATGGAATTTGGACACATTCTTTTTGCAGCAACTAAACTTTATAAAGATTGATATAGCATCCTATAAAGGTAAATAAATTATGAATTTGAGGAATGATTGGGAGAGAACACTAATTGTAATAAGATGTACTAAGTATAGAGTTCGAAAAACAATAAGAAAAGAAGTTTTATGCATCTAAGCAACACTGATTTTTCCACATAGAAGATTACATTTTTTTTTCCAGCATAGATTAACAAATTTTTACATTTAAAAATCATTATTTGATGTAAACATTGTATCTTCATAAACAAAACACACAAACTCCTTAATAGTTAATAATTTGAGAAATGATACATAACTAGAGAAGAACTTGTTCCCTTCCATTTCCTTTTATTTACCTAAAAAATATGTATATTGATATTCAAAATTTGAATCAAAGATTACATAAAGTCTTACTACCATTTCAATAACTATCCGTTTTGTTGCTTAATTTGAAACATTCTCGAAATCTAAAAGATTTATCAAAACAAAAACCGGAGGCTTACTTACTATTCTACATTGAAACTTAAACAAAATGCTTTCAGCATGAAAGCATTGATCTAATCAGACATCACCAAAGAGTTATGCAGTCTCTGCCAAAAACAAAGGAAATAAAAAATATGAGAATATTACAATGTTCCATCATTTTGTTTGTAAACAGGGAAAAAGAATAGTTACCCTTCAAATACATGAAAAATGCATTTATGAAAAATGACTCCTTCATCTTCTCAAATGCTGGGTTTGAAAGATAAGAAGGTTTTGTATTCTATTCCTTGTAAACACTCATACCGTCACCTGCATGCTAAATCATTCACCTAAGAGGGCGATGCACCGTTGTAATCAGGTCAGATTTTATCAATATAAAAGATGAATTAATGGTTTCTAATAGTCTTCCGTAACAGCTAGTTAAATCTTTAGTTTTCCTATGCATTTACTGTGATTTTTTCTGTATTAAAGGCACTAGTAAGCAGGTATTTGATGTTGATTCTAGGTTAAAAGAATCACAATGTACATGATATAATGCGCAAACACCCAAACAAATATACATAAAACTTACACATATATTGCAAGGGAACACAATAGTGGTCATAGAAGTGTTTGACGAATGTCCTGAATCAGATTTAGCAAGCAGTTCACAAATATCTAGCTCTGATTCGTATGGATTCTGCACATCAGATGCGTTTGAACTGGAACTGGTTATTTCCAAAACTACTATGAAGATCAAATGAAAAAATGTTTTACAGGTCCCTGAAAATGTTCTTAACTAACGCATCTGGCAGTAAGGAACTTGGAGATATCATTAAATACTGTGTGCAAGCTTTGAAAGCTTGAACTTGAAACATGCTAAAAAATAGCCCAATATTGTACTATCCTCCTGAAACACTGATATCTGAAACTCAATCTCTGTAAAAACCCTAGAAACTGAAATTTAACAACTCTGGTGCATACATCAAGATCACAACATCAGTAGGTTTGTGAGTCTGGAATTTCCTGCACAGTCTTATAAAACCAGTAGTTAAATTCATCAATCGTTTCATTCTTATTCCTTTTAATATTATGTATAAGCAATAATATGCGGGTTTGAGGGATATGATGGTGATGAGATAGGGCATCCCAGCACGCCAGTTTACAGGGCCACCAGTAAAGAACAGCCACGGCCGGGCCAGTTCCTTTCGTATGTGGGTGGAATGGGAACGTAGCGGTGTATGAGGTAGAGCAAGGTGGGATGGCCAAGTGGTCGCAGGTTCCAGGAGCTCTTACTCCACTTTCTGGGTAACAGGTGAAGCAGAAGTTTATGCCGTTCGTGATCGAGGTGTGCTCGAGGTGTATAGCCTGGTCTTAGTCATCGAGATAAATAATCTTGTGTCCATGAGTTATCAATATGACGAAGTAGAAATCCAACCTAATGTCGAATGTTGTCGTGAACAATATTGAATGAAACACAATATTGAATGAATGTTTAGTGTAAATGGGGAGTACACTGCACAACTTTAACACCTTGTAGTCAATAAAAAGTCTTCGTCTACGACCACTTTTTGCAAATAAAGATTTGATATAGCATCATACGAAGTAAAATGAATTCTGAAATTGATGAATGATAATGAGGGCACCAGAATTGTAATACGATCTATTAAGTATGGAGTTTAAAAGACAAAGAAGAAAATTAAGTTTTTTTATTTAGGGATTATAATTTTTTCAACAAGAACACAAAATTTTCAGTATAGATGAACAATTGTACATATCTAAAAATTATTATTTGATGTAAACATTTTACTTTGATGAAAAAAACACATAAACACTTTAATAACTTTTAATAGGTAATAAATTGAGAACTAGAACTTGTTCTTTTTCCATTGTTTTTTATTCACTTAAAAATGTCTATCTTGATATTAAAAATTTGAATCAAATATTACATATAAAGTCAGTAGACCATTTCAGTAACTATCAATTATGTTGCTTAGTCTGGAGAACTCCTTCAAAACAAGAATAAGATGCTTGCTTCCTCTTCTAAATATAATAAGATTGAAACTCAATAAAAAATCCTTCCATGACAACATAGAAAACAAGGCAGAAGACTTATGATGTTTCTTTGAAAAATAATGTAAATAGAATTACAGTCTTCCATTATTTCGTTTGTAAACAAAAAAAAAAATAGATATGCTGCAAATATTTGAAAAGTGTCTTGAGAAGTCATAGCCCTATTTAGCAATATGGACACACGTGAAGAGAAATGTAGATGGTCAAATAAATGGGGTACTATTCTAAATTGTTGATGTGGAAGAATTCTTTGGGAAGTTGAGAATGGCAAATGAAATTTGGACATATTCTTTTTGAAGAAACTAAATTTGATAAAGATTGATATAGTAGCCTATTAAGTAAAATTAATTGTGAATTTGATGCATGATCATGAGTAATAAGATGTATTGAGTATGGATTCCAAGAAAGAAGAAGAAAAATAAGATATCTACATTTAGGGACCACAAGTTTTTCAACATTGATGAACACAAAATTTTCAACACATGAACAATTGTGCACATGATAATTATTTGATGAAAACATTTTACTTTGATGAACACAACACATGAAATCCTCAATAGTTAAAAAAATTTAGAATTAAAACTTGAGTAGAAAAGAAGTTGTTCCCTTCCATTGTTTTTTATTCACTTGAGAAAAAACATGTATCTTGATATTCAAAATTTGAATCAAAGACTATATATAAAGTTTTGAGACTATTTCATGAGTTATATTTCTTAGTCTTTAACAAGATGCTTACTTCCTCTTATAAATATAATTAGATTGAAATTTAAACAAAAATACTTCATGCTAAAAGCATTGATCTATGCTTAAACAAAAATACTTCATGCTAAAAGCATTGATCTAATACTTCATGCTATAACCACATATGAGACATCACATAAGAGTTATGTTGTCTCTTAAAAAAGAAGAAGGAAATATAAAATTTAAGAATATTAGAGTATCTCATCAATTTGTTTATAAACAGAAAGAAGGAACAACTATCCTCGAAATACTTAAAAAGTGGCTTGGAAGATCGTACATTTATTTAGTAGTAGTGGAAATAATTGAAGTTAAATGTGAATCCTCAAAGAAATAAGGTTACTATTATCCAATGGTGATGTGGAAAAGGTCTTTTGAGAAGCTTGTCAATAATGAAGAAGTTGAGGTTAACTAATGGAATTTGGATATATTATTTTTGCAACAACTAAATCTCATAAATATTGATATAACAACCTATGAAGGAAAAAAAATTGCGAATTTGATGAATGACCATGAGGGAACACTAATTGTAATAAGATGTAGTGAGTATAGAGTTGAATAAAGAAAACAAACGTAATCTTTTTACATCTACGGACCGCCATTTTTAAAAAATAGATGAACACATTTTTTTAAACATAGATGAACAATTTTACAGATCTAAAGATTATTATTTGATGTAAACATTTTACTTTGATGAACAAAACACATGAACTCGACTCAAGAGTAGATAAATTGAGAATTGAGAATTTACTAGAGAAAAACTTGTTCATCCATTCCATTGTTTTATATTCACCTGAAAAAAAAACATATATATTGATATTAAAAATTTGAATCTTAGAACACTCCTTAAATTTGGCATATTTATCAAAACAAAAACAAGATGCTTATTGAGACTTAAAGAAAAATCCTTCATGTTGAAAGCATTAATCTAATGTAACAACATATGAGACATCATAAAAGAGTTACCATGTAAAACTGAAGGAAATAGAACATATCAGAATATTACAATCTTCCACCATTATGTTTGTAAACACAAAAAATAATAACTATTCTCCAAATACTTGAAATGTTCTTTGAAATATCATGGAGGTATTTAGCAATACTAGACATTGGTCAAGAGAAATGTAAACCTCAAAGAAATGAGGTATAGTGACATGGAATAAATCTTTTGAGCAGGTTGACAACAATGAAGAAGTTGAAGATAACACATGTAATTTGGATATATTCTTTTTGCAGCAACTAAATTTGATAAAGATTGATATCCCATCCCGTGTAATAAAAGAAATTGTGAATTGGATGAATGATGAGGAGGGAACACGAATTTTAATAAGATGTACTAAGTATGGAGTCGAAGAAAGAATAAGAAAAATAATTTGTATGCATCTAGGAAACACAAATTTTTCCACATAGATGAACACAATTTTTATTCGAGCATAGATGAACAATTTTTCACATCTAATGACAAATTTTCACATCTAAAGATCATTATTTGATGTAAACATTTTACTATGATAAACAAAATACATGAACTCCTTAATAGTTAATAAGTTGAGAAATGACACATGATTAGAGAAGAACTTGTTCCCTTCCATCATCTTTTATCACCTAAAAAAAATATGTATCTTGATATTCAAAATTTGAATCAAAGACTACATAAAGTATTGCTACCATTTCAATAACTATCCGTTTTGTTGCTCAACTTGGAGCACTCTTGAAATCTAAGAGATTTATCCAAACAAAAACAAGAGGCTTACTTACTCTTCTAAATATAATCACATTGAAACTTAGACAAAATGCCTTCATGGTGAAAGCACTTATCTAATTAGACATCACCAAAGAGTTATGGAGTTTCTTCCAAACAAAAAAAGGAAATAAAAAATATGAGAATATCAAAAATTTTCATCATTTTATTTGTAAACATGAAAAATGGAAAAAAGAACAGTTATCCTCCAAATACTTGAAAAATGCAATTATTTCACATTTCATCATAGAAAATAACTACTTCATCCTTCTCAAATGTTGGCTTTGAAAGATAGTAAGTTTTTGTCTTCTATTCCCTATAAACATACTCATACCATCACCTGCAAGCTAAATCATTCCACTTGAGAAGAACTTGTTCCCTTCCATTATCTTTTATTCACCCAAAAAATATGTATCTTGATATTCAAAATTTGAGTCAAGGATTACATAAAGTCTTGCCACCATTTCAATAACTATGGGTTTTGTTGCTCAGTTTCAAGCACTCTTGAAATCTAACAGATTTATCAAAACAAAAACAGGAGGCTTACTTACTCTTCTAAATATAATGAGGTTGAAACTTAAACAAAATGCCTTCCTGCTAACTGATGTAATTAGACATTAGGAAAGAATTATGCAGTCTCTTCCAAAAACATATGAGAATATTACATTCTTCCATCATTTTGTTTGTAAACACGAAAAAAGAACAACTATCCTACAGATACTTGAAAAATGCAATTATTTCACATTTCCTCATTGAAAATGACTCCTTCATCCTTCTCAAAAGCTAGCTTTGAAAGATAGTAAGCTTCCATGCTCTATTCCCTGTAAACATGAGTAAAAACAATATTATGTCATGAATATTTGAGCTTTTTTATCATTTCCAAACAATGTTCTAATAAAACTACAAGTAGAATTATTTTGTCATTTACTTAGTGAGTGAATACTTTAGAGTCTCCATAAATAGGAATTTCAAAAATTCCTTTATGAAGTGCAAAATATATTAAGTCCCAAAGTGCCATCATTTTTTTCCCTTATATTAGTTCGATCTCCATATCCCATCCACAAATTTAAAGATACTTTCTCCTATGATTTTGAGAGTCACACCACCTCCACAAATTATATCATCTTGTGATTAGGGATTAAAATGTCTTTTTTCGAATGTCATCCAAAAAGATTTGTGCAAATTTTTTTTTGGCAAGTTTAACATTTATTTATTATTATTATTTATAATTCCGTGAATGTGGTCTTAATTTTTGAGCTAACTGTAAGTAAGATTCTTAGCCTCTTAAAACAGAAAAAAAGAATAAAGTTTAGGAAATATTTATCCTTTTTTTTTTGCCTAACTCGAAGAACCCCCTCACTAGTAGGTTTGCCATCTGCTAAGTTAGCACCAACCACCAGGGACATCTAAACCAACAATTAAGCAGTCAAAATAGTGGGATCCGACGAGGTCTCCACAGCACTAACCCTTAACATGGTTGTCGTGTGGACCTCACCAACCCTTAACCATACCCAACCACCAACTTTTCTACATATCACATATTAGGAAATATTTATAATCCTTAATAATAAAATGGTACTATTTTTTCAAGTTAGAACAAAACATTTGAAAGTCCCCATTCCCATGAATATTAAGACACTACTTCCTTCTAGATAAGTTTTGTAAAACTACATTTCACCAACAAATGAGTAGCATTATTTTTAATAAATTCTTAAATCGTTATAATATATCATGTAAGACCATCAGTGCAAATACATCTGTAAAACCTAGAAAAACATGAGGATCAAAGAGATTACCTCTAAAACCCATCCCATGAAAGATATCACAGGTGGGGGCTGGGCCTCGTAATGAATGGACGATCTGGGTTCTTGAGGCCTCCTCCCGTGTTCAGAACATCATGAAAGTAATCTCTCATAATATCATCATTCGTATTGTTCAGAAGCTTTGTGTAACTCATCCCTGGAGGCAGGGTTGGTGAGATATCATGTGTAGGGATTGGATCTGATAGTTCATGGAGGGGCTGGCTGGTTGCTGGGTTCTTGAGGCCTCTGCCTGGCTTCAGAAGATCATGAAAGTAATTTCTCATAAGATCATCATCAGTTGTATTGTTCAGAAGCTCTGTGTAAGTCATCCCTGGAGGCAACATTGGTGAGATATCATGTGTAGGGATTGGATCTGATAGTTCATGAAGGGTATGGCTGGTTGTTGGGTTCTTGAGGCCTCTGCCTGGGTTCAGAAGATCATGAAAGTAATTTCTCGTAAGATCATCATCATTTGTATTGTTCAGAAGCTCTGTGTAAGTCATCCCTGGAGGCAGGGTTTGTGAGATATCATGTGTAGGGATTGGATCTGATAGTTCATCGAGGGGCTGGGTGGTTGCTGGGTTCTTGAGGCCTCTGCCTTGGTCCAGAGGATCATGAAAGTAAGCTCTCATAAAACTCATCCCCGGAGACGTGATTGCTGAGATATCTGGTTGGATGGGATGGCTGGTTGTTGGCGTCTCCAACATAAAGTTGTTAGTTATAGGTGATGGCGTCTGCAAGCTAAAGCGGGGTTGCAGTGCCAAGTAGACGTTATTTGCATTCAGAGCTGAAAAATCCGATGACGCATCCCAAACATTATTTGGTTGATCCAGTGCTGCTGCATTCTTCGTAACTGACGTCCTGTGGCTCTTCTTTTTCTCGCGCTTGTCATTGTCTTTATCATCCTTGCTTGCGCTTGCACTTGCACTTGTGTGCTTTTGCACGTACTCCTTGAAGTCTTTCACTTCTACCTTAATGACAGGATCAGCTGCAACAGGCTTTTTCAGTTTCTTCGATTCTTTGTTGATCCTGAGCTTGTCTCCACCCATGATTGTTACTGAAATTCTTTCACTAAAACAATGTCCTCGACTTGATTTGTGTAGGCGAATCGATATGCTACAATATGTTGGTACTCTATTTATAGAGATCTATGATAACCGAAATTTATTATAAATTGCAATCAAATCCTTTTCAGTACATATCCAATGCCAGACACAATTCCATTACCATTCCGAACCCTAAAAATGCGGCACATATTAGGAACCCTAATCAGTTAAGTTTGTTACGCTCCCGAATAATGAATTCATCGAGTTGCCCATATAAATATTTTTATATAAAATATAATACAATATTATATGGAGTGGGCAGGCTGGCTGGCCGTTGATATCAATCCGAGAAGCCAACAGGCCGTTGATGCCAATCCGTGTGCATTTAGATGGCGATCCTGTTTCTCTAGGACTAATATAATTTAATTATTAATCCTTTTTATGGTCTCTGAGTGGGCAATCTAATTCATATAATTATTAATCCTTTTTATGGTCCCTAAGTGGGCAATCTAGTTATTAATATAATTTAATTATTGCTCCTTTTATGGGTGGGCAATCTAGTTCATGGGGATGGTTACACAGGTCCACATTGCACTTTTTCTCAGGGGAATTACATGAAAAAAGTGGTTATTTAACTTTAAAAAGTGGTTATTTAACTTAAAAAGTGGCTATTTCACTTTAAAAAGTGGTTATTTAACTTTAAAAATATAGATGTAAATTTTAAAACTGGTTAGTGTAGGCCTAAATTTTAGTTTAAATCAATAGTGGATTAGTTTTATTTATTAAAAACTATTAAGTTATTAATTTAAAATTTTGATAAGAATTTTTATTTTTTCTATTTTGGTTAAATAATTTGGGAGGAGTTGATATCAATCAACTGCTAAGAGGCCGTTGATGCCAATCCGTGTGCATTTAGTTGGCTATAGTGTTTCTCTAAGACTAATATAATTTAATTATTAATTCTTTTTATGGTCTGTGAGTGGGCACTATAGTTAAGGGGATGGCTACATAGGTCCACATTGCACTTTTTTTCACGAATTAGATGAAAAAGTAATTATTTAACTTAAAAAATATAGATGTAAAATTTAAAACTGGTCAGTATGGGTGTAAATTTTAGTTTAAATGGATAGTGGATTAGTTTTATTTGTTAAAAAATATTAAGTTATTATGTATAAAAATTAATTTAAAATTTTGATAAGAATTTTCATTTTTTCTATTTTGGGTAAAATTTATAAGGTTTATTTTTTATTATTTAAAAAATATAAATTTCTTTAATTGAAAAAAAACATATATGATGATGATTATGGTTAAACCAAACTTTGGTCTATGGAGCCTAAACAAATGAATTATTTAGTTTCTTTTAAAATTGTATTTCTATGGTAATTGGTCATATGTAGAACAATTGGTGGCGGGGTATGGTTAAGATGCCCCCTAAATTGAAAGGTAGTCGGTTTTAATCCTACCAAAAAATCCAACCATGTTAAGGGTTGGTGCGTCCACCCCGGGTGTGATTTTGAGCTTAAGCGCCAAGTCTATAATTTTTAAGTCTTAAAAAGCTAGGAAGGTGGTATTGCAACAAAGATTATGAAAACGAGATTTAATGTGAGGAAGTAATTATCACATTTTGTTTTAAATCATTATATTTATTTTTCAAATACAAAGATATTTTATATTTTCTTCAAATTTATGGTTATTTTAAAAATTTTCAAATTATATTTAAAAAAAAAAAACGATAACTAAAGATACAATTATTAAATATTTTTGTTTTCACATTATATTTAAGATTTAAATATTATTTTTTGGGTATTATTTAATATCTAAAAATAATAACCACACAAAAATGTGTTCATTATGTTTAATGACTTTGCAATTAAAGTTAATGTCAATATTCATAAAACATAAAAACCATGACCAAATTATATTCATTCTCAACATGGTAAAATCATATTTTTTGTTAAAATCATATTTTTGTTTTTAAATTATATTTAGAATTTAAATATTTTTTTTTGGGTATTATTTAATACCTAAAAATAATAACTAGGCAAAAATGTGTTCCTTATGCGTAATGCCCTCTTTTCAATTAAAGTTATTGTCAATATTCATAAAACATAGAAAAACCATGACCAAATTATTATCATTCTCAACATGCTGAAATCATTTCTTTTTGGATTAAAATTATTTTAGTATTAAGGAAACAATTCTACCCTTTGGCATATACTCAAACATCAATGATTGAATGGTTACATCTAAGACAAATTTTTCCGAAACATCTTCAATACTATACTCAAGAATTTAAAAGGAAAACATTAGCATTGGCAATTTCATTACACATTAGTGAAACTCTTATTAAGTACATGGTGGTTTGCATTCTTATCTTTACCATACTATTTTGATTTTTAATCCTACCAATATTGATGAAGTGTTAATACAAACTACTCATCTTAAAGCTAGCAAAATGAAACATGGTATGAAGAATGTATATAAGAAACTACCTATGTTTGAAAAGCAATCGAAAGGAAAAGATCAGTATAAGAATATATAGCTACAATAAATAAATAGGTAGAGAAGCTTAAATGTCCTCATTGGAGTAAAAAAGATCACTGCAATGAGAAGCAAACTTCATAATGTCATCTAGCTCAAGTTCTTATATTCAATCTCCTAAGTTTAAAAATGCTCATAAGAAAATCAATGAGCTTTTCCATATAAGGTTCATAGAGATTCATACAAAGGTAGATACTTTGGTTGATAGTGGGTCCTAAGTTATTTTGATTTAAGAAACAATTGTTAACAAGTTGGGATTAAACACTAAACCTCATTTGAAGCCTTACCCTATGGGTTGGGTACAAAAGGACATTCAATTACAAGTCACTAACAATGTAAACTTAAATTTATAATTACTTCCAAGTTTTTTTTAAAAGTTGTAATAGATGTTGTCCCTCTTGACATATGCAGAATCATGTTGGATAACCCATATCTATATGACAGAAAGTCAGATTTTATCATGAAGAAAATAAGTATCATCTTTTCAAGGACAAGGTTGAATATATTGTTAGAGCTCACCCAATGAAGAACAACTTTTCTTTAGTAAGTGTAGGCCAAATGAAGAGACTTGGGAATGCTAGTAATTCTTTTGTTCTTATGATTATTAAACCGAAAGAGGAATATGTATCAGGTTATAATCTAGTTCATAAGCATGGATTATTTTAAGGCATTTCTAATTATTGTGGGGTGTTTCGAGAAACTAAGGGGTTTTCTCCAAAGAGGGAGTTCCTCTTCCTAAAATTGGCATATAGTTGTCATAAGTGATTGAGAATACACATATAAAAAAAAGTAGGTTTAGTAGTTGCTTGAGAACGGTGTCATAAGGCCAAGTGATTCTCCATGTTGATCTTTGATTGTTTTGGATCCTAAGAAAGATGGAACATAGAGGCTATGTGTAACAAACCCCAATATCATGAGCTAGTCATTTGGCAAAAAAAAAGGAAAATTCGAAATAATAAATTATTTACATGATGACCATCTATAAACAATATTCATAAAGGATTAATGGGATATGCTAAATAAATCTTCATTCACTTAAACATATAAACTGGTATACGTATAGAACAACATTTGTTAACTTCTATAAAAACAATTTGTACCTTCATGCCTTATCACATAACCAATTTTTTTTAATAAGATAAGAGAACCTTTGCTATAACATACTAAGAGTTTCTTGAGCTTCAGCAGCATAAGACTGTTCTCTTAGTGACCATAAAATAAAGATTTACTGTCAAATAAGGAGATTCTCTACATTTCGAGTTACATGCACATTCATTCTTGATATGACAACTATACTTATGACACTGTTTACCATAGACTTTATAGGTTAGGGGAAGTGGATAAGCGCTAGACTTCCTTCGACAATTTCATATACTACCCTCATGGTCAAAACAAGTTGATATTCGAATAATGAATTGAAACAAAAATTTCATAGTCATTTAGCGTTCTTAAAGAGACCAATCAGCAACAAGAATAGTTTAAAGAAAAGATACCAAATATAAGAAGTAAATACATCAAGCAATGAAAAACATGAGAGACGTCAATGTTCATGTGGTTCACCTAACTTTGGGTTATGTCCACCAAGAGAGAGAGCACCTTCTATTAAATCTCAAGTGAGAGTTACAAGCTATCATACAACTATTATATCATTTATTTTTCTACTTCCTCGAAGCCTTGAATCCTCTCTCATAGTTATACTCAGTACCAACTTGAAAATGAGTCTAGGGTCCAAGCTGATTAAACCTAGGTCTTTCGAGGCATTCAAAATGGGGCTCTGTATTCCATATCGCTTATATCAACTTGGCATCACGGTTCAAGTGGGAATTTAATGGTAAATCAACAATAGATACGAGCCATTTGTTGCACGTGGACAAATTCGTAGGTCATAATGAAACATATATTTACAAAACCTTTATGCTCCATATATCCTCATTCTATTTCTAATTTTGACAAAACATTTAATTTGTAGACATTGAATGGTTTGTAACAAATCTTATATCGCACCAATTACATTTATCTTACTTACTTTCTACAAAAAGGGCTGTAAAATTTACTTGTAGAGCCCGCAATCATCTTAACTATGTAAAGATTCCAAGCTCCCAAACCTAACAACGTTTGTAGAGAAGAGATTTACATGATTCAATAGATTAGTCAAGTAGGGACTTATGAACTTGATGATAGCCAAAAGCAAACCAAACTTCTATCGAGCAAGAAGCATCCATATAAATCGCAAGGACACGAAAATTATGAGTGGGTACGAACTTGTTGCATAAAACTTGAGAAGATTTCCCTTTCCACTAACGACTAACTTAGAAATGGTTTGAATATGATTTCAAGTTTTAATTTAGTTCAAACATCATTGGAATAACCTCCTATCTCATTTGATTCCCTTAACTCGGATGTTACCGTTCTTGCCACCCATGCAAAAAAAAGGATTGGACCACAAATTTAAAAATTAGACAAACTGACTCGCGCTGCAGCTCAGACTCCTCTCTGTTTCCATCTTGTTATCACTCCTTAAACCTTGGATCGCAAATGTAAGGGCGTTTCAACTCCATACATATACATGCATTCAGGGAGAAAGGGTTTTCAAGTTTCTTGAAAGTCAAAACACATGCTTCTATGTTACTAAGACCTACAGTTCACAGTAAGAAAACTCATGCTTGGTTCATAAATCTGAAGCACACGTAGAGAGTATTCTCACCTTCATGCACAACTCTCGATTGGCATACAAGATCACCAACGGCAAAATGCGTCCATCCAAATTCTATAAAACGTTAAAGATCACGCTAATCGTGGCATCCACTGCAAAAAGAGTTTTTTAAAAGAACAGAAACTTGGGCAGTGAAAGGCCATCGCAATCATCCCAACCGATAACCTAAAATCAATTTCAGAAAGATTGTAACACCTATCACAGTTGAAAGATAAATCTCCCAACAGACCGAGGCTACTTAATGACTTTCGGATATATATATAGATATACTTTGATACCACATGTGAGTTAAACATGATTTGATTCATAGTTCTTAAATATCAAGTTCACTGCTCATGAAGGCTCAGACCATGAGTGAAGCGATTTAGATCTAGCTAAAGCATACCAATGATATATATATATATATATATATATATATATATGTATGTATATGTATATATGTATGTATATGTATATATGTATGTATATGTATATATGTATGTATATGTATATATATATATATATATATACATATATGTATATATATATATATATATATGCGAGTAAGGAAGAATGCATCCTAATTTGCAAACCAAGATTTTTGAAACTTGTATTCCCATCAAAGGAATTGTGATCTTAGTCTTATAGAGGTATGGCACTGTGTAGCTCAGATCTTAAAGCTAAGGCAAAGGCTTATCATTTTACCAGAATATATATATATAATTCAACTATAAAGCAACCCATACCAGGGAGATCCAAGTGTAAGAAGATCGATTCATACCAGGTTTAGTGTCTCCATTTTGAAGACAACTCTAAGGCTAAAACGAAAGCATTTACAGTGTCCGATCTATACAGATTCGAGGAGATCTTATTCAAATAAGAGCAAGGATGCAATCCTGGCAAAGGAAATTCCATCGATTTTCCAAGTGCAGATGTTATTTCTCATCCAAGAAGAATAACTCAGATATCCTTTCTAAAATATGCAGAGATCTTCTCCCTTCAGCTTAGCATGCCACCCCCTCTAAACTGGAATTCGAGCCCATTAAATAATCATAGAAGAATGTCTCTTTCCTTGAGGTGTACCACGCTATCCATAATTTAAGGTAGAAATTATGTCGTCTACGTAGCCGAGGCAGGTCTCCCCCTGTCTTGCAATAATTCCCATAGCTAGTTAACCATCGTCACGTCATGCGTCCAACCCACAACCACTCAAATTACTAGTTAAGGTAATATGCGTATTGAACAATTTAATAAATCTTTGTTGGAGGGGAGTAACTAAATTAATTACTTTTGGTGGTCATAGAAAAGGAGAATATTCCTTTGCTAGGTAAGTGTTATAAATATCTATAGGATTATTCCTGAATAGGTAAAACACCCCTTTTAAAATATACAAAGGGTTTTTACTTGTACTCTAGCTTCATTTTCGAGTTGTTAGGATTATATGGAATCCTAATTAACCCCTTTTTACCCATTTAATGTAGNTATATATATATATATATATAATTTGTAGGGGATACGACCTATAGTCTTTTTAACCATTGATTCCTTGGTTTGTTTTCCCATTTTAATGTTCAACCCTTGACTCTTTCATGTCAGTGTTAAGATGACTTCTTCTTCCTCCATCTCGGCTCAGCCACAAATGGCTTAGTAACTAGGCTGGGGTATCTTAGGTGGGAAAATTTTAGTGAAGTAAGAATCCCTTATAGGGTGTGCCCTTATCTCTAACATGATCATAATCTAGTCGTTATGTAAGACTATGTTGTTGAGTTATGATGCCCAAACCATTTAATTTTTTGTTGTAGTGGGATTAGTTACCCGTCGTTGTGTTGCATCCAAGTATTAGGTCTCCTAAGCTCATCCTTTAGGTAGGCTAACTCATACTGAGTTCCACGTCTTGTCTCTAGTGGGGTCTTGGCCTTGAGATCCTCACCAGAACAATTACAATAATTTTTTTTTTACAATTACAAAGTATTCACAGCACTACAAGCGGGATATTACATCCTCCCTCCCTTGAAATTAACACCATCCTCGGTGTTCCAATTTCCATCCAATTTGTCGCTTCTCATGAGTCATATTTCTTTCTTCTTCTACCTCGTTCTGATCTTTGTCGATATTTCATTTTCCTTCTTAAGTTGCTATTGTTCAAGACCTGCAGTTTCCTACACCAGGTTTGGGTCTAGCCTAATTTTTATTCAATAATTCAGATCGAAAATTATAATTCAACTTAAGCAAAAGCCATAGATCCTTTTGCATTGTAACAATCTGCAATTTTCTAGTTTTCATTGGTGTCATAATACCCAATCATTTTCATAAAGTAATTTATTCATCAATAAAACATAATTACTACCCTTTGGGTGCTGATTTTATCTCCAACCTTTGGATAGTTATGTCATACTCTACGCGAGGAAATCCTTTCTTCACATTACACATTAAGCATGTAACAACCTAATTACTTGGAAATTCGTTAACATGTTTTATGTTTTTTATGTTTTCCAAATGCCCTCGAGTTCCTTTTCCATTCTTGTGTGGACTTACAACAATTTCTGAGGTTACTCTCCCTTTTAACCACTAGTTAAAAGTTTTCTCCTCAGTGACATCAAACAACGTCCTCTCTTCAAGATGTCAAGTTTTTCCTAGGTCTTATTCTTGCCACACCATATGCCTAACACCAATGTGTTCACACAGCAATTACTTTCCTAACACCATTGTGCTCCTGAAACATATATGCCCAACACCAATGCGCTCATGCGATAATCACTTGCCTAACAACATTGTGCTCCCATAGCATTCAATTTTTCCTTGTTTATATTTAGTATAAGTTTCAACTTTGACTATTCATTGCGCACACTCCTTGGTGCTTAACAAGACTTTACTATCATTGTCACGATTCATCAATCGGCTACACGCTTAGTCAAAGCATCTATCGATAACCCAAATTAATCATCATAATTTTATAAGTTGCAGCAATTTTAATCATCATTCATGAGTTATATAACCCTATAAATTCTCTAGAAAAATTACTCACTCATTTCCCAGCAATTGAGAGCGACTTATATACGCAAGCAGATTTATATACTGTAGTGAACATTGATTGTAATAGTGGTCATAATCTTGGTGAAGCCTGCAATGTCAGTATCTAAACAACATCATCCACAGTTAATTGTTGGTTTATAAAACCTCAAAATTCGATAGCTTATAATAAATAAAACATCACCCATTCTTAACCTCATTATTTGAGGCAATGAATATTCTTACTAATAGTCAATTTCAACTGATAGTGTTCTTAGCATATCCTGCAATGTTAGCATATAACATTACACAACATTCATCAATTTATTATTTTCAATATCAATATCCTTAGACACCCTTAATCATCTACATTTGGATAATTACTAGTGAAAGGATATTCCAACTTTACACCACATTCATGATTGGCAATGCTAGGGACATGGAAATATCAATAATATTAGTAATTTAAGCAATTATGTTTACCATAATTTCATATCTCAACTACTTATGTTATATCTTATGACTTTTCTAGTTCATCAAAATGAGAGCCCTTATATATGTGCACTGTTTCTATACAACTAGTAACATTAAGCACAACACATCATGCTATTTACCTTAGCCGTATTTTAGTCCAAGTTCATAAGTAGTCTAGTTTTCCTTTTCCTTTTCTGAAGAAGCACTGTAAGGAATGTTGTCGTTCTTGTGAAAAATGTATAAGAGGATCAATAATACCAATGAAGATGTATAAATGGCCCAATAGTCTTTATGTGCATAACCCGATTTCTTGCACACTAATAATTATATGTAAAGGATACATTATAACAGTGGTATTGTTGTAACTAACTTGATTTCTCTTCCCAACAACTCTAAAATTCAAGTCCTACCTTTACTTAGCATCCATTTAGTATGCTAATGGTATTCATCATTCACAAGTTAATCAACAACTTCTTATAAAGAAGTAATCATTCACTTTTATTGTTACACAAAGGTTTTAGAACCCAAATAGCATTCATTTTTCTTATCATTCACTTGTTATGCATAACAACTAACCATTTCCTAGGTTTATTAGTTCACGATAGTCATACTAGATTACTGATAACAAAACATAATTCTTCCTTATGACATATTGTAATATACCCCTGATACCTTAAAGCTATAAAGCATTCAAGAAGTCTGCAAAACAAAATTTTAGTAATCCTTTCACCAATTAAAACATTTATACTGCATTCATAACCATCATGTAACAAGGAAATAAACCAGCACAACAAAATAACACAAAGGAGACAACCATTTTCACGTGGTTCACCTCGTCCACGAGGCTACATCCACCAACTTATTTGTTCTTTTTATTTCTTTATCAATATGCAGTGCTTACAAAAATCCTGGCTCATTCATGGCCGGTTTTATCTTACCTCAAGGCTCTCCGCAGAGAGACACTTTATAATTCAATAGTCCTCCTTTAGGACCCTCATAATCAGCAGATAGAAGAAAATCATTAACATCCCCTTTTGGGCACATGGTGACTCCCAAGGTACTCATTATTCATGTAGTAAGCTCATGTATAGAAATCCTAACAATCTGTGATATGATCATCACTTAACAACAGAATCATGGGAATCCCCTCCCCATATTTATTATGTCATTTGTGGTCATCTTTATTACCCTTCAAGCATCAAATCATTTTTACTAAGTGACCATGGTAAAATGTAGAAATTAATATTATATCCTGCAATTACTGTCTTATTTCCATGTTCTAAGCAAGCTATTTCCATATCTATGTATCTTCTTAGAGTTTTTAATTGTAATTACTATGCAGTATAAATATCCTTTGAACAAGCATTCTGCACCAGAAGTGGTCCTATCTTCGGTTCTATACATCGTCCAGCATAGACCGACGATGAGCACTGAGATAAACACAAGCTTATCAAAATAAAAAAAAAGCAGTGATCTCTATTTTGGGTCCTCACACTGGTAGTCTATCTAGCGCTGATATAAAATAAGTTTAAAGGAAAAATAACAGTAACCTCTACCTAGATCCACGCGCTGGGAGTCAATCTAGCGCTACGATAATTTACAGTTTATCAAATTAAAATAGGGAAAAACTCTCTGGTTTCACACACAGAAGTTAAGACGTCAAATCTTATAAGGATCTAACTCAAAAGGGAATACACCCCGATTCCAACATTCCAACAACCTATAAACAAAACGCAGAGGGTAGATATTTCAATCAGGTTTAAGGAGAAGCCCAGTATTCGGCAGACTTCCACATCAGCGCGCAAAAGGTAGACAGTTTGTATATAAGATAAGAGGTTAAAGATAACACACATCATTGGGAAGACTATCACATCAACGTGCAGAGAGTAGACGTTCTGGTGTACAAGAGATGAGGTTGAATATTTTCGAGCTATCACACCCCTGTGGGAATCATACCATAGCGCAGTCATCCTCAACATAAAACCTAGATTTGTAGAGGTAGAGATACAATGCAGTAAAAGGAATGGGGCACACGATTTCCATCTTAAAATTCAATTAAGGCACATGTGGAGAGGTTTATATATACTGGATCTGCAGGTGAGGCACAGCCATCCCTAACAGAAATTGGTTATGAGGGTGGGGATTACACAGCTCGGCTAAGTTATAATACGATATATATATATATATCCATTCTAAGATGTAAATTAGGTATGTATCCTAATCACAAAAAAAATGGAAAACCGTAATACTGGTGAACACATCCACAGTTTTGATCTTGTATAGCCGAAATACATAAATGGGAAGTGTAGGGCATGTACCTTCCTTCTCTATAGCGCGAATGCCTGGAGTGCATACCTGGATGGATGAGCGATGATCAAGAATTAAACAGCATATAAAATCCCTCAATCTTGTTGAAATGGAACCATCCTCTTCAGTCATTCTCTGCTATTGCCTCCTCTATAAAGTAGAGGTATCTCTCCCCAAACTCCCCAGCTTCTTCCCCCTTAGGAAAGCGCAGAAGTTCCCCTTACAAAGGCGGTGATTGTTCTCCTAACAACTTGATAGACGTTGGTAATTTAATTACGTTTCCTCTTTCTCAGCTACTAAGAGCCAAGTGGCACAACTATCCTCAAAATGTCTTCAGTATTTAAGACTTATGGGAATCATTTTCTCGTTATGGGAATAATTCCCACGATTTCCTCCAGGGTAATCGCACCCTTAATATTTTACCCATTTTTGTATAAAATAAAATCCCCCAACTACCTGCTTATCATTAGATATGGTAGTGTTATATCAATTATAAATATATATATTGCTGCATACATATTTATAATTCTAGTCTCTAAGATATAACCCACATAGCTATATGTTTAATAGTTATATCTTTGTATGATTTTGCATGGTAATTTTTCCCCATATTTTCATCATATAATTTATTTATAGCTTTCAATTAAAATACCTTATCTTTTATGAAGGCTTAGTTTTTCAGTTTCCTTCTTACGGAGGACTTATATCTATCATAGATAGATGTTCAATTTATTAATACTTGTCCCTTTTTTTCTTAATTTTCCTTTGTCCTTATGATATCATTTATATCATAATGTCTTTTGTGAAACCCTTGTTTCCGATCCCTTAACCCTAGTTCTTGTCGCACCTGTGTTCGTCGGCCTTTAGTGTTATTAGACTTTCACCTAACTTTCATGTTTTTCTCTGGGTGGGGCCTTGGCACTTGAGCTCCTCACCCAGAAGCCTCATACAATAATATTTAAAATCCCAGAACTCATAGGGGTAAATAGGAGGGACATTACATCCTTTCCCCCTAAAATTAACACCGTCCTCGGTGTTCTCATTCTTCAATAACTTTTCCTTCCCTTTTGGGTTGTCCTTGTTTGCTTGTATTTCCTGTCATGATCCTGCATTTAAAATCAGACATATGCATGCATACTAGCATCAAATGCAAATCTCAGAAATCCAACATTATACAATTTTCATAACATATCAGTTCTATTGCCAATAACATATAGGTACCAGTTTACCTGTACTGCACATACCTTTTCCTGGCATTGTTCTTTTCTTTGGATGTCCTCCATCCCAGCACCCAAGTGCTAACAGTACTTCAAGTACCAATTCAAGCCACCCAACACAAGGACGATACCAACCCTTCGTGTATCTCCTCTGTGCTATTCAGAATGCTTTGTCATTATTCTTTTCTCTGGATGATCCTTCATCCCAACACACCAAGTGCCAATTCAAACCACCCAACACAAGGACGATACCATGTACCCCTCTTAGCGGTATCTCCTTTTGTGCTCTTCAGGGTGCTTCACCAAGCTGAAGCACTCCGTTCTCGCACACCTCCACAACGCCTAGAGGTTATTCTCTTCACAGAGTCCCCCAACTCATGTGACAGTCCTCTAATGTGTGCGGAATGAGTCTTAACCAAATGTCTTACATCTGGGTGTCCCCAGAATGCATAATGGTCCATCGCTGGCCTGGGGGAAAACAAGGTAGATTTTAACCACTACCTCCATCACCACTCCCTCTTCTAGTGATAACTTTATACACATGAGATTTAACTCATCATAGTCCTGGAGCTTTAGCCTTTTCTCATGGCCATAATTTTCCATGCCTACAATGACTCCATATGTAGTCAGTTTATCATTTTATTTATTCAAAGAGCATCAAACTTTTAGCATAAGTTATGCCTTACTTCATCTTTCATTCATCGGATAAGAGCCTTTTGACACCAGAATCGATAAGAAGGCATTTACAAGAATCCACAAACCAACAATTAAAATGAGAGCATCATATCTCAACATATTTACTTCAGCAACAGACTAAAACTTAAAATGAGAGCATCATATCTCAACATATTTGCTTCAGCCACAAGCATCATATCTCAGCATATTTATATTTGCCATAGGCATCATATCTCTGCATATTTATTTTCATTCAGCCACATGCATCATATTTCAACATATTTATTTCAGCCATAAGCATCATATCTCAGCATACCTATTTCATCCAGAAGAATCATATCTCATCATATCTATTTTGGCCATAAGCATCAAATATCAATATATTTATTTCAATAAACTTTTGAATAAAGGGAATCGTAGCCCTCAATCCATAATGCATATTGAGAATAAAAAGGAAATCACGGCCCTTAGTATTCAATTCATAATACAAATGCAGATTCAATAAAAGAAATCATAGCTCTCCACTCATAAGATAAAATGCATATTTCCATAAGATTTTGAAAAAGGGAATCGCAGCCCTCAATCCATAATGCATATTGAGAATAAAAATGGAATCACATCCCTTAGTCTTCAATTTATCAAAAAGAATGTAGATTTAATAAAACAAATCACAAACACAACCATATCCGAATTGTATCAATGCAACATAGTTATTATTTTAGATCTTGGGAATATTCTCAAACTCAGCCATAACTGAATCATATCAATGCAAAACACAATTATTATTCTAGATGTTCGTAACAGTCACAAACTCAGCCATATCCGAATCGTATCATTGCAAAACACAATTATTATTCTAGATCTTAGGAACCGTCGAAAACCCAACCATATATGATTGTAGTGATGGAAATCCAGATCCTAGTATTGCATCATGGCATTCTACATATCTAATCTCACATATATTCCTTTTACAAGTTTAATAAATTCAAATTTAAGTTTATACGGGGGCATTCTACGGATCTAAGCGTTGCACCCCTACATTCGACGGATCTAAACTTGAATATATGTAGTATACACGATTTAAGAATTTAAGATTCAAGATTTATATCCAAGGATTCTACATATTTAACCCTAGCTTCAACGCATAGTATTTCCATGCAAGCACAAAGAGGTAATTTGCAAAGTTTGAACACTCAAATAATAGACCTTGCACTACTGGCAAGATTTAAATCTTGAGTTAACACAAATACAGGAAGCAAGCAAAAGTGGAATCACATATCAGAAAATGAATTGGACAATGACTGGTAGAGTTACCTCCACTCAAAATTTAGATAGTGTACGAGACAGATCTATTTCATTCCTTTACATATCCATTGGGGATGACATACGTCATTGCACTGATGCATAGTCTTCCCTTCGCATATGCTTCCATCGAGGGTTATCTCCCCTAAAACCCAGATATGGAATCCTCTTTTCCTCCCCAAAATAAAGACGACCACAATCCATCCCAAGTCTGACTATATACCAGATCAACTTCTTGTTGATATGTTATGCTGGCCATTACAATAAAATACCAAACCTTAAAAACATCAACAAATTCAACTCATAGTTGTGCAATTAAGCTATTTCTGCAAACCATGAATTGATTCAAACACTTCTTCAGATAGTCACTAAATTTACTGAAGACTCCATAAAGATGATTAAATCTTACAACTTGGGACATATTGTTCATCATCGAGCAAATAATGTTGGTCCCAATTGTTATCGGTATCACATGCCCCTTTTTGGTGAAAACATTACATAGAAAGCATACCAAAATGTGTAATACAAACACAGCAAGGGTTAAAACTTAAGAATGAGCTATTAGGAACAGATCAATTGCTGAGAAGAAACTATTTCCTTAAAAAGGTAGCACTCATAGAACTTATACCACATGATCCTTATTTAAAGTTCTATGCTTTATTTCTCCATAAATAAAGGTCTTACGGCTCTATGCGTTTGTACTGAAATGGTTTGCTTCCCACATAGAACCCTCCTTACTCATTTAAAAAAAAAACAAAAGAGGTAACAGCTCTGCTAAGTTTCTCCTTCACCCAACGTAGATGTTTATAATAAATAATCACATAAACAATGATTTCTCATTTAATCGATCACAGATGCATATCATAGAATCAAGAAGGGACATACTTGAAACTGGGAAATGGATTTCCAGTGCCATCGCTGGCTCAAATAGCGTGGCTAGGGCAAAAAAATCACAAATAAAATCCATATCGATTTTAGATATTAAATCGCATCATAGGAATATAAACTCCAAACACAGGCATACATGTGTTGATACAAATATGAAATTGCAGACATAACACCCACACACACCGGATGTAAAATGGAAAATAGAGTCCTTATCGATCTCAGACATGAAATATCAGCATATGCATATAAAATACATATTGTTCAAAATCACAGGAATTATATATATTGATCCGGATATGCACAACGTCAAAACAAAGAGTTTCACAGAATATGATAATAGATTTACATTCAGATACTAACCCTACAACAGGCTCTTTATACACTTGAGAGAATAAAAACACCTACCTCATGATTGCCAACCCCCAGTTGCAATGAAGACAAGAGAATGCAGAGTCTATCGCCATAATTCCTAATGAAATGAAAGATGAATTGACAGAACTAGAACCTCCTATAACTTTCCTTCTGCTCCAATTGCACATTATGAATCTTAACTGCATTCTATACAAGTCAATTTCAAAGCTCCAATATTTAAAAGAAATCAATCTGTGGTTCCATTGCGAAGAGAGGAATTTTCCAATATAATTAGAACTGTTAAGTTATTAGAATAGCTTAATTGGTATTGTCGCAAGCGTTTTTTTTTTAAAAGATTTCCAACAATATTAAGAGAGTTTCATCATTGAGACATAGTATGAAGGTTGGCAATATTATTCTTTCCAAATTTATTTCTGTATTCTCAAACATCTACTCCCTTTCACAAAAGTAAAAAAAAATGCCGCATATACAAAGGTGGTAAATGCTGCATATATAATGGTGGTCTTACAGACTCCACTCGAACCATGTAACAAAATGAATTGCATTCCTTTCACTTTCTATTCCAGAAAGTGGATTAATATCTTACAATGGGTCTACAATCCTCACATATCATTCATTGCTCTCATGCACACTTTGTTGGAATTGTAAATATGGATACTGCATGGTCATTATCTCATGTTTTACCACTATTATTGATGTTTTGTATTTGAAGATGGGCCTGTGCTTATAAAAATTTTAAAAAATGTATGCATTAATCTTTCAATTTTGGCACCCTATTCCACATATTTAGAGGATGAGTCACAACTATAAATGTTTTCTGGCACATATTTAAACTTTAAGAATGTAAAGGACGAAGTAGTGACTACTCACCTCGAAAATTTGGAGCTGGTGGGTCATACCATACTCCCAAAAGTGCAAGGCATCGTTGCCTACTATCGGCTGTCAAATATTAGACATCAATGAAGACACACAGAGGTAGTGCAGTTTGCATGTAAAGATCTTATTGGACTATTCTGCAGTTATGGGGAACTAGAAGCAGTGGGGCAGGTAACTTAGCTGCGGCCATACTGCAAAGTATGCACAAATACCACACACACACACACACACACACACACACACACACACACACAGACACACACACACACACACACACACACACACACACACACATATATATATATATACATGAATGTAATCTAGTTGTTTCTCAAACTTCCTAACTCAAAGATACAGCTCACATTCAAATCAAGCAATAGCAGAATCTCCAGCTTAGATACACACAAATCAGCATCTAATTGTCTTTGTTCATAATAAGCCAAACTACTACACTTCTCATAGGAAAAGGTACTAATATACCGCAATTTCTTCCAAATGTAACCCTGCAAAACTATCATGTTAGCCCATTGTTAAGGGTCCAGTGTTGTAGCTGGCTCTGATACCATATGTAATATACCCCTGATACCTTAAAGCTATAAAGCATTCAAGAAGTCTGCAAAACAAAATTTTAGTAATCCTTTCACCAGATAAAACATTTATACTGCATTCATAACCATCATGTAACAAGGAAATAAACCAGCACAACAAAATAACACAAAGGAGACAACCATCTTCACGTGGTTCACCTCGTCCACGAGGTTACATCCACCAACTTATTTGTTCTTTTTATTTATTTATCAATATCGAGTGCTTACAAAAATCCCAGCTCATTCATGGCCGGTTTTATCTTACCTCAAGGCTCTCCGCAGAGAGACACTTTATAATTCAACAGTCCTCCTTTAGGACCCTCATAATCAGCTGATAGAAGAAAATCATAAACAGCCCCTTTTGGGCACATGGTGACTCCCAAGGTACTCATTATTCATGTAGTAAGCTCATGTGCAGAGATCCTAACAATCTGTGACATGATCATCACTTAACAACAGAATCATGGGAATCCCCTCCCCATATTTATTATGTCATTTGTGGTCATCTTTATTACCCTTCAAGCATCAAATCATTTTTACTAAGTGACCATGGTAAAATGTAGAAATTAATATTATATCCTGCAATTACTGTCTTATTTCCATGTTCTAAGCAAGCTATTTCCATATCTATGTATCTTCTTAGAGTTTTTAATTGTAATTACTATGCAGTATAAATATCCTTTGAACAAGCATTCTGCACCAGAAGTGGTGCTATCTTCGGTTCTATACACCGTCCAGCATAGACCGACGATGAGCACTGAGATAAACACAAGCTTATCAAAATAAAAATAAAGCAGCGATCTCTATTTTGGGTCCTCACACTAGCAGTCTATCTAGCGCTGATATAAAATAAGTTTAAAGGAAAAATGACAGTAACCTCTACCTGGATCCATGCACTGGCAGTCAATCTAGGGCTACGATAATTTACAGTTTATCAAATTAAAACAATGAAAAACTCTCTAGTTTTACACGCAGAAGTTAAGACGTCAAATCTTATAAGGCTCTGACTCAAAAGGGAATACACCCTGATTCCCACATTCCAACAACCTATAAACAAAACGCAGAGGGTAGATATTTCAATCACGTTTAAGGATAAGCCCAGTATTTGGCAGACTTCCACATCAGTGCGCAGAAGGTAGATAGTTTGTATATAAGAGATGAGGTTAAAGATAACGCACATCATTGGGAAGACTATCCCATCAACTCGCAGAGAGTAGACGTTCTAGTGTACAAGAGATGAGGTTGAATACTTTCGAGCTATCACGCCCCTGTGGGAATCATACCATAGCGCAATCATGCTCAACATAAAACTTAGATTTGTAGAGGTAGAGATACAATGCAGTAAAAGGAATGGGGCACACGATTTCCTGGATCTGCAGGTGAGGCGCAGCCATCCCCAACACAAATTTGTTAGGGGGGGGGGTGTTGACACAGCTCGGCTAAGTTATAATACAAGATATATATATATATATATATATATATATATCCATTCTAAGATGTAAATTAGGTATGTATCCTAATCACAAAAAAAATGCAAAACCATAATACTGGTGAACACATCCACAATTCTGATCTTGTATAGCCGGAATACATAAATGGGAAGCATAGGGCATGTACCGTCCTTCTCTATAGCACGAATTCCTGGAGTGCATACCTTGATGGATGAGCGATGATCAAGAAGTAAACAACATATAAAATCCCTCAATCTTGTTGAAATGGAACCATCCTCTTCAACCATCCTCTGCTATTGCTTCCTCTATAAAGTAGAGGTATCTCTCCCCAAACGCCCCAGCTTCTTCCCCCTTAGGAAAGCATAGAAGTTCCCCTTATAAAGGCGGTGATTGTTCCCCTAACAACTTGATAGACGTTGGTAATTTAATTACGTTTCCTCTTTCTCAGCTACTAAGAGCCAAGTGGCACAACTATCCTCAAAATGTCTTCAGTATTTAAGACTTACGGGAATCATTTTCTAGTTATGGGAATAATTCTCACGATTTCCTCCAGGGAAATCGCACCCTTAATATTTTACCCATTTTTGTATAAAATAAAATCCCCCAACTACCCGCTTATCATTAGATATGGTAGTGTTATATCAATTATAAATATATATATGGCTGCATACATATTTATAATTCTAGTCTCTAAGATATAACCCACATAGCTATATGTTTAATAGTTATATCTTTGAATGATTTTGCATGGTAATTTTTACCCGTATTTTCATCATATAATTTATTTATAGCTTTCAATTAAAATACCTTATCTTTTATGAAGGCTTAGTTTGTCATTTTTCTTCTTACGGAGGACTTATATCTATCATAGATAGATGTTCAATTTATTAATACTTGTCCCTTTTTTTCTTAATTTTCCTTTGTCCTTATGATATCATTTATATCATAATGTCTTTTGTCAAACCCTTGTTTCCGATCCCTTAACCCTAGTTCTTGCCGCACCTGTGTTCGTCGGCCTTTAGTGTTATTAGACTTTCACCTAACTTTCATGTTTTTCTCTGGGTGGGGCCTTGCCACTTGAGCTCCTCACCCAGAATCCTCATACAATAATATTTAAAAACCCAAAATTCATAGGGGTAAATAGGAGGGACATTACATCCTTTCCCCCTAAAATTAACACCGTCCTCGGCGTTCTCATTCTTCAATAAGTTTTCCTTTCCTTTTGGGTTGTCCTTGTTTGCTTGTATTTCCTATCATGATCCTACATTTAAAATCAGACATATGCATGCATACTAGCATCGAATGCAAATCTCAGAAATCCAACATTATACAATTTTCATAACATATCAGTTCTATTGCCAATAACATATAGGTACCAGTTTACCTGTACTGCACATACCTTTTCCTGGCATTGTTTTTTTCTTTGGATGTCCTCCATCCCAGTACCCAAGTGCTAACAGTACTTCGAGTACCAATTCAAGCCACCCAACACAAGGACGATACCAACCCTTCGTGTATCTCCTCTGTGCTATTCAGGGTGCTTTGTCATTATTCTTTTCTCTGGATGCTCCTTCATCCCAGCACACCAAGTGCCAATTCAAGCCACCCAACACAAGGAGGATACCATGTACCCCTCTTAGCGGTATCTCCTTTTTGTGCTCTTCAGGGCGCTTCACCAAGCTAAGGCACTCCATTCTCGCACACCTCCACAGCGCATAGAGGTTATTCTCTTCACAGAGTCCCCCAACTCATGTGACAGTCCTCTAATGTGTACAGAATGATTCTTAACCAAATGTCTTACATCTGGGCATCCCCAGAATGCATAATGGTCCCTCGCTGGTCCGGGGGAAAACAAGGTAGATTTTAACCACTACCTCCATCACCACTCCCTCTTCTGGTGATAACTTTATACACATGAGATTTAACTCATCATAGTCCTGGAGCTTTAGCCTTTTCTCATGGCCATAATTTTCCATGCCTGCAATCACTCCTGTTGACGTGCGTTTTGTCTCCAATGCACGCAACGGGGAAGACAACCCAGACCGAGATCCTTAGAGCAGGTTCCAAGCTGTTTGGGATGGTTGTTTCCGACAAGTTTAAAGGCTCTGTTAGCCTAAAAGTTAAAAACTAAAGCTACTAACCCGGGTAATTAGGTCTATAGTTATCTCTATACAATTTAATGGACGTTATTAATTATAATATTGATCAGCTAACTTGAATTAGTTTATATTACAAAACTTAAAAACTAAACAATTATTAACAGAGTTAATAAGTTAGAAAATATACATTATATACACCTATACATAATTACCAGATAAGAAAATAGTCTGAATATAACTTGTGCACAAAGATTTCATTCAATAGATTTTTTAAAAATAATATAATAAGCAAAAACTAAAATCTATTCTAATTCTATTCTTGATCAGGAGCTACAGAATATTAACCTGTAATCAAATTCTACTAGTAAAACTACTGTATGAATACCATTGATAATATTAAAAGGAATTTAAACATTAAAAAAACCATACAGTAATCATTACATGTCATATAAGCAAGGATATCAATCATCAACTGCACAACATGATATATCAGCAAAATCGAAACATTTAAAAGTCGATAATCATAAAAGACATATATTTGCAGAATTCTGTAAAGAATATTATAACAAACATTGATAATATAGAAAAGGGATGACAAGACAAATGGATATCATAAACTATATGCCAAGTATACAAACTATAAACATATATATAAAATATCACCAATTCAACATATCGTAGCTGTAGACAGGAAAATGTCTAAAGTCACAGGTAAATTAAACCACAGTCTTGTCCTCTCGTTCCTCCAACTATCGACCCCCACTTTCTTATGCTATCTGCCCCATAAATACATTTAATCTCCCCCAAAATAAAACATTCTAAGAGCTGGAGATAATCCAAAATCGAAATCCTTAACTGATTTCCCATAAAAATGACAAGTGGAAACATGTCATTTTTCAGCATACGTGAAAATATTCAATCCATGACAGTGAATCGAAAACAAAGATAAGGTAACGACACCTGGGAAACAGTTTCTGCAAAATCATTTTACTTCCATATATACAGGGATTGTCCATGCAACTGAAATCATCAAAATCCGGGAAAGAGGATATTCATCACATTACCTGTGATATAACACAAAACATAATTAAAATGCAATCAAATAGAAAAACAAATAAACTGACTAATAAACAAATTAACACCACTCAAATACCTGTAAATAAAAACTTGATTTTCAAAAACTTCAAACTTGACATAAAAAATAAACGCACCGCTAAAACATTATAAATTTACAGGGGCGTTAAAGACCTGGATGTTCACACCACTGGATGGGCTTTGAGACTGTCCCTTAAACTGCATGAGTGCAACTTGAGCATTAAGCTCTCGAACTTTCTCTTCATTTTTATCACTCTCATTTTGTAATTTAAGAACTCTTCTGATTAATCTATTTTTGTGATTACTCAAGTCCACTTTCCCTTTTAACTACCACTTCATTTACCCTCTCTTCCATTCTGCGAATCTTGTCTAAGAGACAATTAACAAACAGAGGGTGCATCATCTCATCAAATTGAAAACTAGGTGTACTAGTTTTTGCAACCTTCTCTTTAGCTGGAGGACCAATAACAGGATCCACCGGAACCTCTTTCTCAAACACAGGAACATCCTTATCAATCTCAAGAGGACTCTCATTGACCAGGTTCGAAATAGACTCATGCTGAACATTAATATCATTGACAGGCAGCGCAAGGTCTACTTCTTCATCATCTATGACAACAGTCTCAACCCGAACACCGTCAGTCACGGGGGTTTTAACAGTATTACCTTTTGCCATGCTACGAGTAAATCTCCCCACCACTTTAGCTTTCGACTTATCCCTTCCACGATTACAGGTTTTATCCTTATTGTTTTTGGGAGTGACTAGTGACACAGTGGACGACCTCCTCACACATTTGGACATCAAAGGAGTGCTAGGGCTTCTCGCTGAAGCAGACACAGGACTATTACAAGGACTGGGTCTTATGCGACCAGTGGGTTTGGACAAGGGTTCTTGTATAGACAGAGCCGGGACATGACTCGGCTCTTGGTGTTTAACACATTCCTCAAGGTTGTCAAACATACAGTGGCAAAAAGATGAAAACTCATTAGACTCACTGAATTCATCCCAAGACCGACCTGACTTCGACAATTCCCGTTCAATCAACATTTGGACCAAACCATGGTGGAACAAGCTATGGCTGACATGCTTAGGACCCTTATTAATTGCAGTAGACATTTTGAACACACTTTGCAACAGATAGTAAGGAAGATTCAAAGGAAAACCAATGAAAACACACATTAACCTGAGGTGGTAGACGTATGCTGAAGACAAATGACCTTCGCGAGTGAGGTACCTATGAATTAAATCAAGTATGGGATGCCATTCCTTTTTAAAATACTTGCGAGCTACCCCAGTTCGAAATGATACCTCTTGACAAGGGTTTTTTAGTAGCTGTCGCCATTCTGTTATAACCATCTGTTTGTATTTAAACCACCTCTCGCCTGCTAATGACAGACCTATGGAAAGTGCTACTGATATCTCATCAACTCAAAAACGAAGATCCCCTACTTCAGCCTGAAAATCGACGAAAGATACAGCAAAAACCCTCGCAACTTCGGGGTTTGAATCTGAAAACTTCCTGATGAATGGCATCCATCCAACAGCCTCAACTTTGCTTGATAGTTCAGGGTTCGAATCGAAAAGCTTCATCTCATAGGGTTCGACCCTCACCACAGGAGCCATAATAAACTGTGAAAATGCACGTAACCTTACCCAGAATAGGTACCACAGCTCGGCACAAGACAAAAAACTAGAGAATGAGCACTCCGGGTAATGATTGAGAAAGAACAAGAAACGAAACTCAACCCTATGATAAGCAAAATAATCCATAAACAAATGCAGACTATATCCCTGCGAACTCGGCATGGACAAAGACATTATCGCTCAGAGGCAATTGAGTGAATGGGAAATGACGGTTGAAGACTCCAGATAACTCATGTTATCACTATTTATTCGGAGTTAATGAAATGAAACCATTCATTGTACCTGAAACAGATGTTCAATTAACAGACAGCCACGATGGAGAGCCAGTATAGTGGATTAAATGTGATAGACAGGGTTTCAGTACTGATGTAATGATACCATATCACCTTCGCGGTAAATGGATCGAATTCGGAGGCGGTGACATGAGTCAATACAATCATAAGGATTAACATTTGAACGATGCTGCATAAACCTTATAGTATAATAATGTTAACCCTCGAAGGTGGCAAACATGTAATAGTAATACAAACCATTACGTCAAAAACCCGACTTTGCAATATAGACCACATTATCAACATCGAAGAGTTATGGTAATATCGACCATGGTTTGTAATCGAAAATGAAAGCTTAGGATATGGCATGTAACACATTCGGCCCTCAATACTCTAAGCTTCATCATCCTTATAACAAAATGACCATGCATAACCATTAATCAACCTACAAATGAAATCCATGATAATGTGACAAACCATACCAAGATCAGCTATTCCAATATCGCAACCCTATAAAGAATTAGAGTGGCAAAATCAAATAATAAAATCAATTTATAATGTTGTGGATAAGATCTAAGACTAGGATGACAATAATAGGTAATGGGAATTATTAACACTCATCCTTTGATCTTTTAAGAATAAAATCCACCCAACATCACTTCATAGTAGTGAATTCATTAACTAATATATAGTTCACAAAGGTTGCTTAAAAATATGGAATTTCACTGAATCAATAGCTCATGGAAAACTACCCTTTCAGTACCTAGTGATCTGTTCAGTTTACCATGGGAAATTCTATCATTTCATCAAACAAAATGGGATTTTGTTTGATGAAATATCTTTTTTTTTAAGGGCTGTTGAGCAGGGGCACAACAGATGGCGACTGGCTGGGCGGAATAGTTATCTCTGTTTCTTAACCTGAAATCATGCGAACAAAGAAATTAAATCCTTAATATAAGCCAATATAAAGAGATCACTATTTTAACATCTCAACCAGATTCAAGTATTTCACAGTTCTAAAAATTACCAGAAAATTACAGTTTTATTTATTCATTCAATGAAACTCAAATTTCTAACAAAAATCAGTCCACAAGAAGTAAGACAGTACATGGCTTAGTTTTAAAGAATAAAATATCGATACCACAAGCATGGACCTGCTACCAACAGACGTCCATAGCCTCGACAGGGTTGCTTCAAAGCCTAAAGAATGCCAGTATCCTAACTGCTAGTTATAAATATACAATTCTGGCCGGGTTGAGTTTTTCCAATTGTTTTTTCTTTTACATTTTAACATTCCTGAAGGCCATGGTTCTGGCTTGGTAACCATATAGTAACCATGTCAGTCACTAATCTGCACCACAGTAAATAAACCGGCTCGTAATGAGACCTTTTACCCCTTAGTGTTTCTCCAAGGGCCATTGCCCAGGCTTGGTGACCAGAAATGACAATGTTACAAGATGCAAACCCATGATCATAAACAGACCGGCTCATAATGAGACCTTCTGTCCTTCAGTTTAATTCTAGGAAACTCAAACCATATCCAGAATGCAGTAAAATTCAATCTGCAATGAGATTGTCTTAGTAGGTGGGGAGGCAAGTCCATTTCTCTTCACGAGAAGGGATGGCGTAAAAGATTTAAATAGATAACCTTAACTGTTACTGTTCTAATCCTTTAGGAAAAATCTTTGCAGAAACCAATACTGTTAATTAATATTAAACATGTTTTTAAGAGTTTCTGGTAAATCCTAGAACGATGAAAACCCATCCTCTGTTCAAGAACTAAAACAGTATGGCATATTCCAAAATGGTAATATCTTCATGCAATCATTTACAGATCAATTACAGAACATAAAAATAGTCATCAGTTTGAAGTTTTGATAAATTAATCAGACCCAAAGAAATGCCAACCAAACAGCAAGCAAATACGAAAAAAAAAATCTGAAATAAACAAATCAAAAGACACCAAAATAAAAACCTACAAACCAAGCACACCACACCCGATATATACATGATAATCCCTTCAAGGGGATCAGCAGAAATATTTCTTAATGAGATGACCGTTTACTGGAAGGTTGTTGATCTCACCTTCGAGTGTCTGCAACCTCAAAGTGCTAGGACCAAGTTTTTCTGTAATAATAAATGGTCCTAGCCACAGGCATTGAAACTTAGTGTGTTTGCCTTTGTCTTCGTGTTCCTTGTCCCATTTCAGGACTAGGTCACCCACTTCCAAATCCCTGCTGGCTGATTTTTTCTGATCAAACCAGCATTTAATGGTCTGTTGATGTTTGTCAAACTTTTTCCTAGCGAACTCCCTATCTTCTTCCAATTTAAGCAAGGTATTAATTCAATGTTCCATAGAAGAACACAGTGTTTCTTGCACTGAATGGACGAGCTGTAAAGAAGGTAAAAATAGATGTGGAGGTAAAATGGCCTCCTTACCATAAACCAGAAAAAAGGGAGAATTTCCTATGGCAGCTTTTGGAGTTACCCTATCTGCCCACAAAGCATTTGACAGGGCAGTATGCCAATTCCTATGATGGTTAGCCACTGTACGTTTCAGAATCTTGATCAGATTTTTATTGGAAGACTCGGCTAACCCATTACCCTGAGGGTAATAATTAGCTTGATATTTCAACTTTATGCCTTTTTCCAATGCATACTCAGTTAATTTTACAGAAGAAAAATAAGTTGCGTTGTCAAATATTAACGATTCAGGAACACCAAATGAGGTGATAATAAAAGAATCAAGGAATAATATCACCTGTTTCGAGTTGACTACTCGCAAGGGGATGGCTTCCACCCATCTAGTGAAATAATTTGTGGCTGTCAGAATATATTTATGCTGCTGCGAGGAGGCTGGTGTGATTGGACCAACAATGTCCAAACCCCATTGTTGAAATGGGACTTCAATAATAACAGGCTGAAGTGGTAATGCTGCTTTCTTCAGCCTCCCTCCTGCCCTCTGGCATTCCTGGCACTTTTTGGCTAAAATAAATGCATCATTAAACAAAGTGGGCTAGTAATATCTAGCTTTGATTACTTTGTGCGCTGTGGTTTCACCGCCGAAGTGTCCTCCGGCTGGTCCTGCATGTAATTGTGACAAAACATTATCAGCTTCAGTTTTTTCTAAACAGCGAAGGAAAACTCCTTCAAAAATTTTTCTAAACAAAATGTTATCGATGAGCTTATAAGGAGAAGATTTCAATCTCAAAGCTCTCTTGCTACGTAAATACAGATGTTCAGGGGCACTCCCATGCAATAGAAAAAAATTAATATCATTGTACCAAGTATCAGAGGGGTCAGGGATTGGAAAAAATTCCCTTTCAAACAGATAATGCTCGTCAAAGAAGTGCAGAATAGACTCAGAATTGTCTGCTTATTCAGCTGCCAGCTTAGAGAGTCCCTGTCCTCTGACAATCTTTAAAGGTTTTATTTCCAGATCGTATTCCTGAAGTGCTGTGACCCAATGTGCACGTTTTTCACCCAGATCCTTTTGTACCAAGATATTTCTAACTGCAGAATATGGTACAATGACCTTGGTGTGAGACTTCAGTAAGTAAGGCTGGAAATGTTTGACAGATTTGAAAACAGTGAAAGCTTGCTTATCTACTTCTGGGTAGTTCAACTCTGCACCATTCAAACTAGAACTCGTAAAAGCGATCGGGGCTTCATTATTTTCCTGATTTTTCTGTGTCAGAACAGCAGCATACGAAGAATCAGAAGCAAACGTATACAGAATGAAAGGTTTGGAAAAATATGGGCTTATTAAAGTGGGAGCTTCAACAACAACTTTTAAGATCTCATGAAAAGATTGCTTCTCTACAATAGACCATTTAAACTCAGCATCTTTTCTAATAATTTTTTGAAGCGGCCTAACAATTTCAGTGAACCCAGGTATGAATCTAGAAACAAAATTTATCTTCCCAATAAAAGACTGCATGGATTTCTTCAAACGAGGCATGGAAATCTGGGATATGGCCTGAGTACGCTCTGGGTCAATATTAATGCCTTGTTTAGAAACTACAAAACCCAGTAACTTACCTTCTGTAACAGCAAAAATGGATTTTTTTGGATTGAGAGAGATTCTGTATTTCCTACAGCGCTCAAACATCTTCCTGAGATGTATTAAATGGTCAGCTTTGTTTTCTAAGAAGACAGTAACATCATCAAGATAAATGACAACAAACTTACCAATCAGACCTCTAAATGCAATGTCCATTGCCCTTTCGAAAGTTGCCCCGGCATTGATTAGGCCAAATGGCATATTTCTATAGGCATAGGTTCCCCAAGGAGTTCTGAAAGTTATTTTCAGTTGATTTGCTTTGGATACCAACACTTGGTTGTACCCTGAAAAACCATCTAGTAGTGAAAACATCTCAGATCTGGAGACCTGTTGTAATATTTTCTCCATTGGAGGAACAGGATAATTGTCCTTTTCTGAAACCTTATTCAGGTTTCGGGAATCGACGCATAGCCTGATATCACCATTTTTCTTTCTGACATGGACAAGGTTTGCTACCCATTGGGCATGTCGTACTGGAAAAATTATTCTAGCGGCAAGGAGTTTGTTCAGTTCTTTCTTAATGGCGGGTTCTAAGCTAGGATGCATTTTCCTCAGTTTCCGTTGAAAAGGTTTAGCCTCTTGTTTCATGGGGATGACATGTTGCATTATGTTTGGATCAAAAAATTTCAGATCATCATATGCCCATGCAAAAATGTCCTTGAACTCTTTAAAGAGTTTAATGAAAGCCGTTTTTTCCTGGGAAGTGCATGTACTACCGAGATTTAGACATTGGGGATTAGCTTCAGAACCTATATTTACAATTTCAGATTGCATAACGGAGCTGTTAGTTTTACGGTTCTTTGAAGCTTTAAATTTATCCTTTAGATCATAAAATTTTTCCAGTTTAATCACTGATTTGGGAAGACTGTTGACTTGTTTGAGAGACTCCTAAATGGAACAAGGCTTATGTATTACCTCAAAGTTATACAGGTCTTCGTCATGAGTCCTTTCATCAATGACCACATCTCTGAAAGTATCCTTCATGATTAGAAAGTCAATCAGCTGCTCATCGTGGTCAAACACTCTCCAATTGATGATGTTGTCAGGTATGGATGGCCTGAAGAGAAATTCAACAGAGAAAGCATCAGTAAGCATTCCTTCAGATGGAATTAATATCGAAGCAACATTAGCCAAAAGGTCTACTTTCTGATTTAAATAACGAGGAATAGAGCTTATGTTAAAGGCTTCAAATGCAAGGCTGAAGTGTAAAATTCAACAGTGACATCCTCAGCTGGCCTTGAAGTAGCAAGAATCCTGTTTCTTAAAGTAAGAAATCACTGGTTAAAATCTTTAACCTTTTCTTTAGGTTCCATGCGAATTCTAGACAATTCTAACACTAGGACAGCTGGAGTATTGTCATCTCCAAACTTGTTCATGAAAGCAATATCGAATTCATTCCAAATGGTAATGGAACCAACGGTGTGTGAAAAATACGACGTCGAAGCTTTCCCCTCAAATGTATAAGGGAAAAGTCGACAGACTACATCTTCATGTTCAACATTCAGCAGCCGAACTG
Source organism: Pseudotsuga menziesii (assembly GCA_001517045.1). Lineage (NCBI taxonomy): Eukaryota > Viridiplantae > Streptophyta > Pinopsida > Pinales > Pinaceae > Pseudotsuga > Pseudotsuga menziesii. The sequence continues at coordinate 14,165 of LPNX011189528.1, read as the reverse complement.
CTAGCATGAACTTCTTGACATGATCTTCAGCTGGTTCTTTCAGCTCAGGGTTGAACTTAGGAAACATTTTCTCAGGATGTTTAGGTAAGGGATGTTGGTCGCCTGGAACAGCAACTGCATCCTGAGCCAACCAAGGCATATTCGCACTAGCGTTTACACCTGCCATGTTCCTTGGTGTCGGGGGTGGCGAAGGTGATTTCTGAGAGATGCGAGGCAAATGAGGCGGTGATGGGGGTTNGCCAACCAAGGCATATTCGCACTAGCGTTTACACCTGCCATGTTCCTTGGTGTCGGGGGTGGCGAAGGTGATTTCTGAGAGATGCGAGGCAAATGAGGCGGTGATGGTGGTTGACCAGAACCTCCTGAGGAAGATAGTCCTGAAGATGACGAGGGTTGATTGGCACCTGTAAAAAACTGTTGATTCTGCAGATCAGGAAGGGTACCTACAAGATGCTCTTGTTCTGCTAAAACAAGCTCAGCATGACGAGTGCAGGGACGGGTAATCTATGGGAGAGGTAAATCAGTGGGCTGGCGCCCAGTGATGTTTGAATAAGCCCTTTTCAAAATCCTTTGAGATTCGTTTATGGCTTGTTCGACTCGTTCATGGCGAGCACTGCTAGCATAAAACTAGGAGATAAGATTTTGAACAGAGTCATTCAATGAGAACCCACTTAGTCATGATGACTGGTGAGTACGTGGTTGTGGGGCTGAATGAATTTGTGGAGTAGAAGGCTGATTAATTTTGTTAACAGGATCGTTCTCATCAGCCATTTACCTAGGCTGTCCCTCCTTCTAGCGCCATTTTTTATGTGCATTTTGTTTCCAATGCACGTAACGGGGAAGACAACCCAGACCGGGATCCTTAGAGCAGGTTCCAAGCTGTTTGGGATGGTTGTTTCCAACAGGTTTAAAGGCTCTGTTAGCCTGAAATTTAAAAACTAAAGCTACTAACCCAAGTAATTAGGTCTATAGTTATCTCTATACAAGTTAATGGACGTTATTAATTATAATATTGATCAGCTAACTTGAATCAGTTTATATTACAAAACTTAAAAACTAAACAATTATTAACAGAGTTAATAAGTTACAAAATATCCATTATATACACCTGAACATAATTACGAGATAAGAAAATAGTATGAATATAACATGTGTACAAAGATTTCATTCAATAGATTTTTAAAAAATAATATAATAGACAAAAAATAAAATCTATTCTAATTCTAATCCTGATCAGGAGCTACAGAATATTAACCTGTAATCAAATTCTGCTGGTAAAACTATTGTATGAATACCATTGATAATATTAAAAGGAATTTAAACATTAACAAAACCATATATTAATCATTACATGTATGTCATATAAGCAACGATATCAATCATCAACTGCACAACATGATATATCAGCAAAATCGAAACATTTAAAAGTCAATAATCATAAAAGACATATATTTGCATAATTCTGTAAAGAATATTATAACAAACATTGATAATATAGAAAAGGGATGACAAGACAAATGGATATCATAAACTATATGCCAAGTATACAAACTATAAACATATATATAAAATATCACCAGTTCAACATATCGTAGCTGCAGACAGGAAACTGTCTAAAGTCACAGGTAAATTAAACCACAGTCTTGTCCTCTCGTTCCTCCAACTACCGACGCCCCCTTTCTTATGCTATTTGCCCCATAAATACATTTAATCTCCCCCAAAATAAAACATTCTAAGAGCTGGAGATAATCCAAAATCGAAATCCTTAACTGGTTTCCCATAAAAATGACAAGTGGAAACATGTCATTTATCAGCATACATGAAAATATTCAATCCATAGCAGTGAATTGAAAACAAAGATAAGGTAACGACACCTGGGAAACAATTCCTACAAAATCGTTTTACTTCCATATATACAGGGATTGTCCATGCAACTGAAATCATCAAAATCTGGGAAAGAGGATATTCATCGCATTACCTTTGATATAACAAAAAACATAATTAAAATGCAATCAAATAGAAAAAACAAATAAACTGACTAATAAACAAATTAACACCACTCAAATACCTATAAATAAAAACTCGATTTTCAAAAACTTCAAACCTGACATAAAAAATAAATGCACCGCCAAAACATTATAAATTTACAGGGGCGTTAAAGACCTGGATGTTCACACCACTGGATGGGCTTTGAGACTGTCCCTTAAACTGCATGAGTGCAACTTGAGCATTAAGCTCTCGAAATTTCTCTTCATTTTTATCACTCTCATTTTGTAATTTAAGAACTCTTCTGATTAATCTATTTTTGCGATTTCTTAAATGCAAGAGCTGCTGGTTACTCAAGTCTACTTTCTCTTTTAACTTCAAATTATCAGCCTCCATCATATCATGATTGGCTACCACTTCATTTACCCTCTCTTCCATTCTGCGAATCTTTTCTAAGAGACAATTAACAAACAGAGGGTGTATCATCTCATCAAAATGAAAACTAGGTGTACTAGTCTCTACAGGATTCTCTTTAGCTGGAGGACCAATAACAGGATCCACCCGAACCTCTTTCTCAAACACAGGAACATCCTTATCAATCTTAGGAGGACTCTGATTGACCAGGTTCGAAACGGACTCATGCTGAACATTAATATCATTGACAGGAAGCGCAAGGTCTGCTTCTTCATCAACTATGACAACAGTCTCAACCCGAACACCGCCAGTCACGGGGGTTTTAACAGTATTAGCTTTTGCCATGCTACGAGTAAATATCCCCACCACTTTAGCCTTCGACTTATCCCTTCCACAATTATAGGTTTTATCCTCATTGTTTTTGGGCGTGATTGGTGACAGAGTGGACAACCTCCTCACATGTTTGGACATCTAAGGAGTGCTAGGGCTTCTCGCTGAAGCAGACGCAGGACTATTAGAAGGACTGGTGCTTATGCGACCAGTGGTTTTGGACAAGGGTTCTTGTAAAGACAGAGATGGGACATGACTCGGCTATTGGTGTTTAACACATTCCTCAGGGTTGTCAAACATACAGTGGAAAAAAGTCAAAAAACCCATTAGACTCAATGAATTCATCCCATGACCGACCTGACTTTGACAATTCCCGTTCAATCAAAATTCGGACCAAACCATGGTGGAACAAGCTATGGCTGACATGCTTAGGACCCTTCTTAATTGTAGTAGACATTTTGAACAGACTTTGCAACAGATAGTAAGGAAGATTCAAAGGAAAACCAATGAAAACAGACATAAACCTGAGGTGGTAGACGTATGCTGAAGACAAACGCCCTTCGCAAGTGAGGTACCTGTGAATGAAATCAAGGACGGGATGCCATTCCTTTTTAAAATACTTGCGAGCTACCCTGGTTCGAAATGATACCTCTTGACAAGGGTTTTTTAGTAGCTGTCGCCATTCTGTTATATCCATCCGTTTGTATTTAAACCACTTCTCGCCTACTAACGATAGACCTGTGGCAAGTGCTACTGATCTCTCATCAACTTGAAAATGAATATCCCCTACTTCAGCCTGAAAATCGACCAAAGATACAGCAAAAACCCTCGTAACTTCGGGGTTTGAATCTGAAAACTTCCTGATGAACGACATCCATCCAACAACCTCGACTTTGCTTGATAGTTCAGGGTTTGACTCGAAAAGCTTCATCTCACAGGGTTCGACCCTCACTACAGGTGCCATAATAAATTGTGAAAACGCACGTAACCTTACCCAGAACAGGTACCATAGCTCGGCACAAGACAGCAAACTGGAGAATGAGCACTCTGGGTAAAGACTGAGCAAGAACAAGAAACGAAACTCAACCCAGTGATAAGAAAAATAATCCATAAACAAACGCAGACTATATCCCTGCGAACTCGGCATGGACGAAGACATTATCGCTCAGAGGCATTTGAGTGAATGGGAAATCACAGTCGAAGACTCTAGATAACTCATGTTATCACCATTTATTCGGTGTTAATGAAATGAAACCATTCATTGTACCTGAAACATATGTTCAATTAACAGACAGCCACGATGGAGAGCCAGTACAGTGGATTAAATGTGATAGACAGGGTTTCAGTACTGATGTAATGATACCATATCACCTTCGCGGTAAATGGATCGAATTCGGAGGCGGTGACATGAGTCAATACAATCAAAAGGATTAACATTTGAACAATGCTGCATAAATATTATAGTATAATAATGTTAACCCTCGGAGGTGGCAAACATGTAATAGTAATACAAACCATTACGTCAAAAACCCGACTTTGCAATATAGACCACATTATCAACATCGAACAGTTATGGTAATATCGACCATGGTTTGTAATCGGAAATGCAAGCTTAGGATATGGAATGTAACACATTCGGCCCTCAATACTCTAAGCTTTATCATCCTTATAAAAAAACAACCATGCATAACCATTAATCAACCTACAAATGAAATCCATGATAATGTGACAAACCATACCAAGATCAGCTATTCCAATATCGCAACCCTATAAAGAATTAGAGTGGAAAAATCAAATAATAAAATCAATTTATAATGTTGTGGATAAGATCTAAGACTAGGATGATGATAATAGGTAATGGGAATTATTAACACTCGTCCTTTGATATTTTAAGCATAAAATCCACCCAACATCACTCCATAGTAGTGAATTCATTAACTAATATATAGTTCACAAAGGTTGCTTAAAAATATGGAATTTCACTGAATCAGTAGCTCATGGAAAACTACCATTTTAGTAGCTAGTGATCTGTTCAGTTTACCATGGGAAATTCTAGCATTTCATCAAACAAAATGGGATTTTGTTTGATGAAATATGTTTTTTTTTTAAGGGCTGTTGAGCAGGGGCACAAGAACTGCATATGTAGTCAGTTTATCATTTTATTTATTCAAAGAGCATCAAACTTTTAGCATAAGTTATGTTAGGATTATTAATCCTCCCTTGTCCAAATTTGGTCACATGTCTAAATCGGGAGTCATGTCTAAATCGGGAGTCCATCCAGTCTATTTATAGTCATTAGTACCATTGGTTAAACTTGACCTAATTGGGGCACATGTTTCAGTTACCAAAGTGTGGGGAACACTAATTGAGGCTCACTGCCACTTATTGCAGTTGATTGCATAAGTTTAGGAGTCTCCTAGATCAATCCTTACAATTTAGGAAGCAACTGGGAGTGCCGAAACCAACCAAGGTCAGTTCACTTTAGTTAATGACTAGTCAAGCCAAGTTAGGAGTCAATTACATTCAATTCTAGCTCTCTACATTCAGTTAAATAATGGTTTAATTAATTGCACACATGTGGGACATTTTTCTCACCTACCACAATCAGTTAACCATTATTTAATACTAAATGTAACACTTGGTTGTGTTTTTAGAACTCCAGTTATGATTTAGACAAGGACAGTTAACTACTGGGTTTAGGAGTCAGTTACATTCAGTTCTAGCCCTCTACATTCAATTAAATAATGGTTTAATTAATTGCACACATGTGGGGTGCTTTTCTCACCTACCACAGTCAGTTAACCATTATTTAATACTAAATGTAACACTTGGTTGTGTTTTAGAACTCTGGTTATGATTTAGACAAGGACAGTTAACTACTGGGTCCTCCAATAGTGATTTAGACAATGTCTTGGTTACCTACAGTCAACTAGAGTTATCAATTATAACTTCCTCATGTGGATTTGAATTGCTTGTGGCTATTAAATCCATTTTACATCATTGTAATTATTATCTGGATTACTTTTTTGATTAATGAAAGCATTCACAGCTGCAAGCCTTTTGCACTGTTTCATTCTTCAATGGCTGAGTAAATTGTGAGATCTTCTTTGTGAGTTGTGTGTTTGTCTACAGATCTATATGCTCAAATTTAACATGGTATCAGAGCCTCGACGGACAAGGCACTTCTCCTCCTCGGATCTCCTACTGGATCATTTTTTTTTTTTGCAGGTACAACTTCGAAATGAATTCATCAGTTCCTCTTCTCACCCGATCCTCAAACTATTTTGAATGGGAGGTGAAGATGGATATATGTCTGAGAAGACAAAAACTCTTTTCAGTGTCTATTGGATTTGGTAGAGATTCTTTTGAGAGTGATAATGACTGGCTAAAAGCAAAGGATAAAGCTTTTGAAATAATGGAACTGGCTCTTTCTCCTAGCATGCGCTACCACAGTAGATCTATTAAAGATCCACTGGAACTTTGGAAAAGATTGGACAGAACCTTTGGAAGCACATGGAGCACATCCAGCACCACAAACATCCTTGATTCAAAAGTCTCGGCCTCTACTCTCTTTAATGAAGTTGTTCAAGATGAAGAAGAAGCAAAAACTTCTACACAGTCAATTCGAATTGAAGACAGTCTCCATGCAGTGAATTATTCTCCTGATGCTCCGGAAGTTCATGAGATATCTGATATCTCATATTCTCATATTGCTGAAACAGAAGAAGACATTCGAATCTATGATATTGAAGAAAAATTCTGCTGCAATTCCATGCAAACATTCACCGGTGATTTTCCTTTAAATTCTGTGCAAAATTTACCAGTAATTGCTTCCGAAAGTGAAGAGAAATTTGATTTTTCTTCCTCTAATGTTTCTGCTGGTGTGCAAATATGTGATACCTTGGATATTTTGGAAGAAATATCAGACCACCAGAGTGATCCATTCACTCCCCATGATCTAGTTTTTCCAGCAAATTCCTGCAGGATTGCATGCACCAAAATTCAAAATTTTGAAGAAGAAGAAAGCCGTGCATCCACCATCTCAGTTAACCATTTATTTGAATCTGATATTAAGCTTATTGGATCTGATATGATCTTATTTATATTTGAGCTGATATTTCTTGGTTTAATATATCAAATTCATAATCTTTAAGTACCGCTTGTAGCTGTTCTCATCAATGGTGTGAAGAAACAAGTACCGCAAGTCTCCTACAAAACGACTGCTGGGGATTTGATTCCATTTCACAATTTTGGACCTGTTTTGAACCTGTTTAGATCTGATTTACTTTCTGATCTGATATTATTTGGTTCATATTTTAAAATTCAAAAGCATTCAGTCATGCTTGTAGCTTCTCTCACCAATTCTGGTGTGAAAAATCAAGTACCGCACTTTCTCTTCAAAACTGCTGATGGGGATTTGGTGTTAGTTTCCTCATATGAGGTTGCTGATATTTTATTATGTGATTCATTATCTATTTCAGAAGCTATATCAGACTATGGAGCTCCAAAATTCACTCTCAACAGTCCCAGTGCTTCTCTACCATTGATCACATGCTCATCTTCTCACATAACTACTAAAGAGGAAGATTTTCTGCATCCTCCTGGACACCTGCTCCTAACACTTGGGGCTGTTATTACCACTCATGGTTTTCTGTTCATGGCTGCAAAATATCAGTTTCTTCAGTGTTCTTCACATTCTCTAAATTCTCAAGAACCTTTCCTCACTTTTCAGTTGACTTCAGTTGCTCTACATGGGTCCAGTCTTCATCCGGCAGCTGTCTATATTTCTGAATTAGTTGAGCATATCATTCTTCTTCCAAAGAGGAAGATTCCTCCAGACATATGATGGAGAAGTTCACATGCCAGGCCCCAGGATACCTGTGCACAGAAGAACCAGATTGATCCTGATTCTACCTGCTTAATTAGAAGGGGTTTTTTTTTTTCCCATGTGGTTTTTTCCCAAGCACCTTATTTTTGAGCAGTTACTTTACTTTACTTGATGTAATGGGTGACCTATGGTCTTAGTTACTAGGGCCCACAGTTTTTCCAAGTTAGCATTCAGGGGGGGTGTTAGGATTATTAATCCTCCCTTGTCCAAATTTGGTCATATGTCTAAATCGGGAGTCCATCCAGTCTATTTATAGTCATTAGTACCATTGGTTAAACTTGACCTAATTGGGGCACATGTTTCAGTTACCAAACTGTGGGGAACACTAATTGAGGCTCACTGCCACTTATTGCACTTGATTGTATAAGTTTAGGAGTCTCCTAGATCAATCCCTACAATTTAGGAAGCAACTGGGAGTGCCGAAACCAACCAAGGTTAGTTCACTTTAGTTAATGACTAGTCAAGCCAAGTTAGGAGTTAGTTAC